>JAZKJV010006261.1:0-364715 GCA_037367405.1 Ottelia alismoides | reverse complement strand
TGAGTCGCGCTCTGGGTTGGAATCCATGCGGTATTACTGACGATATTGTTGAGACTTCATCCTAAGGTGGGGGATGACCAATTATTTCATTTCTAGGGTGATGATTGGACCGGGGGGCTCTTGGTGTGAGATTTTTGAGACTATTTGCTTTAGCAACGTTGAAGGCGGCCCTTCTATGTCAGGTGTTGGAGTCAGGAGCGTGGCTACCATTATTTGTATAGGATCTCTTTGAGCAATGCCTGGAGGAGGCATGCCTTGGGAGTATCACCTGGGAGTACGAGGTGAGAGCAGCAGCGGAGCTCCTGGCAGTGCTAGGAGGATCCGCAGAGATCACGCCGAATCGAATCTCCTATGGAAGATGAGGTATCTGCACTGGGAAGCTTGCCAACCCCTCATCCAACCATTGCGCCGCCTGGCACGGCACGCCTGCCACCGTGAACGTGCCTTCCATCTCCAATTCACTTGGACAGCAAAGACCTCCCCTCCCTAGACCACCACATCAGGTCTCCTGCCTCTTCTCTGGTAAGCCCCCTTGCCACCACACGCCATGATGTCACCTGCACGGAATCCCCACGAAAACGAGCCGCGGAGACTGCCCCCACAAAAGAGAACCCCTAGAACAGATCATTTGGCCCTCCCTCTCTAATCAGCATCACCAGGCTCTGCTCATCCCTCCGCAACAAAGTGCACGCTCTAGTAGTGTGCGTGAGGCAAGGACAGCGGAAACACCACACTGGTTCACAGCATTGATGAACCCAATTCCCCGATGAGCCACAATGAAAGCAACCCCCTCCGAAAGGATATACGAATGGTCGTTGGCGGTCGCCTCTCCTTGCCTTCCTACGGTGCGAGCCTTCAAGCTACGACTTCCACCCATCCTCACTTGCCAGCAAGATCACCGCAGTAACTCTCACCCCTCTCGCCGAAGGAGCCTTAGCCCCGCTCTCCCATCGCGTCGTTAGAGCCTTCGCCCTGCTATCCCCTCGTGCCGATGGAGCCTCCACCCCACTCTCCCCTTTTGCCGAAGGAGCCTTCACATTGCTCTCCCATTGTTCCCAATGAATGTGTGTATGAATGTAATATATGTATAATTGTAATGTACTATTGTAATGTATGTATGAATGTAATGTATGTACGAATATATGTATGTATGTTTGTATGAATGTATGTAGTGTATGTATGGATGTAATGTATGTATGTAATGTATGTATGTATGTATATATGTATGTAATGTAATGTATGTATGTATGGTTGTACGTAATGTAATGTATGAATGTTTGAATGTAACGTATGCATGTAATGTATGTATGAATGTATTGTAATGTATGTATGAATGTATTGTATGAATGAATGTAATGAATGTAATGTATGAATGTATTGTATGAATGTATGTAATTAATGTAATGTATGAATGTATGTATGAATGCATTTGTTGGGAAAAGAGAACGATATCTTTATTCCATAAGCCCTAGGCTCTCTTATATAGGAGAGTAGCCTATGGGTAATTTACATAAAGCATACAACTGAAAAAATAAAAATAACAAAGAGATACAGAAACTACTATATGCGTTAACACTCCCCCTCAAGATGGAGCATAGATGTCAATCATGCTCAGCTTGGACGCACACTTCTGAAATGGGCCTCGTAGTAATGCCTTGGTGAATATATCAGCAGTTTGATTCTCTGAGGTAACATGAGATGTGGCAATGAACCCGTTCTGAATCATGTCACGTATGTAGTGACAGTCAACCTCAATATGCTTGGTCCTCTCATGGAATGCTGGGTTGTTTGCAATGAACAGGGCTGCCTGATTATCTCATTCCAAGTTCATAGGAAGTGGTATATCAATACATAGATCTGTAAGAACAGCCTTCACCCACATCATTTCTGTGCTAGCCTGGGCCATAGCCCTATATTCGGATTCAGCACTGGATCTAGCTACTACTGTCTGTTTCTTGCTCCTCCATGAGACTAGAGCATCTCCAACATAGACTGCAAATCCTGAGGTGGACTTCCTGTCCTTGGGACATCCTGCATAGTCTGCATCCGCACATGCTGAGATAGAAATCCCTTTTCCCTTCTTGAATAACAAACCTGCACCTGGAGATGATTTGAGATATCTAAGAATCATATGTATTGCATCCATATGAACCTGACGTGGTTGCTCCATGAACTGGCTCACACGACTCACTGCAAATGATATACCGGGTCTAGTGATCGTGACATACAATAGTTTGCCTATCAGTTCTCTGTATCTTCTCCTGTCCACCTCTTCTGTGTCATCATCATAAAGCTTCATACTGGTTATCCATTGGTGTCGTAGCAGGCCGACACCCAAGCATACCTGTTTCACTCAACAGATCTGTAACATATTTCCTCTGCGACATTACTAATCCATACGGATTCCTAGCAAATTCCAGCCCCAGAAAATATCTAAGGACTCCAAGATCCTTAGTGACAAATTCGCTTCCCAGCTTTTCTTTCGCCTGCTTTATGCCTTGCTCATCATCTCCTGTAATCAAGATGTCATCTACATAAACCATAATTGCAATAATACCTCTAAAAGTCTT
Organism: Ottelia alismoides; assembly: GCA_037367405.1. Lineage (NCBI taxonomy): Eukaryota > Viridiplantae > Streptophyta > Magnoliopsida > Alismatales > Hydrocharitaceae > Ottelia > Ottelia alismoides. The sequence goes on along the minus strand of JAZKJV010006261.1, from coordinate 362,145 downwards.
CTGTACAAACAAGGAATGATCAGCATTGGAGCGTTTGTATCCTTGTTTTTCAAAGAGATCTGAAAGCTTCTGAAACCATGCTCTGGGACTCTGCTTAAGGCCATAGATAGCCTTATGAAGTCTGCACACCTTGGAACACTCCCCCTCAACAGCAAAACCGGGTGGCAACTGACAGCAAGATCCGGAGAGTGGAATGACGGGCTACTGGTGAGAATGTATCAAGGTAGTCCACCCCATATGTCTGTGTAAAACCACGTGCATCAAGGCGTGCCTTGTATCTGTCAATAGAACCATCTGCATTGTGCTTCACCGTAAACACCCACTTGCAGCTCACCGGGGTCACATCTGGAGGTATAGGAACTAGACTCCAAGTTCCTCTAGATTGAAGTGCCGCCATTTCTTCTTCCATTGCTAGCCACCATCTACTGTCCTGCAGAGCATCTTGATAATTCCGTGGAATGTCTATAGCTGAGAGGGCCACCACAAAGTTCCTGAAATCCCCAGATAGCCGCTCAAATGACACAGAAGTTGACAAGGGGTATGTAGCGCAACTCCTCTTCGATTTGCGTATAGCAATAGGAACATCTAAATCAGCTGTGTTCTCATCTGGCCCCTGCAACATATCCTGCTCATGAATATCATTAGATCCATCAATAGAAGCATTTTCATTACATACCATAGGCGAGCTAGGAGACGAGCCATGACCATGAGCGGGAGGATGCCTGCGGGTATAATGGAAAGGTAGTGGTGAGACGGGGATTGGTGGTGGTGGTGGTGGTGGTGACGATGGTGGTGGCATTGCAGTAGGTGGTGGTGTCATGTAGATGGCATCGGTAAGCAGTGGAGGTAGCTGTTGATCACCTGAGGCTGAAAAATACATTACATATTCAAAAAATGTAACATCTGCACTGACCATATACCGCCGACGCAGAGGATCAAAACACTTGTACCCCTTTTGGGTTCTGGAGTACCCAATGAAGACACACTTGACAGCCCTAGGAGAGAGCTTGTCAGTACCAGGAGACAACTGATGGACAAAGGCGACTGAACCAAACACACGGGGGGTAAGAGAGAACAGATTCGTCCCAGGGTAGATAAGGGAAAATGGAATCTGTTCATCCAAGACAGAGGACGACATACGATTGATTAGATAACATGCAGTGGAGAACTGCATCACCCCAGTAAGAGTAGGGAACATGACTCTGTATAAGAAGTGATCTTGTGACATCAAGTAGGTGGCGATGTTTGCTTTCAGCAATTCCATTTTGTTGAGAGGTATGAGCACATGATGCATAATCCCTTTTAAGGAGTAATAATTGGTAAGGACATGAGTGCACAGTTCTAGGGCATTATCACTTCTCACAAACTTCACTGATGTGGAAAAATATTTTGGATTTCATTCAGAAAATGGATAATAATATTATATTGCCCGCTTCAGAATTATTTTTCATCAAAAATACCCATGACACACGAGAAAAATCATCCACAAACACTATATAAAATCCGTGTCCCTGATGATCAGCTACACGACTCGGACCCCAGACATCAATATGAAATAACTCGAACTTGGAGCTACTGCTCCGACCTGGACGACTGGGAAAGGTTGACCTGTGATGCTTTCCCAACTGACACGCCTCACATTGGATAGGTGTGTGAAGAAGACCCTGAGGTAACACACGACGCAACTTCTGAAGCGGTAGATGTCCCAAGCGCAGATGCCACAATAAAGGAGATACTGGTCCAGTGGGAAGGGATGAGGTTCCAGTGAATGGAGTCTGATTCAGGCGGTAGAGGCCTCCTTGCTCATAGCCACGACCAATCACGTTGCCCGTATGGATGTCCTGAAAAATAAGAGAAGATGGATCAAAAATAGCCCGGCAATGTAGATCCTTCGTAATCTGACTAATTGACAACAAATTCATTGAAAAATCTGGTGCATGTAGCACATTCTTGAGCTGCATTGAAGATGTCAATCTAATCTCCCCCTGACCAGTGATGGGGGAATGTGTACCATTGGCGATTACTACTGTTCGGCCTGGAGGAATCTGAGTGTATCCTGTAAGTAAATTCTGGTTGCCACATAGGTGAAGTGTAGCGCCCGAGTCCATTATCCACGGTAATGTATCTGATCTACTACTGGTGAATGCAAGTATGCTACCTAAAGCACTGGTCGACGCAGAGGCAGAAGCAACAGCATCAGATTGACTCTCAGTAGTCGGTGCTGGACCAGGTGGGGGAATAATGCCCCTCAGACGGGCAACTAGATCGTCGAACCGTTGATCCGAAGTAGCAGCAGATGGAGGCTCTATCTGCTCAGCGACTCGTGCAGATGCAGGAAATCCATGCTTCGAGTAGCATGTGTCTTCATTGTGTCCAACACGATGACAGTAGGTACATGTTGGCCTAGTGCGGCCACCTCTTCCACGGGGTCCACGTCCACGACCCTGATGATGAAATCCGCGACCCCTGTTAGCTGCCATGGCCGAAGTATTCTGACTCGTGGCCGTGGAAGGAACTGTGATATGACTCAATCTATGGAAAGCTTCCTCCATGGGAGGAATAGTAGAGTCGGCCAAGATCTGGGATCGTGCCGCCTCATACTCTGGATCGAGTGCAGCAAGGAACTTACCCACCATAGTCACATTCCTATATGTCTTTTGTTGTTCTGGCGTGGCTGTCAGGGGCATGAAGCTGTAGAGCTTCTCGAACATCCCTCTCAGTGATGTGTAGAGAGAATGTAGAGGGCGACCATTCTGCTTGATAGTGAATATATCATGCTGGAGTTGCAGAATCTTTGTCTCGTTCTTCGCCTGCGAATATGTAGCCGCCAGAATGTCCCACATATCCTTGGCCGTGGGTTGATGTAGAATGTCATTGGCAATCTCAATTGCCAATGTACCAGATAGCCAAACTTTGACATATGCGTCATCAGCCTCCCAAGAGGCATTGATTCCAGTCTTCTCAGCAGGCTTTGGTTCGGTAAGAATGTGTTTCTTACCCGTTGACTTCATCATGCTCATGAACTGCATTGCCCACAGTTCATAGTTGGTACCGTCCATCTTTACAATAGGTGCTGGACCACGAAAGGCGCCAATGGATGGGATATTTGCCTTGCTTTCTGACATACTGGAGACTGAAGACTGGAACGATTGACAGAGGATGAAATATGTCTACAATGACATAGACGGGTTAGTTGCACGTGTAGACCTCAAGCAACTAAACCATGTAGATGATGGTGCGCGCTTTTGGGTTGATCACACGTACACGCGCGTAGGGAGCACGCGCACACGAGACCTGGTGTACGCGCAATCACATGAGCCTGCTAGATCGCACGCGAAGAGCACGGCACGCGGAAGGGCTACAGGCTAGTGCGCAGGCGAGGATGCGTGCATGCGAGGATGCGCGCAGGCGAGGATGCACGCTCGCGCAGTAGGCGGAAGAGGCACAACACGCAGTGCGCAGAGGAGACTTGCAGTAGGCAGTGCGCAGTAGGCAGAAGACGCACGCAACACGCACATGGGGCGTAGGAGCAGCAACCACAACACACGATGGTTCTGGTGCGACTGCGGTAAGCCCCGGCGGCACCGATGAGAGGACGAGAGAGAGAGAGAGGCCGGTGGGTGGGGTAGGGTAGGGTTAGGGTTTCGAGAACTCCGGTCTAGGACCGTCGCTCTGTTACCATGTTGGGAAAAGAGAACGATATGTTTATTCCATAAGCCCTAGGCTCTCTTATAAGGAGAGTAGCCTATGGGTAAATTACATAAAGCATACAACTGAAAAAATAAAAATAACAAAGAGATACATAAACTACTATATGCGTTAACAGTATGTAATGAATTTAATGTATGTATGTATTATGTAATGAATGTGATAAATGTAATGATTGAATCTAATGTATGAATGTAATGTTTGTAATGAATGTAATGTAAGACTGTATGTATGAATGTAATGTATAAATGAATCTATGTATGTATGTAATGAATGTAATGAATGAATGCAATGTATGAGTATAATGTATGAATGTATGTACATATGTATGTATGTAATGAATGTAATGGATGAATGTATGTATGGATGTTATGTTTGTATGAATGTAATGTGTGCGTGTGTGTGTGGTGTGTGCGTGCGTGCGTGTGTGGTAGTGTGTGCATGTGTAATGTGTGTGTGTAATGTGTGTTTATGTATGTATGTAGTGTATGTAAGTAGGTATGTATGTAATATAATGTATGAATGTAATGAATGTAATGTATGTATCACTATAATGTATGAATGTATGTATGAATATATGAATGTAATGTATGAATGTATGAATGGATATAATGTATGCTTGAATATATGAATATAATGTATGAATGTATGAATGGATATAATGTATGCTTGAATTTATATATGTATGAATGTATGTAATGAATGAATGTAATGAATTTATGTATAATTGTGATGTATGAATGTAATGTAAGAATGTATATATGAATGGAATGTACGAATGTAATGTATGTATGAATGTAATATATGTAACATATGTATAAATGTAATGTATGTAATGTACATATGAATGTAATGTATGAATGTAATGTATGTATGTATGTAATATATGTATGAATGTAATGTATGAATAATTGTAATGAATTTATTGTATGTATGAATGTAATGTATAAATGTATATATGAATGTATGTATGAATGTAATGTTTGAATATATGTACGAATGTAATGTATGAATATATGTATAAATGTATGCATGAATGTATGTAATGAATGTATGTAATGAATGTAATGTATGTATGTAATGAATGTAATGTATGTATGCAACGAATGTAATGAATGTAATGTAGGTATGTAATGAATGTAATGTATAATTGTAATGTATGATTGTAATGTATGTATGTACTGAATTTATTGTATAAATGTATGTATTTGATGAATGTAATGTATGAATGTAATGTGTGTATGTAATGAATGTAATGAATGTAATGAATGTAATGTATGTATGTAATGAATGTAATGTATGTATGTAATGTATGTATAGAATGTATCACTGTAATGTATGATTGTCATGTATGTACGTTCTGAATACATTGTATGAATGTATGTATATAATGAATGTAATGTATGAATGTAATGTATGAATGAATGTAATATATGTATGAATGTATTGTATGTATGAATGTATTGTTTGTGTGTGTGGTGTGCGTGCGTAATGAATGTAATGTATGCATGAATGTAATATATGTAATGTATGAATGTAATGTATGTAATGTATGTATGAATGTAATGTATGTAGTATTAATGAATGTAATGCTCTATGAATGTATGAATGTCTCTATGAATATATGAATGTATGTAATGAATGAAATGATTTATGTATCAATGTAACATATCAATGGATTGTATGAATGTATGTGTGAATGTAGTGTACGAATGTAATGTATGTAGGAATGTAATATATGTAACATATGTATGAATGTAATGTATGTAATGTACATATGAATGTAATGAAAGAATGTAATGCATGAATGTAATGTTTGAATGTAATGTATGAATGTTATATGATTGTAATGAATGTAATGTATGAATGTAATGTACGAATGTAGTGGATGAATGTATGTATGAATGTAATGTATGAATGTTTGTATAAATGTAATGTATGGATGTAATTTGTGAATGTATGTATGTATGTAATGTATGTATGAACGTAATGCATGTATGTAATATATGTATGAATGTAATGTATATATGAATGTATGTTTGAATGTAATGTATTTATGAATGTAATGTATGAATATAATATTAGAATGAATCGAATGTATGTTTGAATGTAATGTATATATGTATGTATGTATGTATGTATGTATGGAAGGGGATCTCTAGTGTCTTGCCGGAGCCGAGTGTTCTGGTAAGACCCATGCTGGGCGATGGGTACGACTTTGGCTTCTTGAAAGATGATTGGTTGGGGATGGGTCCTCTTAATGAGAGATACTCGTGCCTCTTCGCTATCGCGGGTGACAAGAATGATATGATGCATCAGGTTCGGTCGGCAGGCTCTTGGTACCCAACCTTCGCTTCTTCTTTATCAGACCAGAGGTGTAATGAGATCGTGGAACTCGAGGGATCTAGCAGATGTTGATAGCCTCGACGAGGACATGGATCATTTTACATGGATGGAGGGGAGCTTTTCTATAAAGAAGGTTTACCGGTCATTCGCCAGGATGCGTGGGGTTGATTTGGAGGAGCCTGTTTGGGACTACAAAATTATTTGGACTAGCAGGATTCCTATGCGGTCGGTCTTATCACGTACCCAAGGCCCCCTTCGCTACGCCCCTTCGTCACCTCATCCCAACTCACCAGATGTAGCCTGGACCTCTTTTGTTTACCGCTCGATCAAAAGAGGTCCTCATCAAAGACTCGACCTTCCTCCTAACCCCAACCGGCATCAACTGAGTAGAGTAGAAGAAGATAGGGATGACCGTGAGTACATGCTTCATGAGAGTCAGCTTCCCACCCCGAGATAAGGTGACCGCCTTCCAACCAACCAATCTGCTCCATTCTGTGCACAACACTGTCCCAATCTGACTTTTTTAGCTAGCCTGTGTTAGAAAATCGGAAGCGGAAGCGGAATGATAAAAGAGCATAAGAACAAGAAAGATAGAACATGGAACACCATGATTTTACGTGAAACCCTACTCCGTGAGGAGCGGGATGAAACCACGGGAGAAGCCCTCAAAGGGGCGGATATTGCATTCCTTTTTCTCAATGGATATAGGAGGTCTGGGGCTCCTTATATAGCCTCTCCAGAGCCTCCAAGTCCCACCACTGGACGATGTGGGACTAAACACTGGATGGGGTAAATGAATCTCCTCCAGGATCCATTTACCCTGCTACAATACAATGGGTGCATATAATGAATGCTCCAACACTCCCCCTCAAGCTGGAGCAAGCAATGCTCAGCTTGGTCAAACAGAAATAAACTCAACTCAATGCTACAGGACACTACGGACAATATCAACCCAACGCGCACATTGCTGCAGTCGAGGACGTTGCTTCTCATGCCGTGCAGGTGAAGAGGATGAATGGGCTGGAGTGTGAGTCTGCTGAATACTCGGAATCTAATCGTCGAGTCTGAAACTGCGCCTGAAGTCTCCTCGTTGGAGAACTGGGTCTCTCCCATCTGGCTTAGAGAATGATACTCTACTCTGGAGTACCTATGATACCACATGAAAACCCTTGTCAATATGGCATAGGGAATGGTCCTCTACTCTGGAGTCCCTATGGCTCACATGAAAACTCTGGCCGACAAAACAAGAATACTGATGGGGACCACAAACAAATGATGGCAACATATGCTCATCTGAAAATGACCGCAATCATATGCGTGTCTGAAACTGGAGACTCGGTATCAATCGTCGAGTCTGAAATTGCGCATCAAGCTGGGACTCGGAATCTGAACTTCGAGTCTGGAATTACGCATGAACAATCTTCATTTGAAAATCGTAGAGTCTGAAAATTGGCTTGTCTGGAGAATATCTGAATAGTTTGGAAATCTGGCATCTGAATCTGCACCAGGACCTAGACCTGTGACTCTACATATATACTCCCCCTTTCTCCCATACTTGTCGGAGAATGAACATCGACAAAGTTGGGAGAAGACGAGAAAAATAGGGGGTAAACAACAAGAACATGAAACTTGCGGCTTTTGTCAATATTTTTTTAATAGCCACCATGATTTTTTTTAATATAAGTCGTTCAAGCTCTTTTTTTTATATGACTTTTCATTTTTTTTGAAATACTTGCGTACTGTTGTTTTTACTTGTAAGCACCTTTTCTTTCTTCTTCTTTTTTAAGACAAACCTCCTCTCTCTTTTTTTTTCAATCGCGTACGGACTTTTTCCTTTTTTTTGTGTACGCGCTTCTCAGTTTTTTTTAATTCTCGACCCACACCTTTGGGCCCTTAAAAAACACAGTTTTTATAGCCTACGCGGGCATGCTGGGCGAAACCCTATTCAGGGTTTCCTCGTTCTTCTTCAAGGTACGAAGCCCGCCGCCTGAGGGTTCCCTGATTGGGAACCAAAAAACTTCGGAAGAGGCCACCGCCTCTGGAAGAGATGGAGGGAGCGCCGCCTCCAGCGAGAGGAGGAGGCAATTGCGGCCTGGCGGTCGTGCCCTGGGAGGAGGAGCACACAGCCAGAGGCTCCTGGAACACGCGACCTGGCGCGACAGGAAGGAGACCGCCGCTGTTGGGACGGCTTCGAGAGGAATCACGCCGCCTGTGGGGAAGTAGGTGCCGCAACTTCGTGCCGCAGATGGAAGGGGTCTCCGCCTGCGTGACAGAGATGGGGGTCTCCGCCTGCGCACAATGGGCTGGTTCTTGTCTGGAGAAAGGCTGCGGCCTGGAGTGTTCTGGAGGTCGAGTGCCGACGCCATGCCCTAGCTGCTGTTCGAAGGGGTTGGGTCACACCAGTGCGGCTAGGGCACGCGATGTGTTCTCAGATATCATGCCAATTTGGAGAAGATGCTCGAGTGCCTGGAAACGAATTTGGCTAGGCACTACTTTATATGATGTGATTTTATCAAGAATTCCAAACGAATTGGTGGTTAGTGGTATCTACTAGATATCATATGAAAATCTGCTCTGAAAAAATATATAGGAGCCTCAAACATCATGACAAACTAAATATGACATTGATTTCAAAACTGGTTGCCCTGAGGGTGGTTATTTCCTGCTACAACAGGGGGTGAGACAGGCTGCCTACTTGCTCCTATGCTCTTTGTTATTACAACTGATGTCCTATCTTGCATGGTTGAAAGGGTGCAACTTAATGCTTCATGGTAGGATATACCACTGAGGATATGCAGTATGCACACTACAACATTTTTTATCGAAGGCAGCACGGAGGAGGCTAAGGGAATAGTAGCAACAATGGAAATTTTTGGAGAGTTGTTCGGGCTTATTTTGAATCATGGAAAATATATGGCTATTTCCTTTGGACTTTCAGATCTTGATGCACATGCTTGTTACAAGGCGTTGGGCACAAAACGTGGTTCTCTCCCCCATTAACTACCTCGGTCTCCCTCTAATAGTAGGTAGACTTAAGATATCTGATTGGCATCCTATCATTGAGAAGATGGAGAAGAGACTTTCAGGGTGGAAGGCGGCCATTCTATCATGTGGGGATAGCTAGTACTTGTGAAGGTCGTTCTATCAATTACTCATGTGTTCTTTATGTCATCTCGTCTTCTCCTCGTTGGCATCATGAGAAGGTTGAAGATGATCATGCAGAGATTTCTCTTGGGCAAGTTTGGTCAGAATGGTTCGGGGTGCATCTAGTTGATTGAGAGACAGTTACTATGCCAAAAAAGGTAAGAACAACTTGGGATATCTCTTATGGAAACCATGAATGAGGCTCTCCTACTAAAATAGTTACTATGCTTTGGGGAAAAGTGAAGACCTATGTCGCAGCCTCATCCGTAGCATCTATAATATTGGGGTCAGGGACACAACGACTCAGCCTCCACAGTTTCACCATTCAACCTTGTGGAAGGGTATTAGCTCAGTAATGTCGCGCTTTCAGGAGCTCTTTCATCTAGGGTTGGGTGATGGTAAATCTTTTTCCTTCTAGCTTGATAGTTAGTCAGGTCAAGGAACCTTCTCCTGTAGTTTCCCCCGCCTTTTTGCTTTGATTGTCGATCAAGACGTGCAGGTATTCGAATGTTGGCTAGATGGCTACTGGATGCCCTCATTCTTGACATAATTCTCTGATCAGCAATTAGAGGATTTCCTTATCCTTCTGAAATCCATCAAGCAAATTGATAGATCGATTAAGGGTCGGGACCATTTGGTGTGGAAGAGTAACTCATTCTCATTAAATCGTGCCTATAAAGCCATCAACAAACCACCACAGCCGAGGACGGATACTTTAGTTTGTGACTGTAACTTTATATGGGAGTTAAAGATGCTGAATAGAGTTGGTTTTCTCATGTAGTTGCTACAAAGGAGCCGCATTATGACTAGGGACTGATGTGCCAGACTTTTCCCAGATGTCTCCAATAGATGCCCCCCTTGCGAGACACAAGTTGAGACGGTTGAACACATCTTCTTCCACTGTATGAAGACATCTGCTACTTGGTCGGAACTAAATATTGAGTCATTGAGTGGTTGAATTTACAGTACCTGAATCTTTTTTGGGACTCGCTTTTGCAGGCTAAACAATGCTCAAGAGAGGATATTATGAGCCCTTTCACAACTTTATAGGCAATTTGGTTAGCATAGAAACGATGCACTCTTTTTTTATAGCATTTTTACTACGATAATGTAAACTTTTCCAAGACTCTTCTCGAATCTTGGCTACTATAAGTCTTCTTGTAACTTTTGTTGTTTTTAAATAGATTTGGGTGAACATCATAGTGTGTTCCCCCCTTTTGATTCAAAAAAATATATGTATCAAGTCTATTTATACGATGTAATAATCCGAATCAACTTGAATTTGTTATGGAGTAATGTTGAGATATTAGTTATATTTATCATTGTTTTCTTATTTACTTTTTCTTTTTCTTTCTTATTGTAATTTGCCCAATAGGTTCCTCTCCTATATAAGAGAACCCTAAGGCCTCTCATAATGATATGAATTCTTTTTCGATCAACATGGTATCAGAGCGACGGTCCTAGACCGAAGTTCTCCTACCTCACCAAACCATAGCCCTACACGCATGCTTTTGCAGACTAAACAATGCTCAGAGAGGATATTTTGAGCCCTTTCACAACTTTATAGGCAATTTGGTTAGCATAGAAACGGCGCACTCTTTTCTTTACAGTGTTTTTACTGTAACAATATAAATTTTCATTCCAAGACTCTTCTCGAAACCTGGCTACTATAAGTCTTCTTGTAACTTTCATTGTTTTTAAATAGATTTGGGGCGAACATCATATCATGTTTCCCCCTTTTTTGATTCAAAAAAAATGTATCGGGACTATTTATACGATGTAATAATCCGAATCAACTTGAATTTGTTATGGAGCAATGTTGACATATTAGCTATATTTGTCATTGTTTTCTTATTTAGTTTTCTTTTTCCTTTTTATTGTAATTTGCCCAATAGGTTCCTCTCCTATATAAGAGAACCCTAGGGCCTCTCATAATGATATGAATTCTTATTCCCTCAACATAGTATCAGAGCAACGGTCCTAGACCGGAGTTCTCCTACCCCACCAAACCCTAGCCCTACATGCACGCCCCCCTCTCCTTCGTCGCCCCTCCCTACGACGGAACCACAGGGTTGCCGCCCGACCTCGCGAGCCACAACTCAGGACTCCAGGACGACCCCTAAGGTCGCAGTCTGACACTGCACCTCCTCCAGGGCCATCACACAGCCTCCAGGGCCGCCGCACGGCCTTGGTACATGCAGTACAGGCCCCAGGGCTGCTACGCCGACCCCCGGTGCTGTTCGCACTGCCCCCAGGCCGTCGCCCCAGCCCCACCTTTTGACCGCCTAGGCTGCCGTAGGCCCTCCCGTGTGTCTCTATGCTTCTCTGCACGTCGTTCTGTGGTCTGATTTTGACCGGAAATCATGATTTCAGACCTATAAATCATGTTTTCCGGTCCTAGCAAGCAGAGAAGATTGGTGAGGATTGTTGTACAAGGCTACACATACAACCAATCCTCCGTATGATCATGTAGACTCGTTTCAATCAATCTACTCACTAGTCGAGTTCCGTTGTCAGAGAACGAGGGTGACATTTTTTCCATCCGGAACCTTCAAGGGTTTTTCTCCCATCACTATGATGGATGGGACCAACTATGAGTTGTGGTCCATGCAGTTTCTCACCCTCATGTAGTACAACAATAAGGAGCACATACTGACAGATCCAGAGCCAATGGATAAGACTGGGGCAAATGCTTCTTGGAAGCAAGATGATGTGTATGCACATGTTTGGCTATGTTGGACACTCACCACAGAGATAGCCAATGATATTCTGAACCAGTCTACCGCCAAGGCGATGTGGGACAATTTGGCTCCCATCTATACTAAAGCGAAGAACGAGGCCAAGATTCTTCAGCTACAGTCTCACATCTACAAGGCCAAGCAGAATGGTCGTCCCCCGCATGTGTACTACAGTTCACTCGAGGCATGTTTGAGAAGCTACGTAACTTTATGCCTATTACGACATCTCTTGAGCAGCAAAAAGGCATATAGGAAGTCCACGATGGTCGGAGTTTTCGTGGCCGACCTTGATACAGAGTATGATGCAGCACGTTCTCAACTTCTCACTGGAGCTACCATACCTCCCATGGAGGAGGCCTATAGCCGACTCAGCCGGATTATCATGCCTCCTACAGTCACTCCTCAGCCCTCGTCGGCTATGGTCATTTCTCGTGGTCGAGGAGTGGTGACTCAGTCTAGAGGACGCACTCCTCGTGGCAGAGGCTGTCGACATCCACGTGGTCCTTGCACCTTTTACCGTCGATCGGGACATGCAAAGGATACATGCTACCAGAAGCATGGATATCTCGTTTCTAGTCATGTGGTTGAATATATTGAGCCTTCAGATACTCTTACTTCATAGGCAGATCCTCGTCTGGATGATATAGTCTCTCGTATTCGAGAGATTATGACTCCTGCAGGAACCACTGCTACAGACACAGTTGCCGCAGCCAAAGCCTCTTCGAGCTCCTCAGGTATCACTTATGCTTTCACTGGTAGTAATGGTGCAAATGTGACAGAGTGGATTATGGACTCTGGTGCTTCTCATCATCTTCATGGAGACAAAGCACAGTTGAGGTCCTACAGGACCATACCACATGGTAGAAGGGTTGTCATTGCCAATGGCGACCACCTACCAATTACAGGATAGGGGGAGGTGCATTTGATGCCATCCATTCGTCTTCAGAATGTTTTATATGCTCCTGACTTTCATATGAATTTACTTTCCATTAGTCGGATTACTAAAGATATGCACTACCGTGCCATCTTTGACCCATCGTCTCTTATGTTTCAAGACATACTCACGGGCATGGTGATTTGATGTGGCCGTGAGCAGCGGGGACTCTACAGACTGGATCAACCTCCTCTTGTTGGTGTTGTTACTATAAATTGTCCTATACCGCATCTGTTCTTGGGTCTTTTTGTTAAAGAATAAATCTGAAGCTGAGAATATTATCATAAATTTCATAAATGAAGTTCGTAATGTCTTTTCTGCGTCTGTTAAGATTGTTAAGATTGTGAGAAGTGATAATACCTTGGAATTTAAAACTCCTACTCTCTCAAATTATTTTTCAAAATAAGGGATTATCCACCAAACATCCTGTGCCTATACTTCCCAACAAAATGGAGTTGCAGAAAGGAAACATCGTCATTTACTTGATGTCACCAGGACCCTTCTCATACAGAGTCATGCTCCTCATTCTTTCTGGGGCGATGTTGTCCTTGTTAGCAATGTGAGCCCGAGGCGAACCGTTCCTGCAATAAATGTTATTGTAATAAATGATTTATCAATAAAAGTTATTGATTGTTTTTTCACTCCCTTTCTGAGATTGAATGATTGAATGCACTATAAGATCGCTCTGTACAATAAGGGTTATGTACCATGGCCAACTTAATAATCATACAACTGTTGATTCATTGATTGAATCATAGAGGCTGATGCTTGGATGAATATCTAAGGAGTTAGATAGAGGACTCATCAAGCATCATCAAATGATTGTTAAGTGATGATCTCCAGTCTGAGTAGGACATGGCAATCCTTTCTCATTAGGCTGATATCTGACCGACCTCTTGATGCAGGTCCTCTGCATGGGAATAGTGATTCGGAGGTGTCAGATTAGTTGAGTCAATGGGTTGACTTAACGAGATCAAGATAACCAAAGACCTATGTTGAATACTGTCATAGCATAGGCATGCATCCTTTGACCAGAGACAGATGTGTTACTATATGTCTGAGTATGTACATTTGGCAGACCAATAGGTTGATGACCTAACCAAGGTCTATACACCGGTGAGCTGGTGTGCATGTAAGGACATAAGAGTAATACGATCTCTCAAAAGAATCATATAGGTTCACTTGTGAACCGGGAGACATGAGCTCACTCATGAGGTATTGGGACTGATCAAATTCCATTCATGGTCGTCATGCTTTGGAAGCATGACATGAATTTGAAGGTAAGATATATGCTTTGTGAAAGCATATGATCTATACAAAATCCCAAAGACCAAGATTGAGAAACTTCGTGATCAAACCCTGAAGATGACAGTGTAAAAGTGATCTATATCTTCAGGATGATCATAGGTCTTCCAGTATGCAAGATGTATATATATTAGGAATACCTGAGGGCGATGTGATCATAAACGATTGTATAACCATGACACTTCCATTCCAAGGGAGTGATGAAAAAGGTTTGGATTTTAGTGACTCCTCTTAGTAGAGAAGTTACCTAATCTTAGTCCATGTACTGGACATTGATCTGAATGAGATTTAGATGCAATGAGAAGATTAGGTTTACGGTCTTGATTTAATCAAGCATCTATGGGAGGTCCATGAGATCTGGATTTGAGATGTGATCTCAATATCCAAGTCACTATACGTGGAACAATACAATCGCACTGTCTTTATCTCCAAGTATCTGCGGAGAAATCGCATTATTCTTGAAAGGGTTCAAGAATAATTCCATAGATCTCAGCATTGAAAAGTTGATAATTAAATGTGATTTAATTATCTTGATGTATATGGAAGTTATTCAATGTAATTTAATGTGATTTAATTATTGTGGATAAGAATAATGTCGATAGCAATATCCAATTATTCATAATATATTATAATATGATTTATAATGTATTATAGAGAGCTAATTATAATGTATATTTGTTAATTAATTATTGATGCGTATTGGATACACATTGTATAATTAATTGAAGATGTAAATTATATTTTGTTTTGGGTTGTGAATGTGATTCACAAATTTCCAATGGTAAGATTGCAATATTCTTAAAATTAATTTTGAATTATATTTGAAGAATATATCACAACAAAAGTTGTTGGAATAAATAATGGAGAATTTCATGAAAATATGCAATCTCATGAGATTTCATGAGATTGCCCCCACTTGGAAATAAGTGGACGGCTACCAAGTCCTATATGGAATTGGTGGTCGTCCACTCTGTTCCATGGGGAGATGAAATCTCCATGGTAATTATCTCCTTATTTGCTTGTTCTAATTTAGGATTGAATTGTATTTGATTTATCAAATATATTTGATCTAAATTAGATCATTAGTTGTTGGCTTTTACCAACAACAATCTTGACCATTGGATTAAACATAAATCAATCTCATCCATTGATTTTATGTGTCCCATGGATTGAGATCCATGGATCCTAAAACCATATAAATAGAGAGGCATACCATGCTCTCTAGGTTATGCTTTTAAAGCACATCTCTCTCTCTCTTATTATACATGTCAACCTCTCTCCCATTTCTCCTTGGTGGCCGTCCACCAAACCCTAGAGGAGAAGGCCGTCGTCGCCCTCGCCACCGCGCCACCGCCTCGACGTTCTTCGGTTCTCCATCTTCTTTGGAGTGTTGCGCTCGTGAAGAAGGTCTTTGATCTCGTACGACGAGATCAGGAGTTCACCGTGCTTGGATCATCTTGTTGGATTGCGAGGATCACGTGGTTCATCTCCGCGCTCGCAAGCGTCTTCTCCGACGATCGGACTTGAGACAGGAGGTCTCTTTTCGTAGAGACTCAATCAACCACAATTCAAGAAGTATTCCCTTATACTTGTTGTGGTTCTAGATGAAACGATCCGAGAATCGTTCTTGGATCATGTGGTTTCATCGCATGATTTTTTTTTAAATTCCGCTGCACAAAACAATTAGTGCGACTAGTCGTTCTTCGTCGTATTCGATACGATGCTCACGCTTCCATGATGCGCTTGAGGATTAAACCATATCCTTTAAGTGGTATCAGAGCCAGGTTGAAGGTTTTTGATACGATCCGCAAACCTAGGACAACTTGGGTTCGTTAAGGTCGCGAAAGTTTTGTCGCATTTGATTTTCGCACATTTGTTTAGTGAATAAATTCGACCCTGTTTAAAATGTTTAAACACGAATTAATCACTTGAATTTTGTTCCCCATTAAATAAGGAAACCATAGGATCTGAGTTTACGTGGATTCCATTTGCTCGAGATATGGTTGTTTTTATGAACATGTATTCATTGTTGCGGGAACTGCGAATCTTACCATGATTAATGAGTTAATTACTGTTTTGATCTATCTCGAAATGCGTGAAATATCACTTAGGTTCTGTCCTAAATCAAATTAGAAATCTTTGAAAATTGATTTTGTATAATTTGGATTTAAATTGATTGAGATATGTTAATTTTAGTAAGTACGGGTCATTGCTGAAATTACAGTCCTAATCAATAAACATGTGATTGTCAATTAGTGAAATTAATTGTTAATTTCATAAAAAAATTATGGAAAATATTTGAGAAATATTGAATGATGATTATTTCCCTAATTGACTTGGCCTCAACCAATAAATTGATTAGATTTGATCTAGATTATAATTGGAAACACAATCATCAAACTCCTTGCTTGAATAGGATTGAGAATTTGTCTAGCGAATTTCCTTATAATAAAAAATGTTTGATTATTACTATATGGTATAATTTCGGCTGAAGAACCGATGATCATCTCAAGTACAAAGTGATTGACTCGGCATTATTTTTTCCCGAGGTGGATATGGTGTCTAGTCGGACATCGTTGGGGTAGCGGGTCGCACCGGTTGCGTTCTGTCCCACTCCCGTCGGTACTGGCCCTGACAACGGGTAGAGAACGAATGATGCCTAAGAGATCATGATATATTTTTCTAATTATTAAAATTCAAATTAATACGTACGTTGAGAAAATACCATATATATATTCAAGTAAAAACAATCAAGTTTGTTGATTGAATCGGATTGATAATAATTTAATATGATTGAAGTAATTTTGTCCAATTGAAACACTCTATTATGAATAGAGTCATTATTTCCCTTGGAAGAATTAATTATATGAATATGATTCATGATAATTATTAAAATTTGAATAAGAGGCGGAGGATCACAAAAGTGACATCCATGGTCTCCCGTCAAGGCGAAGGGTTTCCGTCGCCATGGATTGCATATAGGAGATGCCTGTACGAAGTGACAGCTCCTATGTGCAAGCGCATCTGGATTGGGCTCTTTGCTTCTCGAAAGAGTAAGTCCGTATGCGTAGTGACCCCAATATCCGATCCTCATATTATTGGGGCGATATTGGATTGCGCATAGCGAGTACTATTCCTGTTGACGGTTGGTTCAATTAACGACGAGTCAACATCACCTTAGGGGTGGTGGGCCCGGGTGTTAAAGACCGAATTGAGAAATGCAAGTTGGAATTGCAAGGCGGAATGTGTTTCCGCTTTCTTATTATTGGAGTCGCAGATTCTCATATTATTGGGATACGATAAAGATAAAGAGGAGATCCCAATTCTTGCTAGAGATATAGCGGTAAGTATATCTCTTGCTTTGAAAGTTATTAAGGGAATGAACTTTCAAAGTTGACAATGCAAGAATAATTTGATTTAAAATACCTTAATCAAATATCATAAATTTGAATATATGATTATATGTTTTAATATAGTGCATTCTTAATTACAGAAAATGAAGTCCATGAACCCACTAAGCAGGCTTCTGGAGGTCAACTAGTTGACCGGACCGAATTACTCGGATTGGATCCGTAATTTGGAGCTTGTTCTCTCGGCTGAGCGCATAAGCTATGTGCTCACAGAAGACAAGCATGAAGGCCCTAAATCGAAGGAAGAAAAGGCGTACAATGACAAGTATGATGAAGATCATGTCTTGGCTAGATGCTATATCCTGGGCTCTCTCTAATGTTCTTCAGAAGCAACATGTGGAGATGAGCACATGCCAGGAAATAATGCAGAATCTGAAAGATATGTTTGGTGACATTAACCGCACCCAGCGCTACAACATTATGAAAGAACTCGTTCGCTGCAAGATGCAGGAAGGAACTTCAGTCCGAGAACATGTACTCAAAATGTTTGGGTACTTGTCTGAGCTGGAGACCCTTGGGGCAAATATGGATGCAGAAATGCAAGTTGACTTCATTCTGCTATCTTTGCCCAAGTATTTCAATAATTTTGTGGTTTCATTCCACAAGAACAAGTTGGACTTGAATAATACTGGACTTCTTCCTGCATTAAAGTCTACAGAAGACATAATTAAGAAAGATGGTCCAGGTGGCAGTGCAATGGTTGCACCGATCAGAGGGAAGCGCGGTCGGAAGCAAGGTTCTCGGAAGGGCCCGGCTCAGAAGAGAAAGAAGAAAGGTCAAGGCGTTGGCTCATCTTCCAATGCATCCACTCTTATAGCGTCGAAGAAAACCGATGTCTGTCACTACTGCAAGAAGCCGGGGCACTGGAGGCGTAATTGCCCGGAATACCTGAAGTCGGTCGACAAAGGTAAAGCTCCAGCAGGTATGAAATCTACTTTCATCATTGAAACTAGTTTTTCGTTGGACGAGAAGGAAGTTGGGTTGTTGATTCTGGTGATTCTGTTCATGTATGCAATTTGTTGCATTTATTTCAGGAAACTAGAAATCTGGAAGAAGGGGAGATAGTCATTCATATGGGATCTGATGCAAGTGTTGCAGCAGTCGCCGTCGGGACCTGTCAACTATCATTATCTACTGGTAGAGTCCTAGTACTTAAAGAGTGTCTTTATTTAACCGAAGTCAGAAGGAATTTGATATCTGTATCTAAATTAGTTAGAAGTGGATATTCAATCCTATTCTCTAATAAATTAGTCATAAATTGTTATGATAAATATATTGCGGATGGTATTTTGACTTCTGGTGGACTTTATAAATGTGCATTGATAAATATATTATGAATGTTACAACCACTAATAAAAATCCTAAAAGATCCAGGGAGGATGAAAATCTTTCGAATGAGATTTGGCATCAAAGGCTTGGTCATTTATCTGTTGATAAGATCAATAGATTGATAAAGGATGGACCTTTGGATTTTCTACAGGTTCAACCTTTGCCTACCTGTAAGCATTGCATTCAAGGTAAAATGACTAGGATGCCTTTCTGTAACAAGGTTACAAGATGCAAAGGTATTATTTTTCCCAATACATACTGATGTATGTGGTCCCTTCAGTACCGCGACTCAAAATAGATATCGATATTATTTGACATTTATTGATGACCATTCGCGATACGGGTTTGTCTTCCTATTACGTTATAAATCTGAAACCTTTGAAAAGTTCAAAGAATTCAAGGCTTTGGTTGAGAACCAAACCGACAGGAAGATTAAACGGATTCGATCTGATCGAGGTGGCGAGTACCTCTCTGATGAATTCAAGGAATATCTTAAAGGAATGGAATTGTCTCCAATCTCACTCTTCCTGGAACTCCTCAACTTAATGGTGTTGCTGAAAGACGCAACAGGACCATCATGGATATGGTCCGTTCAATGATGAGCAAAACACATTTACCACTTAGTTTCTGGGGATATGCAGTAGAGACTGCAATATATATCCTGAATAAGATTCCTAGCAAATCTATGCCTAAGACTCCTTATGAGCTCTGGTATGGAACCAAACCTAGTGTTAATCACTTGAGGGTTTGGGGTTGCTTGGTCCATGCGAAAAACGTGGACGCAAGTAAGCTAGAATCTCGCTCTCGTGAGTGTTACTTCATTGGGTATGTTAGAGATGGTATTGGATACCAACTCTATTACTCTGAGACCCAAAAGCTTTTTGTTTCTAGAGATGTGAAATTTCTGGAGAATGATTTCCTTAAAGGTCAAGACAAAAATGAAGTAAAGGAACTCATTGAATCCCCTGAGGATTCTGAGCTTCCTGAGCCAGAAACTGAAGAGATAAATAAAGATGAAACACCCATACCTCTTCGAAGGAGTTCGAGGGTGGTTGCACCACCTGAAAGGTATGGATTCCATGTGTCAGGTGAAACTGACAATGATCCTTCTTCATTCAATGAAGCACTCGCGGATCATGACATGGATAGATGGATGCTAGCAATGAAGTCAGAAATTGACTCCATGCATAAGAATAGTGTATGTACCCTAGAGGATCCACCTAAAGGGGTGAAACCCATTGGATGTAAATGGATCTTCAAGAGAAAGAGGGGACCTGATGGGAAACTAGAGACTTTCAAGGCATGACTCGTAGCCAAGGGCTACACACAGAGAGAAGGCATCGACTACGATGAGACATTCTCTCATGTAGCTATGCTTCAATCCATCAGGACACTGCTAGTTATAGCTGCATATCTTGACTACGACATCTGGCAGATGGACGTCAAGACGGCTTTCCTCAATGGATACTGTTGGGAAATGTGAATGAGTTGTTTATTCCATAGCCCTAGGCTCTCTTATATAGGAGAGTAGCCTATGGGTAAATTACATAAAGAGGATAACAAGAAAATAAAATAGCAAAAAAAGGACACAGTAACTAAATATGCGTCAACACTCCCCCTCAAGATGGAGCATAGATGTCAATCATGCTCAGCTTGGAAGCACACTTCTGAAACGGGCCACGTAACAATGCCTTGGTGAATATATCTGCAGTCTGGTTCTCTGAAGTAACATGGGATGTGGTGATGAATCCTTTCTGAATCATATCACGTATGAAGTGGCAATCCACCTCAATATGCTTGGTCCGTTCATGGAATGCAGGATTGTTTGCAATGAACAAAGCAGCCTGATTATCACACTCCAAGTTCATAGGAAGTGGTATATCTAAGCATAAATCTGTCAGCACTGCTTTCACCCACATCATCTCTGTAGTAGCCTGGGCCATAGCCCTATATTCGGATTCAGCACTGGATCTAGCTACCACAGTTTGCTTCTTGCTCCTCCATGAGACTAGGGCATCTCCAACATAGACCGCATACCCTGAGGTGGACTTCCTATCCTTAGGACATCCTGCATAGTCTGCATCTGCGCACGCTGAGACAGAAATCCCCTTTCCTTTCTTGAATAACAGACCTTTACCTGGAGAAGATTTGAGATATCTAAGTATCATGTGTATTGCATCCATATGCACCTGACGGGGCTGCTCCATGAACTGGCTCACACGGTTCACTGCAAATAATATGTCTGGCCTAGTGATCGTGACATATAACAATTTGCCTACCAGCTCTCTGTATCTTCTCCTGTCAACCTCCTCTGTATCATCATCATACAGCTTCATGCTAGGGTCCATTGGTGTCGTAGCAGGTCGACACCCTAGCATACCTGTCTCACTCAGTAGATCTGTGACATACTTCCTCTGTGACATGACTAATCCATACGGATTTCTGGCAAACTCCAGCCCCAGAAAATATCTAAGGACTCCCAAGTCCTTGGTGACAAACTCGGTCCCCAGCCTTTCCTTTGCCAGCTTAATGCCCTGGTCATCATCACCTGTAATCAGGATATCGTCAACGTAAACCATGATTACAACAATACCTCTTGCCGTCTTCTGTACAAACAAGGAATGATCAGCATTGGAACGTTTGTATCCTTGTTTCTCAAAGAGGTCTGACAGCTTCTGGAACCATGCTCTGGGGCTCTGCTTAAGGCCATAGATAGCCTTATGTAATCTGCAAACCTTGGAAGACTCCCCCTCAACAGCAAAACCTGGTGGCTGTTGCATGTAGACTTCCTCCTGCAGGTCGCCATACAGAAAGGCATTCTTCACATCCAGTTGATAGAGTGGCCAGTCCCTAGTAACTGCAACTGATAAGAGGATCCGCAGAGTGGAATGACGAGCCACCGGGGAGAACGTGTCAAGGTAATCTACGCCATATGTCTGTGTGAATCCCCTTGCAACTAGGCGTGCCTTGTACCTGTCAATGGAGCCATCTGCATTATGTTTCACTGTAAATACCCACTTACAACTCACCGGGTTGACATCCGGTGGTATAGTAACCAAGCTCCATGTTCCTCTAGACTGAAGTGCCGCCATCTCTTCCTCCATTGCTAGCCGCCATCGAGAATCCTGCAAAGCCTCATGGTGGTTCCGTGGAATATCCGTAGCTGAAAGTGCCAATGCAAACGTCCTGAATGGTCCAGATAGCCTCTCAAACGAAACTGCTGCTGATACTGGATACTTGGCACAGCTTCTCTTCGGCTTGCGTAGAGCAATTGGAACATCCAGATCCTCTGTGGTATCACCATGCTCCTGTAAGGCATCCTGCTGAGAAATGTCGTCAGATCCATCAACATTAATATTTTCATTACATACCATAGGCGAGCTAGTTGACTGGTCAGGGCCATGAGCTTGATTCGGCCGCCGGGTGTAATGGAATGGTAACGGGGATATTGTTGGTGGCGGCGGTGGTGGTGGTGTTGGTAATGGTGGTGACGGCTGTAATGTTGGTGGTGCCATGAATACGGTATCAGGAGATAATGGTGGTGGCTGCATGTTCCCGGATTCTGAAAAATACATAATGGATTCAAAGAATGTAACATCTGCGCTGATCATATACCGCCGACGCACAGGGTCAAAACACTTGTACCCCTTTTGGGTTCTGGGGTACCCCACAAAGACACACTTGACAGCCCTAGGAGAGAGCTTGTCAGTACCGGGCGACAATTGATGGACAAATGCGACTGAACCAAACACACGAGGAGTAAGAATAAACAAATCCTTGTCAGGGTAAATAAGTGAGAAAGGAATTTGTTCATTCAAGACAGACGAAGGCATACGGTTGATAAGGTAACATGCAGTAAGGACTGCATCACCCCAGTAGGAGTACGGAACATGACTCTGAATAAGAAGTGACCTTGTAACATCAAGTAGGTGACGGTGTTTTCTTTCGGCAACCCCATTCTGTTGAGACGTATGAGCACACGATGTTTGGTGAATAATCCCTTTTGAGGAGTAGTAATTGGCTAGAAAGTTGGTACATAATTCCAAGGCATTATCACTTCTCACAATCTTGACAGATGTAGAAAAAATATTTTGAATTTCATTTAGAAAATGGATAATAATATTTCCAGCTTCAGATTTATTTTTCATCAGAAAGACCCATGATGCTCTAGAGAAATCATCTACAAAAACAATATAAAACCTGTGTCCCTGATGATCGGGAACACGACTTGGACCCCAGACATCGACATGAAACAACTCAAACTTGGAGTTACTACTCCGACCTTGACTACTGGGAAAAGACGACCTGTGATGTTTTCCCAACTGACACGCCTCACACTGGATATGTGTGTGAGAGATACTATATGGTAGGACTAGACGCAACTTCTGAAGCGGTAAATGACCAAATCGCAAATGCCACAGGAGAGGAGATACTTGTTCAACAGGAGAGGATGTGGTTCCAGCAAATGGGGTCTGATTCAGACGGTAAAGGCCTCCTTGCTCATAGCCATGACCAATCACGTTGCCCGTACGGATGTCCTGAAAAATCAAAGAAGATGGATCAAAAATAGCTCGACAGTGAAGTTCCTTCGTGATCTGACTAATCGACAACAGATTCATAGAAAAATGTGGTGCATGTAGGACATTCTTCAGTTGCATAGAGGGTGTCAATCTAATCTCCCCCTGACCAGTGATAGGGGAATGCGTGCCATCAGCAATTACTACTGTCCGTCCTGGAGGGATCTGGGTGTATCCTGTAAGTAGACCCTGGTCACCACATAAATGATGTGTGGCGCCCGAGTCCATGATCCATGGCAGTATATGAGATCTACTACTGTGGAGTGCAAGTGTACTACCTGAAGTACTGGTAGATGCAGAAGCAGTGGCAGAGGCAGCAGTATCAGTATGACTCTCTGTAGTCGTTGCTGGGCCAGATGGTGGGATAATGCCCCTGAGTCGGGCAACCAGGTCATCAAAGCGCTGATCCAGTGAAGCAGCAGACGGAGGCTCTATATGTTCAGCAGCTCGTGCGGAAGCAGGAAATCCATGCTTTGAGTAGCATGTGTCTTCAGTATGGCCGACTCTGTGACAATATGAGCATGTTGGCCTAGTGCGGCCACCCCTTCCACGGGGAATACGTCCACGGCCCTGGTATTGAGAACCACGGCCTCTGTTGGCTGCCATGGCTGAGGGATTCTGACTAGTGGCGGCTGAAGGTACAGTAATCCTGCTTAATCTGTGAAAAGCTTCCTCCATGGGAGGAATAGTCGAGTCCGCCAAGATCTGTGAACGTGCTGCCTCATACTCTGGATCGAGTGCAGCGAGAAACACACCCACCATCGTCGCATTCCTGTATGTCTTCTGCTGTTCTGGTGTGGCGGTAAGAGGCATGAAGCTATGGAGCTTCTCAAACATTCCTCTCAAAGATGTGTAAAGAGAATGTAATGGGCGGCCATTCTGCTTGATTGTGAATATATCATGTTGTAGTTGCAGGATCTTGGTCTCATTCTTCGCCTGAGAATATGTCGCTGCTAGGATATCCCACATGTCTTTGGCTGTGGGTTGATGTAGAATGTCATTGGCGATCTCAATAGCCAATGTGCCTGATAGCCACACCTTGGCATATGCGTCGTCAGCCTCCCATGAGGCATGGACTCCAGTCTTCTCTGCAGGTTCGGGCTCTGTGAGAATATGCTTCTTGCCCGTGGACTTCATCATACTCATGAACTGCATTGCCCACAGTTCATAGTTCGTACCGTCCATCTTGACAATGGGCGCTGGACCACGAAATGCGCCCATGGACGGGATATCTGCCTTGCTTTCTGACATAGTGGATACGGAAGACTGGAGCGAACTGCAATAGATAATATTTGTCTACAATGACATAGACGGGATTAGTTGCATGTGTAGACCTCAAGCAACTATCCCCATGGATCTATGCGTGCTACGAGCCGCACGCGCACAGGTTTCGATTGTAGAAACCCTCGCGCACGATTGAGAAGATGCCCTAGCCGATGAGGATCCTCGCGTGCTACAGGATAGCGCTACAGAAAAGGTGGTGCGCTACAGAAGGGCGGCGCAGATGAGGCGCACAGTACCTTCACGTGTGATGAAGGTGTCGCGTGTGCGCAGAAACCTCACCCGCGATGAAGATGTCTCCAGAAAAGGTCACGCACAGGACCCTCACGCAGAAGCCTCACGCACGATGATCGCCAGGTGCGGGAAGCGATCTGCCAGAAGGGAGATGAGCGCGCGATCGCCAGGAGCGAGAATCACCAGGCGGCTGCGGCGCGCTTCGCGAACAGAAGGTCACGCGCGCATGAAGCAGGAAGGCGGCGACCTCGCAGAAATCGAGAGAGAGAAAGGGCGGCGGGTGGGGTAGGGTTAGGGTTCAGAACTCCGGCCTAGGACCGTCGCTCTGATACCATGTTGGGAAATGTGAATGAGTTGTTTATTCCATAGCCCTAGGCTCTCTTATATAGGAGAGTAGCCTATGGGTAAATTACATAAAGAGGATAACAAGAAAATAAAATAGCAAAAAAAGGACACAGTAACTAAATATGCGTCAACAGATACCTCGAGGAGGATATCTATATGGAGCAGCCCCAGGGCTTCATAACTGAGGATGGCAAAGTATGTAAGCTGAAGAAATCCATTTATGGGCTCAAACAAGCTTCTCATAGCTGGAACATCATATTTGACGAAACCATAAAGAGTTATGATTTTGTGCAGAATCCTGATGAACCATGTGTATACAAGAAGCTTAGTGGGAGCGCCATTGTGTTCATCGTGCTTTACGTAGATGACATCCTTATCAGTGGGAATGATACAGGAATGATGACCAATGTGAAGATTTGGCTATCCCATAGCTTTGAGATGAAAGATCTTGGAGAAGCCTCTTACATCTTAGGTCTGAAGTTATTCAGAAATCAAGAAAAGAGGATTTTGGGATTGTCACAACATGGATATATTAAGAAGATTCTTGAACGATTCCGTATGGATAGTTCCAAGAAAGGATTCCTACCCTTAAGACATGGTATCCATCTGTCTAAAGGGATGACTCCTCAAACTATTGAGGAAAACAAACCCATGGCTGGATGCCCTTATGCATCAGCTGTAGGATGCTTAATGTATGCCATAATGTGTACTAGGCCAGATATCTGTCATGCAGTGGGAGTGGTAAGTCGTTACCAATCCTGCTATGGAGAGCAACACTAGAATGCAGTAAAGAACATATTCAAATATCTAAGACAGATGCAAGATTACATCTTAGTTTATGGAGATGGTGATCACCAAGTCTTGGGATATACAGATTCTGACTTCCAATCGGATATTGATGATCGAAAGTCGACATCAGGGTTTGAATTCCTGTTGAATGGTGGTGCTGTGAGCAGGAGAAGCAAGAAGCAGGATACTACAGCAGATTCAACAATAGAAGTCGAGTACATTGCCGCATCGGATGCTGCAAAGGAGGCGGTGTGGTTGCGCAAGTTCATCCTGGAGCTTGTCGTAATTTTCTCTGATACTCCATCTCGTTACTCTACGATAACACATGAGCCATTGCCCAGGCAAAGGAACCCAGATGGCATCAAAAGAGCAAGCACGTGGAAAGGAAATACCACATCATTCGGGAGATTCAAAAGCGTAGTGATATCATCATCACCAAGGTGGCCTCCGCTACAACGTTGTTAATCCTCTTACCAAACCTCTAACATAGAAAGTTTTCGACCAGCATGTAATGAGTATGGGTTTAAGGATTGTTCCTGAATGATTCTGAGGGCTAGTGGGAGATTGTTAGCAATGTGAGCCTGAGGCGAACCATTCCTACAATAAATGTTATTGTAATAAATGATTTATCAATAAAAGTTATTGATTATTTTTTCACTCCCTTTCTGAGATTGATTGAATGAATGCACTATAAGGTCCCTCTATACATTAAGGGTTATGTACCATGACCAACTTAATAATCATACAGTTGTTGATTCATTGATTGAATCATAGAGGCTGATGCTTGGATGAATATCTAAGGAGTTAGATAGAGGACTCATCAAGCATCATCAAATGATTGTTAAGTGATGATCTCCAGTCTGAGTAGGAGATGGAAATCCTTTCTCATTAGGCTGATATCTGACCGACCTCTTGATGCAGGTCCTCTGCATGGGAATAGTGATTCGGAGGTGTCAGATTAGTTGAGTCAATGGGCTGACATAACGAGATCGAGATAACCAAAGACCTATGTTGAATACTGTCACAACATAGGCATGCATCCTCTGACCAGATACAGATGTGTTACTATATGTCTGAGTACGTACATTTGGCAGACCAATAGGTTGATGACCTAACCAAGGTCTATACACCGGCGAGCTGGTGTGCATGTAGGGACATATGAGTAATACGATCTCTCAAAGTTATCATACAGGTTCACTTGTGAACCGGGAGACATGAGCTCACTCATGAGGTATTGGGACTGATCAAATTCCATGCTTGGTCATCATGCTTTGGAAGCATGACATGAATTTGAAGGTAAGATATATTCTTCGTGAAAGCATATGATCTATACAAAATCCCAAAGACCAGGATTGAGAAACTTGGTTATCAAACCCTGAAGATGACCGTGTAAATGTGATCTATATCTTCAGGATGATCATAGGTCTTCCAATATGCATGATGTACAGGTATTGGGAATACCTGAGGGTGATGTGACCATAAACGATTGTATAACCATGACACTTCCATTCCGAGGGAGTGATGAAACAGGTTTGGATTTTAGCGGCTCCTCTTAGTAGAGAAGTGACCTAATCTTAGTCCATGTACTTGACATTAATCTGAATGAGATTCAGATGCAATGAGAAGATTAGGTTTACGGTCTTGATTTAATCAAGCATCTATGGGAGGTCCATGAGATCTGAATTTGAGATGTGATCTCATTATCTAAGTCACTAAACGTGGAACAATACAATCGCCCTGTCCTTATCTCCAAGTATCTGCTAAGAAATCACATTATTCTTGAAAGGGTTCAAGAATAATTCCATAGATATGAGCATTGAAAAGTTGAATTAAATGTGATTTAATTATCATGATGTATGTGGAAATTATCCAATATAATTAAATGTGATTTAATTATTGTGGATAATAATAATGTGGATAGCAATCCAATTATTCATAATATATTATAAATATGATTTATAATGTATTAGAGAGAACTAATTATAATTTATATTTGTTAATTAGTTATTGATGTGTATTGGATACACATTGTATAATTAATTGAAGATGTAAATTATATTTTATTTTGGGTTGTGAATGTGATTCACGAATTTCCAATGGTAAGATTGCAATAATCTCAAAATTAATTATGAATTATATTTGAAGAATATATCACAACAAAAGTTGTTGGAATAAATAATGGAGAATATCATGGAGATATGCAATCTCATGAGATTTCATGAGATTGCCCCCACTTGGAAATAAGTGGATGGCTACCAAGTCCTATATGGAATTGCTGGTCGTCCACTCTATTCCATGGAGAGATGAGATCTCCATTGTAATTATCTCCTTATTTGTTTGTTCTAATTTAGGATTGAATTGTATTTGATTTATCAAGTATATTTGATCTAAATTATATCATTAGTTGTTGGCTTTTATCAACAACAATCTTAACCATTAGATTAAACGTAAATCAATCTCACTTATTGATTTTATGTGTCCCATGGATTGAGATCCATGGATCCCAAAACCCTATATATAGAGAGGCATACCATGCTCTCTAGGTTATGCTTTTGAAGCACATCTCTCTCTCTTATTCTACACGTCAACCACTCTGCCCTCTCTCCTTATTTGCCGTCCACCAAACCCTAGAGGAGAAGGTCGTCGTCGCCCTCGCCACTGCGTCACCTCCTCGACGTTCTTCGGTTTTTCATCTTCTTTGGAGTGATACACTCGCAAAGATGGTGTTTGATCTCGTACGACGAGATCAGGAGTTCACCGTGTTTGGATCATCTTGTTGGATTGCGAGGATCATGCGGTTCATCCCCGCGCTCGCAAGTGTATTCTCCGACGATCGGACTTGAGACAGGAGGTCTCTTTTCGTAGATACTCGATCAACCACGTTTCAAGAGGCATTCTTTTATACTTGTTGTGATTTAGATGAAATGATCCGAGAATCGTTCTTGGATCATGTGGTTTCATCGCATGAATTTTTTTTAAATTCCACTGCACAGAACAACTAGTGCGACTAGTCGTTCTTCGTCGTATTCGATACGACGCTCACACTTTCGTGATGCGCTTGAGGATTAAACCATATCCTTCAGTCCTAACGGCATGTTATCTCATTAATCGCATGACATCGTCTGTCTTAGGTGAGAACATTCCTTTCTCCCTAGTTTTCTCTGAAAAAGAATTGTTCTCTCTTACCCCACGTGTGTTTGGCTTTTTGTCCACCAGTTGTCTCCAGGTATTGACAAGCTCTCTCCGAGGGCTATCAAGTGTGTCTTCGTCGGGTACTCCCGGACACAAAAAGGGTACATATGTTATGATCAGTTGCGCAGGAAATACTTTGTTAGTGCTGATGTTACCTTTTTTGAGTTTGTTATGTACTTCTCTCCTACAGATGATTGGTTGGTATCCTCAGACACTGATGAAGCCATATACATGCCACCACGAACACCACCTCCACCACTATCTACATCACCTACACCTCATGTTACAGTTCCTTTCCCCCATTGCCACTCCACTATAGCCGTCGGCCTGCTTATGCTCATGGTCACCGCTCATCATCTAGCTCGCCTGAGGTATGTTCTGAGAATATAATCAATAATGATGAAT
This sequence comes from Ottelia alismoides, assembly GCA_037367405.1. Lineage (NCBI taxonomy): Eukaryota > Viridiplantae > Streptophyta > Magnoliopsida > Alismatales > Hydrocharitaceae > Ottelia > Ottelia alismoides. The sequence goes on along the minus strand of JAZKJV010006261.1, from coordinate 332,408 downwards.
CTATTGATTTACCTGAGCAGACTGTGTTACAGAGGACAGATGAGGATGCCAGTGATTTGGATCTACCTATTGCACTTCAGAAACAGAAGCGTAGCTGCATGTCATATCCTATAGCATCCACGGTTTCTTTTGATCGTTTATCTGGTGATATCAAAAGCTTTGCCATTGCATTATCTGCTGTGGATATTGCATTGAAGGACAGTAGATGGCGTTTAACTATGGAAGAAGATATGGATGCTCTTCAGTCAAGAGGTACATGGAGCCTTGTCCCTACACCTACCGGTGTGTCTACAATGAGTTATAAGTGGGTCTTCACAGTTAAGCAAAATGCAGATGGCAACATTGACAGATACAAGGCACGCCTGGTTGCTCGTGAGTTTACACAGACATATGGGGTGGATTATCTTGATACATTCTCACCGGTTGCTCGCCATTCCACCTTACGGATCCTTCTTTCTGTTGCGGTTACTCCTAATTGACCACTATTCCAATTAGATGTTAAGAATGCAGTTTTATATGGTGACTTGCAGGAGGAAGTCTACATGCAACAACCACTTGCTTTTGCTGTTGAGGGGGAGTATTCCAAGCTGTGTAGACTTCATAAGGCCATCTATGGCCTTAAGCAGAGCCCTAGAGCTTGGTTCCAGAAGCTCCCAGACTTGTTTGAAAAACAGGGGTACAAACGTTCCAATGCAGATCATTCCTTGTTTATACAGAAAACATCCAGAGGTATTATTGCAATTGTGATGTATGTAGATGATATTATGATTACAGGTGATGATGGACAAGGAATTCAGAGGGCGAAAGAAATGTTGGGCCATGAATTTGTCACCAAGGATCTTGGAGTCCTTAGATATTTTCTGGGACTGGAGTTCGCCAGAATTCCGCATGGACTTGTAATGACCCAGAGGAAATATGTTCTGACCTGCTGAGTGAAACAGGAATGCTTGGATACCGACCGACCACTACACCTATGGTTCCGAGCATGAAATTATATGATGACGACACTGATGCGGTGGATAGGAGAAGATACAAAGAACTGGTGGAGAACTTCTTTATGTTACCATTACCAGACCCGATATTTCTTTTGCTGTTAGTCGGGTGAGCCAGTTCATGGAGCAACCACGTCAGGTACATATGGATGCTATACATATGATACTCACCTATCTTAAATCATCTCCAGGTGCAGGTCTATTGTTCAAGAAAGACAAGGAGATTGCTATCTCTGCGTGTGCAGATGTAGACTACGCAGGATGTCCCAAGGATAGGAAGTCCACCACTGGATTTGTTGTATATGTTGGAAACTCTCTTGTCTCATGAAGAAGCAAGAAGCAAACTGTTGTAGCCATATCCAGTGTTGAGTCTGAATATAGGGCTATGGCCCAGGTCGATACAGAAATGATGTGGGTGAAAGTTGTTCTTACATATCTATATATAGAAGTCCCACTTCCTATGGCTCTGGAATGTGACAATCAAGCTGCTATATCTATTGCCAATAATCCAGCATTTCATGAACGAACCTAGCACATTGAGGTTGATTGTCACTATATACGAGATATGATTCAAAAGGGTTTTATTTCTACATCTCATGTTAGCTCAGTGGACCAAACTGCAGATATCTTTACCAAGGCATTACTTAGAGGGCCATTCCAGAAGTGCTCGTCCAAGCTGAGCATGATCGACATCTATGCTCCATCTTGAAGGGGAGTGTAGAAATATATGTTATGTTATTTGTATTGTTTCATATTTTCTATATTCTTATGGACTCTTGATGTAATTTACCCATAGGCTACTCCCCTATATAAGAGAGCCTAGGGAGTATGGAATAAACAAGTCTCTTATTTTTCCCAACAATACCTATTGGAACAGTCTCTCCATGTCTGTGGCACCTTCATTTTGGTCACATTCCTCTACAGAAGTTATGTCATGTTCTCCGTCAGATTTCCACAAGATCCTTTTTTCAATGTGAGGCATGCCAGCTTGGGAAGCATCATCACTCCTTTCCATCCCGTCAGAGTCGGAGCAGTTCTCAATTGTTTGAGCCCCTTTACTAATATATCTGGGGTCCGAGTCATGTTCCTGATCATCATGGACATCGTTTTTATCTTGTTATTGTTGACGATTTTTCTAGACTTTCCTGGGTCTTTTTTTGAAGAACAAGTTTCTGTGATAAAATATTTTATTAATGAAATAAAGAATATTTTTCTGATAATGTCAAATATCTTCGCACTGATAATGCTTTAGAATTCTGCACCTTACAGCTTTCTGAGTTTCTAAGATCTCTTAGCATTATTCACCATACCTCATGTGCCTATACTTCCCAGCGGAACGACGTTGCTAAGCGCAAACATAGTCACTTACTTGATGTGACCAGAACATTGTTGATACAGAGTTGTGCTCCTCATTCTTACTGGGGTGATGTTGTCCTTACTGCATGTTATTTGGTGAACTGCATGCCCTCATCTGTGTTGGGAGAGAAGATCCCTTTCTCGTTTGCGTTTCTTGAGAAGGGTCTTTTCTCCCTTACACCTTGTGTATTCGGATTTGTTCCCTTTGTTCATGATATCTCTCCAGGTCGTGACAAGCTCTCTCCTAGTGCTATCAAGTGTGTGTTTGTTGGCTATTCTCGTACCTAGAAGGGGTACCACTGCTTTGATCCGCTAAGGCGGAAGTACTTTGTCAGTGCTGGCATTATTTTCTTTGAGTGTTATGTATTTTTCTCATATAGGTGACAGACTTGCCTCATCTGACTCTGACAATGAGATCTACATGCCTCCACCTCCTGCCATCGTTCCTACACCTCCTGTTCTACCATTACCTCCTCAGCCGCCACCATCACCTACACCTACTCCTGTCATTACACCTGCTCCTGTGGCTCCACCTTCTACCGTGACTCAGTTTTTACCACATGTTTTTAATCGTAGGTCTCGTTCAATTCCCCCTGCTCGCAGGTCTTGCTTGTCATCCAGCATGTCTCAGGTATGTAATGAGCACATTGTTTTGACTGATGGCACTACTAAGTTATCTGTACAACCGGATACCATATAGGATGAGCAGGTGCCCTCTCAAGAGGGGAACTCACATGTTAGAAATTTGGCAGATGTACCGATTGCTCTGTGTAAGTCAAAACGTAGGTGTGCTACTTATCCTCTTGCAACCCAAGTTTCCTTGAGCAGAATGTCAGAGGATTCCAGAAGATTTACCTTGGCACTATCAGCTGTGGAGATACCATGGACGTATCAGGAGGCTCTCTTCAAGACAGTCAGTGGAGATTGGCCATGGAGGAGGAGATGGTTGCGCTACAGTCACGGGGTATGTGGAGTCCTATTTCAGCTCCAGTTGATGCATCTATTGTGGGATGCAAATGGGTTTTCACTGTGAAACACTGTGTGGATGGTAGCGTGGATCGCTATAAGGCGAGGCACATGGGTTCACCTAGACATATAGGGTGGACTATCAAGATAAATTCTCAGCAGTTGCCAGACATTCTACTCTGTGTATTCTACTCTCTGTTGTTGTTACACGAGATTGGCCCCTTTATCAGCTTGATGTGAAGAATGTATTCGAGCCAAATTCCTAAGTAGTACCTTGGATTTACTTAAATTCTCGGATACTACGAAAAGTTTTTTTTATACGGGAGCTACAGTTACCTGGGAACTACAAGAGTAACGCATCTTGGGTATGCGATATATCTAGCGTATATCGAATATGCGATTTTCGACCTCGATAAACCACGCGTTTTAGAAAACCCTTCCCACACTTCGTTCATTCTGTCTACCGCCGGACTCCACCTTTGTGAGCTCGCAACTGCGGCCTCCTCCTCCTCTCCACCAAACCTTCATTTTAAGCACCCCAAGTCCAGTGAAGAAGTCACTTTCCGTACCTTCCTTGTTTGTTGCCGCCCTAGCCGCCACCACCTCTCACTAGGACGCACGCTTCGTTGCATCCATTGAGATTTGGTAAAAAAATGGAGATTAGATATAAGTTATATAATATGCATATTTAACTTCATTTCATGATTGTATTGTTTTGACTTGTACGTTGCGTCACGTATTAGGTCGGAATGGAGTCGGTATATTGTATGTTTCATTTGAAGGGTACGCTTATTGTCTCTTCGACGACCAATGTATGTGGGTTTGGATTAATGCCTAATATGACATTCAATGAGATATTGAACTTAGTTTGCCATAAGTTCAACCTGGATGTCAATAATCAAAAAATCCAATTACTACATCGCATCCCTCGGGGTCTAGGCGAAGAGCCATCAATTTCGTCTATCGTCGATGATAATGATGATGTGCAAGGAGTTTTTATCTATGCTCGGACAATTGGGAAATCGATGCCTACTGATATTATTATTGAAAATGTATCGGTGAGCGAAGTCCCTAATGATGTGACTAACACGAGACCCTCCGTTGTCCCTAGCACACAACCCTCCTTTGACACTAGCACTGATGTGCCTATAACGCAGCCATGTACGGATCAGGAATGGCACATGAGTGACGCTCTGCTGAAAGAGGTTAATCATGCTTTGTATGACTTCATCCCTTGGAGAACCGATGATGATCTGGAAGAAGATAGTGATGAAGATGTTGAAGATAATGTTGTAAACGAGGAGATCCGAGTCGATGAACAAAGCACGCAAGGATTGTACCCCGTTTACCTTGTTTTGGGGTGAGAGGATCCAATACTCGTTCAACCTATGAGGATGACATTCGAAAGAAGTCTGGACTTGATGGCGTCGTTGACGAAATACGCAAGGACAGAACCTTCAAATGTCGAGAAGATTTGATTTATGTTATAAAGAAGTATTACATTCTGGCACACCACGACTTCATTGTCAAAGAATCCACCAGCTTGATATGGTCGGTTTTTGCACATACAGATCGAATGGATGTGTTTGGTATTTACGAGATCATTTTAGGAAATTTGATGGTCTGTGGGTGATCTCTAAGATTGTTGGGTCGCACACTTGTATAAACCCTACAGTTAATCAGGATCATCCTCAATTAGACTACAAAATCATGTCTAGATCACTGCTATCTCTGGCGAGGGATGGCCCTAATGTTTGCGTATCGAGTTGTATAACTCATATCCACGAGATATACAACTACTGGGTTACCAAGAAAATAGCTTGGGATGCTCGGAGGAAAGCAATCAGAATAATATTCGATGATTGGAAGAAGTCTTACGCTGAAATGCCGTATCTATTGTATGCAATGAAGGCTACCATACTGGAAACTGAAATTGATATCGAATACAACAAACATCTAGATCCTCGGAAACCTCATTGTCGTAGATTTCAACGATGTTTTTAGGCATTTGGCCCTTCCATTGAGGCATTCAAATATTGTTGCCCTTTGATTAGTATTGATGTGACCCATTTGTATGGAAAGTACAAACAGAAATTGCTCATTGCATGCGGGATTGATGGGGATAAACATATCGTTTCCCTTGCTTTTGGATTTGTTGACGAGAAATCCGGTCCTTCATGGAAGTGGTTTCCATCCTTGGTACGTATCAGGGTAATTGCCATGCGTGTAGGGCCAATATGTATCATTTCTGACCGTAATTTTGGAATAAAATCCGCAATGAAAGATGTTGACGTGGACTTACTAGAACCTTTTGCATACTTGCGTTTCTGTTCAAAGCATGTCGCGAGAAACTTCAATAGCGTTTTCAAGAATGGCTCTATGAAAGCTTTAGTACAAGCAGCAACACTACAAACGACTAGTAGAAAGTTCGCTTAGTTCATGAGGAAATTGCAGGAGTGGAACACATAAGCAGGTAGATGGTTTTCAACTCACGATTGTCGCCGTGAGCAATGGACTTTGGCTTATGATGGTGGTTACAAGTTTGGTCAGATGACTATAAATCTCAGTGAAAGCTACAATGCAGTTCTTAAAGATGCACGTTGTTTGCCAATTTCCGCATTGATTGAGAAGACATTTTATAATTGTGTCTTATACTTTAACCAGCATGCAGAAGAGGCAAGCACAACCATTGCCACAGGATGTAAATTCACGCATTACGCAGCAATAGAGATGAACCGTTGGAGTGCAGCTACGAATGGGCACACAGTAACGCAAATACAAAGGCATCCGGATATATTGTTTGAGGTGTCTAGTGGTGTTCGACGAACGCAGTATGGTATTCGGGGTCGCAAACAGTACACAGTGAATTTGGTCCAATGTAAATGTACATGTAATAAGTGGCAATTTTTTTGTATCCCATGTTCCCATGCTATTACGGCCATTTCTAACCGTCGAGCAGAAGTAGATTCTTATGTTGGAGAGTGGTACACGTGGCAACACCAATTGAAAGTTTACGGAGGAAGATTTTTCCCAATTGAAGTGTGGGCCCTGTTGGACTATCCAGAATTACGCCCTAACTCAAAGTGTAAGCGTGGCTGTTGGGAAACGTGAATGAGATGATGTATTCCATAGCCCTAGGCTCTCTTATATAGGAGAGTAGCCTATGGGTAAATTACATAAAGAGAATAACAAGAAAATAAAATATCAAAGAGATACAATTATCTTATATGCGTCAACACTCCCCCTCATGATGGAGCATAGATATCAATCATGCTCAGCTTGGACGCACACTTCTGGAATGGGCCTCTACGTAATGCCTTGGTGAAAATATCAGCAGTCTGATTCTCTGATGTGACGTGAGATGTAGCAATGAACCCCTTCTGAATCATGTCACGTATGTAGTGACAGTCGACCTCAATGTGCTTGGTCCTCTCATGAAAAGCTGGGTTATTTGCAATGAACAAGGCGGCCTGATTGTCACATTCCAACATCATAGGAAGAGGTATATCGAGACATAGATCTGCAAGTAAGGATTTCACCCACATGATTTCTGTGCTAGCCTGGGCCATAGCCCTATATTCAGATTCAGCACTGGATCTAGCTACTACTGTCTGCTTCTTGCTCTTCCACGAAACTATAGCATCTCCAACATAGATTGCAAATCCTGATGTTGACTTCCTGTCCTTGGGGCATCCTGCATAGTCTGCATCCGCACATGCTGTGATAGAGATCTCCTTTCCTTTCTTAAATAGCAAGCCTGCACCTGGAGATGATTTTAAATATCTCAGAATCATGTGTATTGCATCCATATGGGCCTGACGTGGTTGCTCCATGAACTGGCTCACACGACTCACTGCAAATGATATATCAGGTCTAGTGATTGTGACATACAGTAGTTTGCCTACCAGTTCTCTGTACCTTCTCTTATCCACCTCTTCTGTGTCATCATCATACAGCTTCATGCTAGGATCCATTGGTGTCGTAGCAGGTCGACACCCTAGCATACCTGTCTCACTCAGTAGATCTGTGACATACTTCCTCTGTGACATGACTAATCCATATGGATTTCTAGCAAACTCCAGCCCCAGAAAATATCTAAGGACTCCCAAGTCCTTGGTGACAAACTCGGTCCCCAGCCTTTCCTTTGCCTGCTTAATGCCCTGGTCATCATCACCTGTAATCAAGATATCATCAACATAAACCATGATTACAATGATACCTCTCGCCGTCTTCTGTACAAACAAGGAATGATCGGCATTGGAGCGTTTATATCCTTGTTTCTCAAAGAGGTCTGAAAGCTTCTGAAACCATGCTCTGGGGCTCTGCTTAAGGCCATAGATGGCCTTATGTAATCTGCAAACCTTGGAACACTCCCCCTCAACAGCAAAACCAGGTGGCTGTTGCATATAGACTTCCTCCTGCAAGTCTCCATACAGAAATGCATTCTTCACGTCCAGTTGATAGAGTGGCCAGTCTCTAGCAACCGCAACTGATAACAGGATCCGTAGAGTGGAATGACGCGCCACAGGGGAGAACGTGTCAAGGTAATCGACCCCATATGTCTGTGTGAAGCCCCGTGCAACTAGGCGTGCCTTGTACCTGTCAATGGAACCATCTGCATTGTGCTTAACTATAAATACCCATTTGCAACTCACCGGGCTAACATCTGGAGGTATAGGAACCAAACTCCAGGTTCCTCTAGACTGAAGTGCCGCCATCTCTTCTTCCATTGCTAGCCGCCATCTAGCATCCTGCAAAGCATCATGGTGGTTCCGTGGAATGTCTGTAGCTGAAAGTGCCAATGCAAACATCCTGAAGTCTCCAGATAGCCTCTCAAAAGACACAGCTGCTGATAATGGATATTTGGCACAGCTTCTCTTCGGCTTGCGTAGAGCGATTGGAACATCCAGATCATCTGTGTTATCACCATGCTCATGTAATGTATCCTGCTGAGAAATGTCGTCAGATCCATCAACATTAATATTTTCATTACATACCATAGGCGAGCTAGTTGACGGGTCAGGACCATGAGCTGGAGGAGGCCTGCGGGTGTAATGGAATGGTAGCGGGGATACTAGTGATGGTGGTGGTGGTGGCGGTGGTGGTGGCGGTGGCGATGGTGGTGACGGTGGTGTTGTTTGTGGCAATGGTGATGGTGGTTCCATGAATACGGCATCAGGAGGTATAGGTGGTGGCTGCATGTTTCCGGATTCTGAAAAATACATAACAGATTCAAAAAATGTAACATCTGCACTGATCATATACCGCCGACGCACAGGATCAAAACACTTGTACCCCTTTTGAGTTCTGGAGTACCCCACAAAGACGCACTTGACAGCCCTAGGAGAGAGCTTGTCAGTACCAGGCGACAACTGATGGACAAATGCGACTGACCCAAACACACGAGGGGTAAGAATGAACAAATCCTTGTCAGGGTAAATGAGTGAAAAAGGAATTTTTTCATTCAAGACAGACGAAGGCATACGGTTGATAAGGTAACATGCAGTAAGGACTGCATCACCCCAGTAGGAGTACGGAACATGACTCTGAATAAGAAGTGACCTTGTGACATCAAGAAGGTGACGGTGTTTTCTTTCAGCAAACCCATTCTGTTGAGACGTATGAGCACACTATGTTTGGTGAATAATTCCTTTTGAGGAGTAGTAATTGGCTAGAATGTTGGTGCACAACTCTAAGGCATTATCACTTCTCACAATCTTGACAGATGTGGAAAACATTTCGAATTTCATTTAGAAAGTGGATAATAATATTTCCTGCTTCAGATTTATTTTTCATTAGAAAGACCCATGATGCTCTAGAGAAATCATCCACAAATACAATATAAAACCGGTGTCCCTGATGATCGGGAACACGACTTGGACCCCAGACATCGACATGAAATAACTCAAACTTGGAGTTACTACTCCGACCTTGACTACTAGGAAAAGACGACCTGTGATGCTTTCCCAACTGACATGCCTCACACTGGATAGGTGTGTGAGAGAGACCATAGGGTAGAACTAGACGCAACTTCTGAAGCGGTAAATGACCAAAACACAGATGCCACAGGAGAGGAGTTACTTGGCTAGCAGGAGAAGATGTGGTTGCGGCAAATGGGGTCTGGTTCAGACGATAAAGGCCTCCTTGCTCATAGCCATGACCAATCACGTTGCCCGTACGGATGTCCTGAAAAATCAAAGAAGATGGATAAAAAATAGCTCGACAATGGAGATCCTTCGTAATCTGACTAATTGACAACAGATTCATAGAAAAATGCGGTGCATGTAGGACATTCTTGAGCTGCATAGAAGATGTCAATCTAATCTCCCCCTGACCCGTGATGGGGGAGTGCGTGCCATTGGCAATCACTACTGTCCGTCCTGGAGGAATCTGAGTGTATCCTGTAAGTAGACTCTGGTCGCCACATAGATGATGTGTAGCGCCCGAGTCCATGATCCATGGCAATGTATCCGATCTACTACAGTGGAGTGCAAGTGTACTACCTGAAGTACTCGTAGAGGCAGAGGCAGAAGCAGCAGCATCAGTATGACTCTCTGTAGTCGGTGCTGGACCAGATGGTGGGATAATGCCCCTGAGGCGGGCAACCAGATCATCAAATCGTTGATCCAGTGTAGCAGCAGACGGGGGCTCTATCTGCTCAGCGGCTCGTGCAGATGCAGGGAATCCATGCTTCGAGTAGCATGTGTCTTCAGTATGTCCGATTCGGTGACAATATGAGCATGTTGGCCTAGTACGGCCACCCCTTCCACGAGGAGTACGTCCACGGCCCTGGTGATGAAGACCGCGGCCTCTGTTGGCCGCCATAGCTGAGGGATTCTGACTCGCGGCTGCTGAAGGCACTGTGATCCTACTCAATCTGTGAAAAGCTTCCTCCATGGGAGGAATAGTCGAGTCCGCCAAAATCTGTGAACGTGCTGCCTCATACTCTGGATCAAGTGCAGCGAGAAATACACCCACCATCGTCGCATTCCTGTATGTCTTCTGCTATTCTGGCGTGGCGGTAAGAGGCATGAAGCTATAGAGCTTCTCGAACATCCCTCTCAATGATGTATAGAGAGAATGTAAAGGACGGCCGTTCTACTTTATCGTGAATATATCATGTTGTAGTTACAGGATCTTCGTCTCGTTCTTTGCCTGAGAATATGTCGCTGCTAGGATATCCCACATGTCTTTGGATGTAGGTTGATGTAGAATGTCATTGGCGATTTCAATAGCCAATGTGCCAGATAGCCACACCTTGGCATATGCATCATCGGCCTCCCATGAGGCATAGACTCCAGTCTTCTCTGCAGGCTCGGGCTCGGTAAGAATGTGCTTCTTACCTGTAGACTTCATCATACTCATGAACTGCATTGCCCACAGTTCATAGTTCGTACCATCCATCTTGACAATGGGCGCTGGACCACGAAATGCGCCCATAGATGGGATATCTGCCTTGCTTTCTGACATACTGGAGATGGAAGACTGGAGCGACTGAGAGAAGATAATCTTTGTCTACAATGACATAGACGGGATTAGTTGCGTGTATAGACGTCAAGCAACTAACCCCATGTAGATCAAGATGTGTGCCCTAGGGTTTGGGGCTTAGGGCACGTAGGCACGTGCAAGGAGCACGCGCGCACGCAATTGGAGGTGCACAGAAGATCAGGCAGGTGTCGAGGCAGGTGCAGGCGTACAGAAGATCACGCTATTGCGTGCACTAGCGCACGCTGTCGCACAGTGCGCAGATTGTGCAGCAGTGCGCACAGTCGCGCAGAGGCACGCGAGGCGCGCTAAGGGCTATGCGCACAGTCGCGCACAGTTGCGCAGAGATACGCGAGGAGCGACGCGCGTGATGCGCGAGATGCGCGAGATGCGCTACGCGCGAGGAGCACAGCGCGCGATGCGCGAGGAGGAGCACAGCGCGCGATGCGCGAGGAGCCCAGGAGCACCGATGGTCGGAGAAGATCGTCGCCGATCGGCTGATGTGGGCGGCGCCGATTAGACAGAGAGAGAGAAGAGAGGTCGGCGGGTGGGGTGGGTTAGGGTTAGGGTTTCGAGAACTCCGGTCTAGGACCGTCGCTCTGATACCATGTTGGGAAACGTGAATGAGATGATGTATTCCATAGCCCTAGGCTCTCTTATATAGGAGAGTAGCCTATGGGTAAATTACATAAAGAGAATAACAAGAAAATAAAATATCAAAGAGATACAATTATCTTATATGCGTCAACAGTGGCCAAGGTCGCCCACGCTCAACAATTATTCATAATGAAGTGGATGTTAAAGATGTGATTCGGCAACATACTTGTTCTTTTTGTATATTCTTTTTGTTGCTTGATAACATTATATATATTCTAACATTCAAATTTTAAATTGCAGATGGACCCCGACCCACTTGACCCATCTGTTTTGACTCAACAGGAGCGTCATCGTTCTCGTCGTGTCTGGGTAGGCGATGTAAGACATTTAAAAACATTATTCTTTGCTTATTTTGGTTATAACAATTAACTTGTAGGAATCTTCGTGGTTGTGTTGTCGACGTCGGGAGACACATGTACGCCGCATTCCTTTGGATGATTGCCTGCAACCTTATGTAGCTCAAGCAGGCTTTGGGTGCATATTTGAACTGGAATTTATCACACTTGATTGGCATTTAGTGACAACTTTAGTGGAGCGCTCGAGACCTGAGACACATACTTTTCACATGGCTAGTGGGGAGATGCCTATCATGTTGCAGGACATCGCATTCATATTGGGATTAAGAATTGATGGACTTGTGGTTACAGGAGAGACCACACCTGGAGTTACGTGGGCCGATACATGCGAGCAGCTTCTGGGTGTCAGGCCTCTTCCTTCCGAGATCGTTGGCAGAAGGGTATTAGCGAGTTGTTTATTCACACACTTCGCAGAATTGCCAGAAGACGCAGAAGAGGTGGTCTTACAGAGGCTTGCTCGTGCTTACGTCTTACAGTTACTTGGTGGTGTGTTATTTACGGACAAATCGGGATCATTGGTTTCCCTTATTGCGCTACCACATCTGCATGATCTAGAATACTCTGGGATGTTAAGCTGGGGATCCACCCTTCTTACGTATCTATATAGGCTCTTCTGTTTAGCGGCAGATATGGCGACCGAGGAGATTGGAGGTTGGTAATATTGCTTCAAATCTGGGCATGGGAACATTTCCTCCACATTGTTTTTGTAATCAGGGAAAGTAGAAAGTGGCACGAGCGCCCGTTAGAAGTTCGTTGGATAACGGCATTTGCGCATCGTCAACAGCCAACACACGTTGTGAGGCCATACCGTGACGCTTTCGACATGCAATCACCGGAGCAGGTAAATTTGCTCTACACATTAATTCAATTTCTGTAAAAAAAAATCTACTAAAGTAAATATAAATTTCCTGTGCTGGTGTTGTGGATGTTGTATAGCGATGACATCCTTGCAAATCTACCTGCCAACTGTCTTGAAGGCGAAAGCATTTGGAGGGCGAGTGTACCCTTGATATACTTCCACATTATGGAGTATTATTTCCCGGACCGATTTCTGAGACAATTTGGCGGCAACCAGGACATTCCGCGCCCTTGTTTTACCTTCCAAAACCTCTACGCCATCGACTTGAGGGGAAAGGTGCATGCTATTGGAGGTCGAAACATTGGGTGCAAATAGTTGAGTGGGATGATCGAGAAAATAGAGTCGTTGCTCTCGACCAATCCAATGAGATCTTCGCGACTCCAGCCTACGTAGATTGGTATAGGATGATTACGAGAAGATTTGTTGGTCAGTTAGGAGCAACTTTGGCAAGCAACGTAAGTACACTGATCAACTTTGTTGTAATTTGCTTCAACAAGTATCCATAAAAATAACCGTTATCTATTTTTTTGGATGCAGCTCGCCAGGTGGGGCTGCATATACGATATCGAACACGAGGAATGCCGTGAGATTGTGGTATAAGCAAAAGCAGAAATGAAGCAATGGTTGGCATTTCAATTTGCAGATGCAGTCAACATACACGAGGACCATACTGATGTGGCTCAGGAGGAGGCTAGACGAGGAAGGGCTAGAGGAAGTGGTCGGGGAAGAGCACGTGAACTGCCAGCGGTACCTGTAGACAATGAGGAAGCCGCGGGGGCATATGAAGATCTTGCATCCACAGAATTGGAGAGCGAGTTCGTCACACCGGCTGTCGAGCGACCACGCGACAACATGCCAACGCCGCGGGCACCGATGAGACAAGGCATGGACGCTAGAGAATCGCAACCCATTTACTGCACGCTGACACCGCCACCAACACCAACCTTTGACGAAGACGGTGCAGGACCCTCGCAAATAAGTATGATAGATGAGACAAGTCGTTGTTACCCTTTGATCCGCGTGATACAACGAGGACATATCAACGGAGAAGAAGGCGTTGAGTTGTAATTTGTGTGGTTGTTTATGTGAAACAATTATGATAATGTATATCATTGTGGACAATTTAATTTATGTAATTTGTGTGAATGTGTTTGTGCATCGATATATAATCTATGTGAATGTGAATGTATGCGAATAAGTCTATCAGTTATGTGAATGTGGAGATCATAATTCCATGGGAATATTGTGTATGCAGGTTAAAATGAGAAGTTGGTTGAAACTTCAAGGAAATATTGGATAACCAGGGTCAACATAAAATAGCGCATGTTAAACGTGCGAGTTCTTTAGGAATTCCTGGATAACCAGGGTTATCCTCATACAGCGCATGTCTAACATGCGTTATATGAGAAGCTTCTTGGAATTGTTCCGGTATTGTTACAGGAAGATCCTCATATAGCGCACGTCTAACATGCGTTATATGAGAAACTTCCTGAAATTGTTTCGGGATTGTTATAGGAAGATCCTCATATAGCGCATGTCTAACATGCGTTATATGTGAAACTTCCTGAAATTGTTCCGGGGATGTTACAGGAAGATCCTTATATGGCGCATTTCCAACATGCGTTATATGTAAAATAACCTTTACAGGAAGATCCTCATATAGCGCATGTTCGACATGCGTTATACGTGAGACTTACTGGAAATGGTGTGTTCCGCATATAGGCAAGGTTCTTATAGAAAAACGCATACCCAAGATGCGTTACTTTTGTAGTTCACAGGTAAAAGAACATTACAGGTGACGCATGTTAAACATGCGACACCACTGTAGCTCCCGTATAAAAAAACTTTTCGTAGTACCTATGGATTTAAGTAAATCCAAGATACTACTTAGGAATTTGGTTCAATGCCTTCCTCTATGGTGATATGCAGGAGGAGGTCTACATGTAGTAGCCACCTGGGTTTGCTGCTGAGGGGGAGTGTCAGAAGGTTGCAAGCTACACAAGGTTATCTATGGCCTTAAGCAGAGTCCAAGAGCGTTGTTCCAGAAGCTATCGGACTTAATAGAGTAGCAGGGGTTCGTGAGATCAACTATCGATCACTCCTTGTTTGTGCAGAGGACTCAGAGAAGTATTATTGTTATTCTTGTTTACGTTGATGATATTATTGTCACAGAGGATGACGAGCAGAGCATTCAGGCTGCTGAGGACTTCCTAGGTCAGCAGTTTGTGACCAAGGACCTTGGACATTTACGCTACTTCCTTGGACTGGAGTTTGCCAGGAACCGGCGAGGTCTTGTGATGACCAGAGAAAGTACGTTATAGATCTTCTTTCAGAGATAGGTATGGTAGCTTGCAGACCTGTCACTACTCCTCTTGACTCAAGAATGAAGCTCTATGATGATGATACTGACGAGGTTGACAAGAGGAGGTACAGAGAGTTTGTTGTCAAGCTACTATATGTGACCATTACCAGGCCCGACATAGCCTTTGCCATGAGCAAAGTGAGTCAGTTTATGGAGCAGCCTAGACAAACACATATGGATGCAGTCCATATGATTATGAGATACCTGAAGACTTCACCTGGTACTGGACTTCTTTTTAGCAAAGGCACATCTCTTTCAGTCATAGCGTGTGCAGACACAGATTATGCTGGGTGTCCGAAGGATAGAAAGTCTACATTAGGCTTTGTTGTGTTCATAGGGACTTCACTTGTTTCATGGAAGAGTAAGAAGCAGACCATGGTTGCCAGATCAAGTGATGAGTCAGAATACAGGGCCATGGTGCAAGCTAGCACAGAGATGATGTGGGTCAGATCTGTCCTTACTGACCTGACTATAGAGGTGCCTCTTCCCATGCATCTCCAATGTGATAATCAGGTAGCTCTTTTCATTGCCAACAACCCAGCCTTTCATGAGAGGATGAAGCACATAGAGGTGGACTATCACTACACTCGTAACATGATACAAAAGGGCCTTATCTCCACTACACATGTCAGCTCTGGAGTTCTTACAAAGGCCCTAGCAAGAGTATCTTATCAGAGATTTTGTTCCAAGCTAAATTTGATTGATATCTACGCTCCATCTTGAGGAGGAGTGTTGAGATAATAGTTATATTATCATTGTTTTCTTATTTTCTTTTTCTTTTTCCTTCTTATTGTAATTTGCCCAATAGGTTCCTCTCCTATATAAGAGAACCCTAGGGCCTCTCATAATGATATGAATTCTTTTTCCCTCAACAAGTAAGTATATGGATATTGAACCAACAGATGGTTTTACAGGGTTATATTTGTTCTTGAAATTTATTTTTGCTCCCCTTTGTTAACCAGTCTCTTCTTATTTGCACCATCAGCATAAACCAACCATTCGAACTGGGCCCAACTCCCCTATTGAGTCGGGTCTCTTACGGACATGTATCTGGGCCAGCCTACGAGCTTCGTGTTTGGATTTGTCATAGCCCGAACCTGGTAGTAGTGAACCGGTGAAATTTACGAGGACCAGATTTCTCGCGCATACAAGTCATGTCACTCCCCTTTACCGTCTATTTTATTCCAAGTCGATTTTAGATAATGCAGTTCTTTTTAGGATAAAAGAGGAGGATACACGTTGTGGTGCTTGTTCCATATTTATTTCATTAAAAAAGGTAAGGGAAAGATACAGAGTTACCTTACAAGCGCCATGACCGAAGGAGAATCTTAGCGTGAATAATTACATTCTCACAGTAAATGTGACCATTAGCAAAAATCACATCATTTCTTGAATGCAGTTGTCGGTTGAATTGTCCCTTGATTTTCAAGTTGAGCATTCTAGACCAATTATGGTGTGGGTAATATCCTTTTAGACCTTTCTCTAATCCAACTGATAAATGCAAGGATCCCATTATTGAACTCAAATGGACTTGCGCCGGAGTCTCTTTATGCGTTGAAATTTGGGCAATTTGGGGGGAACTTTGTGAGTTAAAGGCACCTCGAGGGGAGGTTGGTTTCCCCATCTTGATGCTCTCAGGTGGTCCAGCACTACCCCTTGACAATCTCGAGGTGTGATGTATTCGCTCTAAGCCGTCCCTCGAGTTGGATGGGACAACAAATTAGAAAATATGTATACGAGAAGTAGTGTGGACATTTGAGCACCTCAAACACTCTACATTAGTTCCATACAGACATTTGACTATGTGAAGAGAAAGAATGAAAGTTGTTTATTCATGAAGCCCTAGGGTTCTCCTATAGGAAGGTAATTTGTTGGGCAAATTACATAAAGAAGATAAAGGAAATAAATAATACATAAAAGAAATGAAAAATAACTAACATCTCAACACTCCCCCTCAAGCTGGAGCGTAGATATCCATCAGGCTCAGCTTGAGCAGCATCTCTGATAAGGTCATCTGGCTATGGCCTTAGAAAGTACATCTGTTGTCTAGTCTCTAGAGCAGACATGAGTAATGGAAATGAGACCCTTATATATCATGCAACGAGTGTAGTGACAGCCCACCTCGATGTGAATGGTCCTCTCATGGAAGGTTGTGTTGCTTGCAATCAAGAGAGTAGCATGGTTACCACATTGGAGGTGCATAGAAAGAGGCACCTCAACAGTCAGGTCAGTAAGAACAAATTTGACCCACAACATCTCTGTACTAGCTTGTGTCATGGTCTTGTATTCTGATTCTACGCTAGATCTGGAAACTACAATCTGCTTCTTGCTCTCCCATGGACCATGACACCAAGAATTTCTTATAAACACTCCAAAAGCCAGCAGAACACTTCTTGTCCTGGGGACACCCTTGCATAATCTGCATCTGCAAACGCTGTATCTGCAAGGAATGTACCTCTTCTAAATAGAACAACGCTGGGTGAGGCCTTCAGATACTCAGAATCAAATGGATTGCATCCATATATGTTTGTCTAGATTGCTTCATAAACTGACTCACTTTACTCACTGTAAAGGATATATCTGGCCTTGTGATAGTTGAAGGATATTGTGAATCCTTAAGCGCATCACGGAAGCGTGTCGATCGCATCGTATGCAATCGGAGCAACTAGTCGTACTAGATGCTAGATGCAACGGAAATTAAAAATTTTTTTTAACTTTAAAGATGAAACCACATGATCACGAGAACACTTCTCGGATCGTTTCATCAAACCACAAAGTACAAGGAATACCTCTTGAAGCGTGGTTGTGATCGCGAGATCCCAAAGTAGAGATCCTATTATCTTAAGTCCGACCCACGGAGAATGCGCTTGTGGGCACGATGATGAGTCGCGTCCTTCCCGCAATCCTTTGACGAAGATCCAAGCGTCGAGGCGTAGCAAAATGATCTCCTTCTTAATACACAAAGTGGACGGCCACTTGAATATTAGGGAGACCCCACGAGAATGAGAGAGAGAGAGAGAAGAGTTCTTCAACTCAAGAATGTTGTGTCTTGGAAAGGCTACCCTAGCCCTCCTTTTATACTAGTTTAGGATCCAATGGATCTCAATCCATGGGACACATGGATCCAAGGGCTATGCTTGGTCCATGCTAAATCAATGGCTATGATTGTTGTTGGTTAAAACCAACAACATTAATTTAAATTAAAAAATGTTGCAACATTATCAACATAATTTAATTTAACATTAACTAATTAAGAGACATTATGATAAATAAAATTTGAGTCAACCAACCACCCTCAAAAATAGGGGGTGTCACCCATGAACAATTCATGGGTGACGCCACCTATGCATGATGGTTATTTGGCTCCCTTTTATTTATCTTATTATTTCTTAATTAATCACAAAAAATATTCACCAAATTAATTCCAAATTAATTTGCGAATATTTCAATCATGCCATTGAATATTATGTGAATCATATTCACAACCTAAACTAATTAGTAAATTGCATTTCCAATTAATTAATGAGTGTGAATCCAATCCACATTATTAATTAACAAATGCTATTTACATAAATTCTCTCTCTTATATATGTATATTATAAATCACATTTATAACACACATATATCATGGATAGTGTTATCCACATTCTCTTAATCCTCGATAATTAAATCCCATTTAATTATCTTAGATAATTATTTTCACAATATGAATCATATTCATATTTAAGCTTGATAATTTAATCTCATTTAATCATCAAGTCCTTGCTTGGATATTTCATCAAAAGAATTATTCTTGAACCCTTTCAAGAATAATGTGCTTTCTCCGCAGATACTTGGAGATAAGGACAGGGCGATTGTATTGTTCCACGTATAGTGACTTGGATGTTGAGATCTCATCTCAAATCTAGATCTAACGGACCTCTCATAGATGCTTGATTAAATCAAGTCCGTATACTTAATCTTCTCATTGCATCTGAATCACATTCAGATCAATGTCCAACATTTGGACTAAGATCAAGTTACTTCTCTACTGAGAGGAGTCACTAAAATCCAGACCTGTTTCATCACTCCCTCGGACTGGAAGCGTCATGGTTATACAATCGTTTATGATCACATCACCCTCAGGTATTCCCAATACCTGCACATCCTGCATACTGGAAGACCAATGATCAACCTGAAGATGAAGATCTATTTTATACTGTCTTCTTCAGGGTTTGATCACCAAGTTTCTCAATCTTGGTCATTGGGATTTGGTATCGATCATATGCTTTCCCAAAGCATATATCATACCTTCAAATTCTTGTCATGCTTCCAAAGCACGACGACCATGCATGGAATTTGATCGGTCCCAATACCTCATGAGTGAGCTCATGTCTTCCGGTTCATAAGTGAACCTGTATGATCCCTTTGAGAGATCGTATTACTCATATGCCCTTATATGCACACCAGCTCGCCGGTGTATAGACCTTGGTTAGGTCATCAACCTACTGGTCTGCCAAATGTACATACTCGGACATATAGTAACACATCTGTCTTCGGTCAGAGGATGTGTGCCTATGCTGTGACAGCATTCAACATAGGACTTAGGTTATCTCGATCTCGCTAAGTCAACCCATTGACTTAACTAATCTGACACCTCCGAATCACTATTCCCATGCAGAGGACCTGCATCAAGAGGTCGGTCAGATATCAGCCTATGTGAGAAAAGATTGCCATCTCCTACTCAGGCTGGAGATCATCTCTTAATAATCATTTGACGGTTCTTGATGAGTCCTCTATCTAACCCATTAGATATTCATCCATGCACCAGCCTCTATGATTCATTTAATGAATCAACAGCTGTATGATCATTAAGATGGCCATGGTACATAACCCTAATTGTACAGAGGGACCTATTATGCAAATTATTTATTCTTCATTTCAGATCAGGGAATGATACGTGCAATAACATTTATTGCATAATGGCTCGCCGTGGGCTCGCATATCCAACAATCTACCACTAGCCCAAAGAGCCATTAATGGGCTAATCATTTAAACCTACACTCATGTGACAATCATAGGCCATTTAGAAAATAGCTAGGTAAGCTGACCAGTCACTCTGTTCCCGCGAGACTACGCCAAGTCCTTTTACGGCACTTGCATATCCCCAGTAACAGCGCTCGCATCTAATGCGAATGTTGCATATAATGCAACCAATACTCAATCTTGTCAGTCATAGTATCCTTGATACTACAACTCAAAGAAATATTTATAACCAGCATGTAATTTCTATTATCCTTATCAGAATGCCATTATCCCTGGAGATCTCCATCTCCTAAGGTATTCGCAGTTAAGACCTTTTAGATCTCCATCTAAAAGTCTTAATTTCTTGAAGATAAGACTTAGAGATCACTATCTCTAAAGCCTTATCATCTTTGAAGATATTGTTATTACTGCAATTAAGTGTTCTATCTCCATAGCAGGATTAGTATCAGTTTACTGCTCCCACTGCATGGCAGATGTCTGGCTTTTGTACACATCTAGCATACTTTCAGCTTTTCATAACTGATGCACAAAAGGGCAACCAGTTTTAGCATTCACTTCCTCAACTCTTTGAGGCGCTATCCCTTTAGATGGGTCAGTACCAAATCTTAAAGGTAAGAAAGCCTTTCTTGGAATTTCCAGAAAATGGAACATGTCCAAGGTGTACTACAAATGTGACAGTCCCAATACCCTCTTTTCTTTGCTTCTGAACACCTTCAGAACTAAGATCTAAGAGGCATCTTTGAGATCATATCTCAAGGTATGGAATAGCCAGATCACAAAACACTTATAATCATCCTAATATCATTCCAAATGATTAGGATATTATCTACATTTAGCACGATGAACACAATGGCACTCCCACTAAGCTTCACATGGTTCATCAAGATTCTATTTGAAATCATAACAATTATAATTTCATCAAATCTTATGTTCCAACTACATGAAGCCTATTTGAGTCCAAAGATGGAGTTCTTTAGCCAGCACATCTTGCATTCCTCAACCATGAAGCCCTGGGGCTACTTCATGTGAATATCCTTAAAGAGGTATTCATAGAGGAATACAATCTTGACTCACATCTTGAAGATGTCATAGTCAAATTGTGTATCTAGGGTTAGCAATATTCTGATGGGTTTAAGCATGATCACTGAAAAACAAGCCACATCGCAATCGATGTCTTCTCTTTAGTGTGTAGCTCATGGCTACGAACCGTGCTTTGAAGGTCTCTACCTTCTCATCAGTTTCCCTCTTTCTATTGAAGATCCATTTACACCTTAATGGGTCTAACCCTTATAGGTGGATCCTCGAGGGTCCATATACAACACTTGTATATGAAGTCTACCTTAGACCTTTATTGCTAAAATCCATCTTTCCATGTTATGATCCTCAGGAGCTTCATCACATGAAGTCCGATCATTGTCAGACTTAACTGACATAAGGAATACATCCTCAAACTCATTTGAAGAGGTATTAGTGTTTCATCTTTAATCGTCCCTTTTAGTTTCTGATTTCTGGAGCCTCATTATCTTCTCAAGATTAAATGAGTTCCTTTACTTCATTTTCATCTTGATTCTCAAGAGAGTCATCCTATAAGAATCACATACTCAAAGATGAGATATTTTAAGAATCTCAAGGTCATAAAGTAGGTATCCAATACCATCCTTTATTTTCCTAATGAAGTAGCACTCTCAAGTGCTAGATTCCAGCTTACATGCATGGAAACTTATTAAGGATATATATATTGTAGTCTCTACTACATATATATACCTAGAAACTAAGGGATAATTATGCTAAAATTCATCATTGATCAAATCATGTCACACATGATCTAATTGTATCTTCCTACAACTCCATTGAGTTTAGGTGTGTCAGGAGGATTGAGATAGAAATGATATTCATATCTCCATAAGATATTCTTTGAATTTATCTAATAGGTACTTGCTACCTTGGTTAGATCAAATTCATTTAATCTTCCTTCAAACTTTGGTTCTAAACCAAAATTACGAAATCTTTGAACATTTCAAAGGTTTCTCAGGTGAAGAGAAGAAATCTCATATCATACATGATCATCAATAGATATCACATATCCACAATGTTCACTATGATATAGATGATTCACATACATCAATATGTATGAGATCTCGAATACCTTGACATCTTACACCTTTCCCAAAAGGGTGTATTGGACATTTTACTTTGAATACAATATTCACAAGTATGTAAGATTTGAAATTTTAGACATTCTAAAGTTTCATTTCTTACTAGTCTATTGATCTCATCAGCAGACATACGTCCAAAACTTGATGCTAAATCATTGTCAAATGATCTGTATCCTCCTATTGATCTTATAAGGTTTAACTTTCAGTATTAGAAATCTTAATGAACCATTCATTAAATTTCTAATTTAGTAGAGTCCACCAGATGCTAGATTATTATCTGAAATATATCCATCATAACTCTTTATGATAGGTTTATTCCAGAATTCATGTTTATTTCCAACATTTAGAAACAAACAATGAGTTTATTCTAATATCTAGGTCATAGAGACATTCTCTAAGACTAAGGCTCTCCCACTGAAATTAAGAAGTATATCAATCCAACAGAGATTGTTGCAACAATTGCATCAATGTCTATGTGGATAATTATAAACCTTAAGATCAAATTTTTCCAGTCTTCTAAAACATGTGCAACACATTGCAAGTGTTGTTAGAAGATTGAGATACAATTATCAGACTTTATCTTATCAAATAAGCAAGTCAATTTCAATGATCAAATGTAGATATAGATTATTATGATGCACTATCTGAGTCCTTCTCTAAGGATTCTAGACAGACTTGATAGTCATACTATCAACACATCAAGTTATTGCAGTATAGGCATTCATCCAACTCTTTGGATGTCATATGGAAGCCATTGAAGTACAATCAACTCTTTGACTTTCCTTCTCACATGGGTCCGACCCACGCTTCCACTGTGCTCTCTTCATCTATAAACAACCATTGTTCAAGACCAAGGATCTCTTATGTTAAATTCAAAAGAATTCAATGTAAGAGCATTTCAACATTTATACATGCTTCATTAAATTCATACAATGTGAATACTATGAAGCTTCATGAATGACTAGAGTATAGACAGTAGAATGATGACACTCATCATGTCTACATCCATCCAGACTCCTAAAACATTGGTTCAGGTAGGTATTCAAATATTTCGAATACATCATATCTTTCGAGCCACCATTCTGCATAGTGCAGAGAACCATGTCATTCATGATTAAATGTTTAGAGCACATATGTATGCCAGAACATCTTCTTAGATTTTATAAGGATTATTCGACAATTATGATCACCATCGACATGTCACTTCTAAAGTACACTCGATGAAAGATCAAGACTATAGAGACATACAAATGCTAAAGTAATGTCTTATTGTCCTTTTTAATTGTCACTCCTCATTATGTTGAGGAAACTTGCACATTGCAACCACATATATTATGTGTCCAATTTGCAAGCATAATATCTGGATCATGAGTCCAATCCATGATATTTTACTGGTTATTATTGAGTATAACATTGAGTGGGTTTAATGAAGGATTATCTGAAATAAGAAATTTTGCATAAGGGTATATATATTATATATACATATTTTACTTTGATTTAGGAATTTGAAATCAAATTTGTCTTGCTATATCTACTATGAAAGATTATTCCCTAATCATCTTTCAAAGTAAGAGATATACTTACCGCTATATCTCAAGCAAGATCTGGGATCTCCTTTCCTATCATTGTCACATCCCAATAATATGAGAACCTGCGACTCTGATAAAAAGAAGCGGGAACACATTCCGCCTTGCAAGTCCCACTTGCATTTCCCAATTCGGTCTTTAACACACGGGCCCACCACCCCTAAGGTGATGTTGACCCGCTGCTAATTGAACCAACCGTCAACAGGATTAGAACTCGCTATGCGCAATCCAATATCGCCCCAATAATATGAGGACTCGATATTGGGGTCACTACGCATACGGCCTTACTCTTTCGAGAAGCAAAGAGCCCGATCCAGATGCGCTTACATACAGGAGTTGTCACTTCGGACAGGCGTCTCCTACATACAATCCCTGGCGACGGAAACCCTTCGCCTTGACGGGAGACCATGGATGTCACTTATGTGATCCTCCACCTCGTATTCAAATTTTGTAATTAATTATCGTGAATCATATTCACATAATTAATTCTTCTAAGGGAAATACACATCTATTCATAATAGAGTGTTTCATAGGATATAATTAATTTAATCACATTAAATCAATTATTAATCCTATTATCAATCAACAAACTTTGAATTTTACTTGAATAGTAGGTATAATCTCAAAGTACGTATTAATTCGAATTTTAATAATTAGAAATACACTTTGATTTCTCCGACATTATCCAATCCCTACCCGCTGTCATGGCCAGTACCGCCGAGAGTGGGACGGACCACATACGTTGCAACCCGCTACCCCAGCGATCTCCGACTAGATACCATATCCACCTCAGGAAAGGATAATGCCGGATAGATCATCATGTACTTTGAGATGCTCATCGGTCTTTCAACCGAAATTATACCATATAATATACATCAAAACATTTTTGATTATATTATAAGGAGATTTGCTAAACAAATCCCCAATCCTATTCAAGCAAGAGGGGTTTTTCATGTAAAAGTTGTCCTACAACTATTGTAGGATGACCTAGGTTTTTGCATGAAAACTATGTTTGTTGATGATTTCAAAGTTAACCAATGATCAAGATCAACTATCTTATCATTGTGGTTTAGGCAAGTGTCATTCAATGAAATAATTATTTCTTTAAATATTTCACAAATATTTATCACTAATTATTCCAGAAAATTAACAATTAATTTTCATCATGATAATTGAATGACATATCACAAGGTTCAAGATCAGAAAAGTTAATCTCCAGCAGTGACCCCCAATAACTAAAATTAACTTATCTTGATCAATTTAAATCCAAAAATTGCAAACTCAGTTTCCAAAGATTGCCTATTTGATTTATTGAAGAACCCAAGTAATAATTCATGCATTTCGAGGCGGATTAAAACCGCAATTATCTCATTAATCACGTTTAAATCCGCAGTTCCCGCAACAGTGAATATAGTCATATTCAAAAAGCCATATCTTGAGCAAATAAAGTCCAAATTTAGTAAACTCAAGTCCTATGGTTTCCTTGTTTAATGGGGAACAAAATATAATTGAAAATTTTGTGTTTAAACATTTTAAACAGTACAGAAAAATTCAATTAGACAGAGGTGCGAAAATTGAAATGCAGTAAAAATTTCGCAACCCTTTCAAGAACCAAATCGTCTAAGGTCCATGGATCATATCCAAACCCTTATTCGACCTATGGCTCTGATACCACTAGAAGGATATTGTGAATCCTTAAGCGCATCACGGAAGCGTGTCGATCGCATCGTATGCAATCGGAGCAACTAGTCGTACTAGATGCTAGATGCAGCGGAAATTAAAAATTTTTTTTAACTTTAAAGATGAAACTACATGATCACGAGAACACTTCTCGGATCGTTTCATCAAACCACAAAGTACAAGGAATACCTCTTGAAGCGTGGTTGTGATCGCGAGATCCCAAAGTAGAGATCCTCCTATCTTAAGTCCGACCCACGGAGAATGCGCTTGCGGGCACGATGATGAGTCGCGTCCTTCCCGCAATCCTTTGACGAAGATCCAAGCGTCGAGGCGTAGCAAAATGATCTCCTTCTTAATACACAAAGTGGACGGCCACTTGAATATTAGGGAGACCCCACGAGAATGAGAGAGAGAGAGAAGAGTTCTTCAACTCAAGAATGTTGTGTCTTGGAAAGGCTACCCTAGCCCTCCTTTTATACTAGTTTAGGATCCAATGGATCTCAATCCATGGGACACATGGATCCAAGGGCTATGCTTGGTCCATGCTAAATCAATGGCTATGATTGTTGTTGGTTAAAACCAACAACATTAATTTAAATTAAAAAATGTTGCAACATTATCAACATAATTTAATTTAACATTAACTAATTAAGAGACATTATGATAAATAAAATTTGAGTCAACCAACCACCCTCAAAAATAGGGGGCGTCACCCATGAACAATTCATGGGTGACGCCACCTATGCATGATGGTTATTTGGCTCCCTTTTATTTATCTTATTATTTCTTAATTAATCACAAAAAATATTCACCAAATTAATTCCAAATTAATTTGCGAATATTTCAATCATGCCATTGAATATTATGTGAATCATATTCACAACCTAAACTAATTAGTAAATTGCATTTCCAATTAATTAATGAGTGTGAATCCAATCCACATTATTAATTAACAAATGCTATTTACATAAATTCTCTCTCTTATATATGTATATTATAAATCACATTTATAACACACATATATCATGGATAGTGTTATCCACATTCTCTTAATCCTCGATAATTAAATCCCATTTAATTATCTTAGATAATTATTTTCACAATATGAATCATATTCATATTTAAGCTTGATAATTTAATCTCATTTAATCATCAAGTCCTTGCTTGGATATTTCATCAAAAGAATTATTCTTGAACCCTTCCAAGAATAATGTGCTTTCTCCGCAGATACTTGGAGATAAGGACAGGGCGATTGTATTGTTCCACGTATAGTGACTTGGATGTTGAGATCTCATCTCAAATCTAGATCTAACGGACCTCTCATAGATGCTTGATTAAATCAAGTCCGTATACTTAATCTTCTCATTGCATCTGAATCACATTCAGATCAATGTCCAACATTTGGACTAAGATCAAGTTACTTCTCTACTGAGAGGAGTCACTAAAATCCAGACCTGTTTCATCACTCCCTCGGACTGGAAGCGTCATGGTTATAAAATCTTTTATGATCACATCACCCTCAGGTATTCCCAATACCTGCACATCCTGCATACTGGAAGACCATTGATCAACCTGAAGATGAAGATCTATTTTATACTGTCTTCTTCAGGGTTTGATCACCAAGTTTCTCAATCTTGGTCATTGGGATTTGGTATCGATCATATGCTTTCCCAAAGCATATATCATACCTTCAAATTCTTGTCATGCTTCCAAAGCACGACGACCATGCATGGAATTTGATCGGTCCCAATACCTCATGAGTGAGCTCATGTCTTCCGGTTCATAAGTGAACCTGTATGATCCCTTTGAGAGATCGTATTACTCATATGCCCTTATATGCACACCAGCTCGCCGGTGTATAGACCTTGGTTAGGTCATCAACCTACTAGTCTGCCAAATGTACATACTCAGACATATAGTAACACATCTGTCTTCGGTCAGAGGATGTGTGCCTACGCTGTGACAGCATTCAACATAGGACTTAGGTTATCTCGATCTCGCTAAGTCAACCCATTGACTTAACTAATCTGACACCTCCGAATCACTATTCCCATGCAGAGGACCTGCATCAAGAGGTCGGTCAGATATCAGCCTATGTGAGAAAAGATTGCCATCTCCTACTCAGGCTGGAGATCATCTCTTAATAATCATTTGACGGTTCTTGATGAGTCCTCTATCTAACCCATTAGATATTCATCCATGCACCAGCCTTTATGATTCATTTAATGAATCAACAGCTGTATGCTCATTAAGATGGCCATGGTACATAACCCTAATTGTACAGAGGGACCTAATTATGCAAATTATTTATTCTTCATTTCAGATCAGGGAATGATACGTGCAATAACATTTATTGCATAATGGCTCGCCGTGGGCTCGCATATCCAACAATAGTCACATAAAGAAGCTTCCTAACAAGCTCCATGTACATCCGCTTATCAACCTCATCAATGTCATCATCATAGAGCTTCATGCTCGGGTCCATAGGAGTAGTGGCAGGCTTGCAATTTGCCATGTATATCTCAGAGAGAAGATACACAACGTACTTCTTCTGGGTCATCACAAGAGCTCGTTGGTTCTTGGCGAACAGATACTTCTCGAGAAATGCAACCGAGAAAGGAATCTTTTCTCCCAAAATAGAGGATGGCATACGGTTCACTATGTAGCAGGCAGTGAGAACCGCATCACTACAATAAGAGTGAGGAGCACGACTCTGAATCGGAAGGGTTCTGGTCGCATCGAGTAAATGATGATGTTTACGCTCACAAAACCATTATGTTGAGATGTATAGGCACACGAGGTCTGGTGTACAATGCCAAGTGACTCACAAAAACATTATGTTGAGATGTATAGGCACACGAGGTCTAGTGTACAATGCCATGTGACCAGAGAAACTCTGATAACTGTCAAGTGCAAAATTCTAAGGCACTATCAGAATGCAAATACTTGACAGTAGCAGAAAAAATTGCAAATATTTGGTAGTAACAGAAAAAAATATTTATCTCACTAATAAATGATTTAATGAGAGACCCATCCTTAGACTTAATCTTTAACAAGAAAACCCAAGAAAGTCTAGAATAGCCATCAATAGCAACCAAAGAAAGACGATGTCCCTGGGGATCAAGGACACGATTCGGACCTCAAATATCTAAGTGAAGGAGCTCAAACAACTAAGAAGTGCTCCGACTCTAACGAGATGGAAACGAAGAACAGTGATGCTTCCCAAGCTAGCAAGCCTCGTACTGGAAGGAAGATCGTGTGGAGATCTGTGGGAGGACATGACACAGGTTCTGCAGAGGAAGGTGGCCAAAATGAAGGTGCCACATCTATGGTGAGACTCGTCCAGAAGGAATAGTAGAGGCACAAGCATGAGGAGGTTCATCCAATCTATAGAGCCCTCGCTGCTCAAGGCCACATCCAATCACCCTACCTGTGCGTATGTCCTGAAATACAAGAGAAGAGGGGTCAAAATGGTACAACAATGCAGATCCTTTGTTATCTGACTAATAGAACAATGCAGGTATAGGGAAATTCTCCACAAGTTTCCCCCGCCTTTTTTATTTGATTGCCGATCGAGACGTGCAGGTATTCGAATATTGGATAGATGGCAAATGGATGCCCTCGTTCTTGATAGTTTTCTCTGATCAGCAATTGGAGGATTTCCTTACCCTTCTGGAATCTATCAAGCAAATTGATAGACCGATTAAGGGTCGGGACCATTTGGTGTGGAAGAGTAACTCAATCTTAGTAAATCGTGCATGTAAAGCCATCAAGAGACCACCGCAGCCGACGACAGATGCTTTAGTGACTGTAACTTTATATGGGAGTTAAAGATGCCGAATAGCTTCTCTTGTGGTTGCTACGAAAGAGGCGCATTATGACTAGGGACCGATGTGCCAGACTTTTCCCAGTGTCTCCAATAGATGTCCCCTTTGCGAGAACATGTTGAGACAGTTGAACACATCTTCTTCCATTGTATAAAGACATCTGCTACTTGGTCGGAACTAAACATTGAGTCATTGAGTGGTTGAATTTATAGAACCCGAATCTTTTTGGGGCTCGCAATTGTAGGCTAAACAATGCTCAAGAGAAGATATTATGAGACCTTTCACAACTTTATAGGCAATTTGGTTCACTCTTTTATTTACAACGTTTTTACTGCGATAATGCAAATTGTCATTACAAGACTCTTCTCAAGTCCTGGTCACTATAAGTCTTCTTGTAGCTTTTGTTATTTCTAAATAGATTGGGGGCGAATATCATAACATGTTTCACCTTTTTTTGATTCAAAAAAAAATATGTATCAGGTCTATTTGTACGATGTAATAATCCGAATCAACTTGAATTCATTATGGAGTAAGTATACGAATATTGAACCAGCGGATGGTCTACAGGGTAATATTTGTTCTTGAAATTTCTTTCTGCTCCCCTTTGTTAACCAGTCTCTCCTGATTTGCACCATTATCACAAACCCACCATTCGGGTTGGGCCCAACTCCCCGATCGAGTCGGGTCTCTTACAGACATTTATCCGTGCCGGTCCACGAGCTTCGTGCTTGGGTCTGTCATAGCCCGAAGCAGGTAGTGGTGAACAAGTGAAATCTACGAGGACCAAATTTCTCGCACATACAAGTCATGTCACTATCATTTACCATCTATTTATTCCAAGTGGATTTTAGATAATGCAATTCTTTTAAGGCCAAAAGAGGGGGATACACGTTGTGGTGCATGTGGTGCCTGCTCCAGATATCATTAAAAAAGGTATGGAAATGATACAGAGTTACATTACAAGCGCTATGACCCGAGGAGAATCTTAGCGTGAATAATTACATTCTCATAATAAATGTGACCATTAGCAAAAATCACATCGTTTATTGAATGCAATTGTCGGTTCAATCGTTCCTTAGTTTTCAAGTTGAGCATTCTAGACCTATTTTGGTGTGTGGGTAATATCCTTTTAGACCTTTCTCTAATCCAACTGATACATGCAGAGACCCCTTTACCGAACTTGAATGGACTTGCGTCGGAGTCTCTTGAAGTCTTTAAATTTGGGCAATTTTTAGGGCACACCCATAACTTAATGACAACTCGAGGGGAGGTTAGTTTCCCCATCTTGACGCTCTCAGGTGGTCCAGCACTACCCCTTAACAATCACGAGGTGCGACGTATTCGCTCTAAGCCATCCCTCAAGTTGGATGGGACTACAATTTTGAAAATATGTGTACAAGAAGCCGTGTGGACATTTGAGCACCTCAAGTACTCTACATTTGTTCCGTACAAACATTAGACTCTGTGAAGAGAAAGAATGAAAATTGTTTAGTCATGAAGCCCTAGAGCTCTCTTATATAGGAGAGTAACCTGTTGGGAAAATTACATAAAGAAGATAAAGGAAATAAATAATACATATAAGACATGAAAGATAACAAACATCTCAACACCCCCCTCAAGCTGGAGCGTAAGGCCCTCTGCCTACGGCCTTAGTAAGTACATCTGTCGTCCGGTCTCCGAAGCTGACATGAGTAATAGAGATGAGACCCTTTTGTATCATGCCACGAGTGTAGTGACAATCCATCTCGATGTGATTGGTCCTCTCACGGAAGGCTAGGTTCTTTGCAATCAAGGGAGCAGCCTGGTTGCCACATTGGAGGTGCATAGGAAGAGGCATCTCAATAGTCAGGTCAGTAAGAACAAATCTGACCCACATCATCTCTGTACTAGCTTGCATCATGGTCCTTTATTTTGATTCTACACTAGATCTGGAAACTACAGTCTGCTTCTTGCTCTTCCATGACACCAAGGAATTTCTTATGAACACTGCAAAGCCGGAAGCAAACTCCCTGTCCTTGGGACGCCCCTGCATAATTTGCATCTGCAAAAGTTGTAACTGCAAGGAATGTACCTCTTCTAAATAGAACAATGTCAGATGAGACCTTCAGATAACTCAGAATTATATGGACTGCATCCATATATATCTGTCTAGGTTGCTCCATAAACTGACTCACTTTGCTCACTATAAAGGATATATTTGGCCCGACGATAGTCACATAAAGAAGCTTCCCAACAAGCTCTGTGTACCTCCTCTTATCGACCTCATCAGTGTCATCATCATAGAGCTTCATGCTCGGGTCCATATGAGTAGTGGCAGGCTTATAATCTGCCATGCAAGACTCAGAGAGAAGATATGTAATGTACTTTCTCTGGGTCATCACAAGACCTCGTTGGTTCTTGGCGAACATATACTTCTCGAGAAATGCGATCGAGAAAGGGATCTTTTCTCCCAAAATAGGAGATGTCATACAGTTCACTAAGTAGCTGGCAGTGAGAACCGCATCACTCCAATAAGTGTAAGTAGCACGACTCTGAATCAGAAGGGTTCTGGTCGCATCGAGTAAATGACGATGTTTGCGCTCGACAACACCATTCTGTTGAGATGTATAGGCACAAGAGGCTGGTGTATGATGAATCCATGATTCATTAACTTTTCTGTTTCATTTTGTCTTAAAACCCTTAACAAATGCATGTAAATATTCATTAATTCTCATCTTTTAACAAATCCTCATTCATGTATACATACATTTTTAACCATCAAAATCATGTAAATAAATAAAGAATAAGAAAAAGAATAAAAAAAGGCAGATTGAATATATGTAAATATATACAATATGACTTAAAATATAAATATAACTGCAAGGTATATTTATAGCCTAACCCCCGAGACCAAGTCAGCATGGATTGGTCGACAAACCAAAAAAGTAGGGGGAGATAAGGAAAGAAAACCGTAAAAATAAATTAAGTCATACTGAATACACCTTTCTATATTATAAAATAAATACAAAACTTCAAAGATTTTTAATTAATCCATATATACATATTTTTCACCAAACTCTTTTCCTAATTATTTCTAAAAATGTATTTAAAAATATAAAAATAAGTTAAAAATATTACCCTGTATATATGCCAAGAAAACCCAGCCTATAAATTATCAAAATCTCAACTTCCGAACATCATAACTTCTTCATACGAACTCCAATTTCACTCTACTCACCTTTAAAGTTCATAAAATAATATTCTCTAATTAATAAAGGGTTTCATCAAATTCGGAGTCCGTTTGCAAAAAGTCAGTTTTGGGACCAAAAGACAACGGGGTTTCTAGGCTATTTATTTTATATAACACACATTATTTTTAATTTTCTTAGTGTTATAATTTCTAAATATTTTCATGATCTTGTTATTTAACCCTAATTTATTTCATAATTTTTGGAGTTTTTTATTATTTTAATAAAATCAAAAACCTTAAAATATAGGTAAAAATGAACTAGCTAACTTATACCCTTATATATTAAAATTTGTAAATTAATTTATTTAAATCTTTAAAAATTCACCCAAGTCTTATTTATTATTCTAATAATTAAGAAAATATAAAATAATTTTTGAGTATTTATTTATTAAATTAAAAATCTAAAACCTATTTATAAATACATATTTATTAATATAATATTTATATTTCAAATAATATTTATTATTTATAAAAAAGTAATTATGTCATAAATTAGATAATTAATTTATTTACCTTTCTTGTGTTTAAACCTATTTAAAATAACCTTAATTACTATTTATTATTAATTTTAGAAGTATTTAACAAGATCTGGGCCAACCAGGTGCTGACACTTGTCAGCACCTGGCTTATCTTCTTCAAGAATCAGGTATACCTGGTTGTGCTGAACCGGCCGACTTCATTGATTTCTCCCGCGCGAACCATAACACCTCCAGGCGATTTCAGCCATTGATTGTCTTCTCCTAACTACCATCTACTTCGCCCGCCATTAGATCAAGCTTGGAGCCCACGAAATCTCTCTATTTAAAGCTCCAAAGATCCGCCATCGCGAAGCTAACTCTCCAACAACCTGAACCCAGTTCCAGTTGCCCGACCCCCCATCTTCCACGCCTTGCTCAGCCTTGCCCTGGTGGTGACAGCACATGCAAGCTACTTCGCGTGGAGGAGGAGTCATCGGAGGAGGTTCCAAGGCCATTCGCCGCCTTGCATCGCCGCACATCGCTGCGTGGAGCTCCGGTCAAGGTCGCCCGTCGAGCAACTCGTTTCAGGTAATACACCTTGAATTCCATAGACCTATTCCTCCATCATTTCTAGAATTACTTTCTCGATTGTCGTGCCGTAATTAGCGATTCTAATCGCATAATAGGTAGTTCAATCCCTTAGGTTAGATGCGTAATCAAATTCCCCTCTCAGATCGTTTCAAATCTCATTCGAATCGCGCTTTCATTCTATTACGATTTTCACGACATTCCCAATAATTCTGGAAACCAAACTTTTTTGCCATGTTTGAGCTTGCATCCTTTAATCCTTGAGCCGATTCTTCGTGAATCGAGCATACCAATTTGTTATTTGCAGGTCCATAATCAATCAGGAGCAATTTATTTGCATCTGGAAGCCTTCATCTCCACAAAAATCCACCTCAAAGATGCTTGACCACTCTGATCTTCAGACAGTATTAACGAACCCGCCGTCTTCCTCGAGCTTCCACCGCCGCTCGGAGCCGCCGCCGACCACCACCCACCGCGGGCGAGCTCGAAGGGTAGAGGAGCCACCCTCTGGCCCCGCCGGAGAGCCCAAGACACCGGCGTTCGCCCGGGAAAAAGCGGAGAAGAAGACCCGTTCGCCAGAACTCCAACAACCTCAAGAACAGATGGTGTATAGGTTGCTGACACGTGGCAAGCGCAAAACCATCAGATCGGCGGCCGCAACTTCTAATCAGAGTCGTCCACAGCGAAGCGGTGGAAAAATTGCACCTTAAATCCAGAAGGCTTTCCAGAATTAAATCCCGCTCCCAAGGTTTCCATTAATTGCATATAGGTCCCTCCGTAGGAACCTTAATGTAAAACTATTGTATTTTTCTTTCTGAACAGTCCTTTGAGGACCTTTTTGCAGTACTTTCTAGATATTTTTCTTGCGCTTATGCCCCTGGGCTGTAGGGGATCTTTGGACCTCATTTGACCTTATTTCTTGACGGTTTCTTTAGGGTAGTTACACAACTACCCCATCTAGTTTGTATTAAATTTTCGTATGATTTTATCGTGTTTTCATCGTGTTTTGATTTTTCGAAAATCGCATCCGTTTTGTTTTGATTTTGTGAGCTTGTTCGAGCCCGTTGCTCGGTTCCACCTATTATATTTTACCATCTACCTATATTCACCTATTATATAATAAATAAATCTTTTGTGAAAAATATCCCTTTGTGAAAATTAAATAAAAATTTGAAAAGATTAAAATCCAATAAAAATAAAAATCAAAATAAAATAAAAAGTGTTTTCTTGCTTTAATCACTTTTAGAAGAGATAAAATAAAATCGCAAGAATTTTCTACAAAAAATCAAAGTCTTCTATTCTGCCTCCTTGAGTTCCACCCAGGCACACTCACCTGGATAAATAATTAATGTAGGTTTTCTGCCGAAAATCGAATTTGTTTGATACGATCTAAGATCTGTTTTCGCGGCTTTTTCTACACCGACAACTTCATTCTCTAAAAAAAGCCGCGAACTGATTTTTAGACTTATCAAAATGGCGTCGTCGCCGGGGAGGCATTAGACTACTTTGATCTTTTCGAATTCTTTGTTATTTTATTTTTTTCTCTTCTTTTTGTTTCGTTTTTCGTTGCTTTTTGTACGGTTTTTCGTACGGCTTTTGTTTCAATCGACTTCTTTTTGTTTTCTATCGGCTTTTCTTACGGTTTTCTCGAGTCTTCTCTCGACCGATTTCGTATGGCTTTTCGTACAACTAACTATTTTTGCAGGGCCTGCAGGATCAGCCGGCTTCTTAGGAAGCCGAATCAGTTGAAAGAGCAGAGGCCGCCTCCTTCTTCACGAGTCGGCTGCAGATGGTAGATTTAGTTAGTATAATCTTTGTAAAAGAGAGAGAGAAAGGGAGAGAAACTGTAATAGACAATAAACAACCCCTCCCCCCCATTTTTCTTTCGGGGTCTGATTCGCCGGATACCGTGTATCTGAGGGATCAGAGCACCCACCGCAGTTTTTCTCGCTTATCGGTTTTCCGCGGCTTTTTAGATGCTTGCTTAGGTTTTTGATTATATCTGATTGTGCCTACGTAGTTATTCTTAGGACTCGCAACATAGGTGCATGATTTTAGGGTTTCTATAAAAAGAAAAAAAATCGGTAGACGTTTGCTTGAAAAAACCAAAAAAAATTACAAAACCACAAAATAAAATCGGGACTGCTAAACATATCTGATCTAAAAACCATAAACTGATTCATTTGTTTTGGGAGAGTAACCCCCACACTTCTCAGAGTGCGCGAGCGAGAGCCGACATATAAGGATAGAGCCCAAACCCCGTATTTCCCGCGAAATACTACTTAGTTCATACACTTGATCACTGTACCTCAGTGGGTACCCTCGGGTAGCCGGAAATGGTCCGGGTTTACTTAGCAGAGTGGGAGGTTTAGAGGACACTGCGTAAGGCTCCGTCCTCAAGTAGCACGGATAGCCGGAAACAATCCGTACGTACTCCCATACTGGATGAGTGCGAGTGATCTTTTGTAAGGACTCGGGCCAGTGTTTCGGAGAAACCATCAGGCACCTATCAGCTCGCTCAGCCCGCGATAACCGCGAAACTTGTTTGCTAATTATAACCCCAAAATCGACAAGAAAAAAGACCGAACTCTTACGGTCTTCATCGGGTTGAGTTCGTGAACACGGGGTTTGCTTTGTGTTTGCTTGCGGGGCATGAGTTTTCCGCGGCTTTCGCATTTTTCCATCTCTTTTGAATCGTAGATCATGCTCTCCCGATCAATCCTTTTGACATCGAAGATGACGTCTCGACGGCTTTTCTGCTCAAACTCCGTGAGCTTTCGACCGCCCACCGTCGAACGTACTTCTTCACAAGCTCGGGATGACCATCTTCCCGAGATGGTCCCATCTGATCTCGAGGAGAGTCAGACCCAGACTCCCTCGCATCTTGGCCAAAAAATTGAGGCAAACCCTTGCCTCAATACATCATCTAGATCTCCAGTCGATTTTTCGCTGAGTTCTTACGAGAGCTTCTCTTTCACAGACAATCAGATGGCTCGCGGCAAAGGACCAGCGACAGACGAGAGGCATCCAGCTGAGGAGCAGCACGAAGGAAGACCAGATCCAGCCGCAGATATTACTACAGGAATTCTCGATACACTTCAGCAGATGAATCTACAGATTCGAGAACAGTTTAGAGTTCAGAATGAACTACAGGCTGAAATAACCGCACTGCGAGCAGGGGCTGGGAACCAGTTACCGCTTGCGGTTCCCGCAACTTTACGGGATGAGTATGACCCGGACGCTAGAACGCTCCACCATTGGATTCGGCTACCGCCGAATCAAGGGCCATACGAGCTGAGATCGTCCTTCATTTCTTTGCTTCCCAAGTACTATGGGAATGCCGCAGAAGAGCCGTTTACCTTCTTGCAACAATTTGAGATGATTTGCGGTACGTCTTGCTACCCTGGAGTCACGCAGGAGGCCGCACGCCTCAAGGCCTTCCCCTTTTCCTTAGTCGATAAGGCTCTTTACTAGCTGAGTCATCTGGGGAGGGAAATCTCTACGTGGAACGATCTGAAGTCCACCTTCCTGCGCAAATATTTTCCTCTAGAAAGGTCGATCATGATGAGGAGCCAGATCTCCAACTTTACGCAACTCCCGCACGAATCTTTCCATGAGGCATGGGATAGATTCAAGGATCTTACGGAGAGATGCCCGCATCATGAGATCCCGATGAAGGTGCTCGTGCAGAACTATTTTGGAGGACTCCAGCCGGAAGTACAGGGGCTCATAAGTGCCACATGTGGCGGTAGCTACTTGAACAAGGACGCCGAGTCAGTCTAGGCCATCTTCGAAGGGATGGCCGAGAACTCGAGAGTCGTAGACTCTACTCGGGCATTTCAGAAAGCCCCGCAACCACCACATCACCGAGAACATCACAAGGTGGCTAACATCTCAGATTCCGAATCCAACACCAACATGGGATACATTAGCGAGAAGCTAACGTTGGTGGATGTGATTCATAAGCAGGTCTAAGACCTACAGCCGCTGCGAGAGTTGGAGAAACTCTCATCTCTACCTTAGCAGCTGAGTGATCTGTCGAAGAAGGTGTCTGACCTTCAGCTCCAGTATCAGCAGAGCCAGTCATCTTCAACCACACAACCTGCACGGAGGATCTTACCCGCTCCGCCCACTCGTCCGATCCACTTCGTACAGAGCGAGCTAGAGACTCCGCAGCTTGATTGGCATGAGGATCAGTCTCATGCCAATCTCGACCAGATCACCAGCACCGCAGAGATGGAGGTGGAGCCGCAATCCACTCTCGAGATCAACGGGATTTGGTATACTCCGATTCAGCGGCCGAGTATACCGAATCAACAGCAGCAGCAGCCGTACGGTCATCTGCAGCATCGACGTCCGAATTTTCAGCACCGCCAGACCTTCACGCCGCAGCAGTCTCACCCGAATGTCTATCACCAGAGACCGCATTCATATCAGCACCCTGCTCATTATTCACAGAATTATTCTTATCAGCAACAACAACAGTCTTCCTCCACACCTCAGCGATACTCCCAGCCTTCCACCTCTCAGCAATACATGCCAAGGCAGGAGAGAGGAGCAAGCCAGGGCTACCACACCGAACCAGAGATGTCTTCACAAGCCCAGGCACTCAACCGAATCATGGACATGATGAGTACACTCCAGATCGCTCACAAAACTGAGATGGAGCAAGTTAACCGTTGTCTGGACGAGTTAACCGCGCCAAAGACCACTCTTCCAGCCCAGCCTCAGATGAACCCGAACAACAAGAGGAGGCATCCAGATCAGGTAGACACTACAGGTAAAATCTTGTTTCTTGAATTTTATCTAACTTCATTCGTCTCAGGAGCGGTAGATCACCACAAGCACCTGCTGGAGTAGAGGAGAGGGCACTAGAGGAGCACGAGCAGATCCATGAGCCGCAAGAATCTGTAGCCGAGGAGGAGTACCAACTAGATGATGAGGACCGCCCTGCAGATTCAAGAGACGGGAGCGATGCCGACACAGCAGATATGGACACTGGCGAATCAGACGATGACATCACGCTAGATCAGGCAGAGAATCCCGAGAAAAACATTTCTTCCCCTGTCTTAGAGAGTTTTGTACATAATTCTGAAACTCTCGATGTACAAGCTGATTCTGAAATGAATAAAAATTCTGATTTTCTAACTTCTGACTTTGTTCCTTTTCCCGATGCTTTGTTTGGAAAAGGAAAGAAAAACACCACAAAGAATACTGTGACTCCATAGATCGAAAAATTACTCAAAGATCACATCTTTTTGAAGATCCCGCTTCACGATGCCTTAGATCAGTTTCCTACGCTTAAGAATCAATAGAAAAACAGATGCACCACGCGTAGGAAAAAGAGATCACGAGTCGAGAAACATATTTTGACCAAGGCAACTTCGTGTGTGATTCGGAACAAGGTACCCAAGAAGAAGAAAGATTCGGGAGCTCACTATGTTAATTGCCAGATTGAAGGCACTACATTCCATCGAACTCTCTTAGATAATGGATCCTCGATCAATTTACTTCCATCTTCTTTGCTTGATAAGCTCAAGCTAGGTCCTCTCTACAAATCACGAGCGATACTTTAGTTTGCAGATCGATCTGTGAAGAGACCTAGAGGTGTGCTGAGAAACATTATAGTGACTGTTCTTGGTTTGCAGTTTCCAGTGGACTTCACTGTCCTAGATATGACGTGCCCTACACAGTTACACCTTGCTCCAATCATTCTCGGGAGACCCTTCTTGCAGACAGCAAGAGCACTCTTTGATTATGATGCTGGGAGAGTATCATTCCGCACAGACAACGGAGAGATACACATTGAGATGGAGAGAGGATGTTGCAGTCCCAAATCAGTATTGTCATTCACTTCAGAGGACACCAGTCTTGCAGAAGATTGTCAGCACATAGATGAGACACAGTTTCCTGATCTTGAGAGTGTTTATTTTGATACCCATGATATCCTATACGAGGATAGGGTAGATCACTTGGTACCTAGTTCTTCAGATGATTGTTCACATACAGAGACAGATTTCATATCAGATTCAGATGAGCAGTCACCTGCAGTAGACATCTCAGTGCCGCAAATTGAAAGTACACATATTACAGCACAAGAATCGATTGATTACATTGCACAAATCATACAGTCTATTCAGCGTAGAGAGTCGGATGGTGTGATGCTTACATATGTAGACACCTTCTGTAGTCCGACTCCAGAGACGCATATTTCAGAACATAGAGCTATGCCATGTACAGAGTTCACTTACAGAAGAGGCTCTATGTTTCTAGCCAATGATCAGTACGCACATAAAAAGAAGAAAATTCAGTATGATCCTGGCTGAAGTGATCTATTTTGTACATGAATCATGATCATTCTTTCACTTCATCTCATCCTGTACAAATTCTTTTGAGCCATTTGTTTCTGGAGATCCACAACACTTGTATATTCTTCGTAGACCACAATCGTCCCCATTTTTGCTCGTCTTCTATGCTTAGAATACCAGATCCTAAGTATAGGGGAGACCGATTGTTCGTTGATTCACGTTTTATATTTTGTTCTGATTCTTTTTGTATAGCCTTTCTTTTTCACAAATCACTGGTCTCCGATTTTTGGATACACTCTTTCTATACTTAGGATGCCTTATCCTAAGTATAGGGGGGACCGAGTGATTTCGATGATTTCGTATTGTTTATTCCTTTTGAACTTTCGTTATTTATTCTTTTTACTCAGTCATCCCGTTTTTGCTCTCCCATTATACTTACGATGACCTGATCGTAAGTATAGAGGGGGTTGACTGACTTGTACACTCTATTCTTTTTCACCCACTTTTACTTAGCACGAGTTTTGTCCTCCTTTTTCTCTTTTGACGCTATGAAGACATAGCACAAACTAAGTATAGGGGGGTGCGTATATATTGTATATATACTTTCGTCCATAACTCGTACTTTTATGCATTTTATATATTTATAAATTCCATAAAAAGTGGGTATGGGTTAATTTAAAATCCACTTATATATTTATTTATTATTTATAAAATCCTTGTAAATAAGTAAAATATGTTTAAAATTTGTACTTAAAACTTGAAATTAAAATATGTATTTAAAATTTGTATAATACTTATTTAAAATCCTATTTATTAAAATTGGTGTAAAAACCATTCAATCCTTATAAAATACTTTGTAGATAAAATTTGTAAAATACATTAGATATTTAACCCGAATAAAATATATCTTGTAAAATTCTTGTATAAAAACTTATTTATAAAAACCATAAAATCCATAAAAAAATACAAAGTCCTAAAATTTATAAAAATTACAAAATCCTTAAAATCCATAAAAATGAGTAAAATCCAGAAAATATACTTCACAAAAACATGGTTGCATTTGCATTCGCATTTTTCAGAATAAGTTTGATTTCTGAAACTAAGGACTGAGTCTAGTCTAAAGGATGGAGCTTGATTACGGCCTTTAACTCTCGTTGTAAGGAGCCTGGTTAGGATCTGGAATTTAGACTCTTCAGGTCTTTTGACTTAAAATCTTTGGGTTCCATAAGACCATATTCGGGAAATCAAGTCATATGTGCTTAAGTAGACCATTTGGAGTCATCCGTACAACTCTAAACTAGTGAACCAATCTTGAACACATGCACTCTGCACTTAGCTCGACTCGCATGGAGTTACGAAGGGCAGTACATCTTGGTAGTGTGTTTCTATCCTTATCTTTGTGGCATTGACCTCTAAAGATGGGAGAGATTGGGGTTGCCATAGTTGCTTCGGATGAGGGAAGGATCT
Source organism: Ottelia alismoides (assembly GCA_037367405.1). NCBI lineage: Eukaryota > Viridiplantae > Streptophyta > Magnoliopsida > Alismatales > Hydrocharitaceae > Ottelia > Ottelia alismoides. The sequence continues at coordinate 291,051 of JAZKJV010006261.1, read as the reverse complement.
GCTGACACAATTTTTCTAAGACCTCAAAAAAGGGACGGAATAAAAAGATGCTGTATCCGTCGAGGCGCAAAAAGATGAATGCAATGCAAGCAAATCACAAAGTCAAAGCAAAGAAGAAGCCACCAAATAAGACCACAATGGTCCAAGCTTCCACCAAAAATGCCTGCACATCTTAGTGGAGACTCGGCTACACCGGTTGAGCTTCACAAGGAGATGCGTCTACACTGGTCGCACTCCACTTCTTTTCTCATTCTTCTACTTTCTCCCTATATTCGATTGTAGACATAGCAGAACTGAACTCAGAAGGGAATACCTCCCTCCCCGAGGAAAGAGTAGCGGGATGAGGAAGCCATAGAAGTGTATAGCCGGGATGGACGGTTTTCTTCGGTTCTCTAAGCAGGAAGAGCTAAATCAATTCACACACTGTACAAGTTGACTTCAAGGATGATAGAGTTTGCGATATGAATAAGTGAGTCTGAGCTAGCCGATGAAATGATCTTGAGTAAGGATTTGTGGAACTTGAGGACTGTTGAGGATAAAATCCTAATCCTAGTTAAGGTTCCGAAAAAATGTTTGTTTCAGGCCCGATCGAGCTCTGTCCTTTGTCTGTTCTCATGAATTGGTTTAGGAAAACAAATTCATTCTAACTTTCTTTCTTTTTCACTTACTTTTCAAATAAGTGTTTGCTAAGGGACTAGCAAAGTTTAAGTATAGGGGGTTGATGAATCCATGATTCATTAACTTTTCTGTCGTATTTTGTCTTAAAACCCTTAACAATGCATGTAAATATTCATTAATTCTCATCTTTTAACAAATCCTCATTCATGTATAAATATTCACTTTTAACCATCAAAATCATGTAAATAAATAAAGAACTAGAAAAAGAATAAAAAAAGGCAGATTGAATATATGTAAATATATACAATATGACTTAAAATATAAATATTACTGCAAGGTATATTTATAGCCTAAACCTCGAGATCAGCATGGATTGGTCGACAAACCAAAAAAGTAGAGGGAGATAAGGAAAGAAAACCGTAAAAATAAATTAAGTCGTACTGTATACACCTTTCAATATTTATAAAATAAATACAAAACTTCAAAGATTTTTAGTTAATCCATATGTACATATTTTTTACCAAACTCTTTTCCTAATTATTTCTAAAAATGTATATAAAAATATAAAAATAAGTTAAAAATATTACCCTGTATATATGCCAAGAAACCCAGCCTATAAATTATCAAAATCTCAACTTCCGAACATCATAACTTCTTCATACAAACTCCAATTTCACTCTACTCACCTTTAAAGTTCATAAAATAATATTCTCTAATTAATAAAGGTGGTTTCATCGAATTCAGAGTCTGTTTGCAAAAAGTCGGTTTTGGGACCAAAAGACAATGGGGTTTCTGGGCTATTTATTTTATATAACACACATTATTTATAATTTTCTTAATTTTATAATTTCTAAATATTTCATGATCTTGTAATTTTACCCTAATTTATTTCATAATTTTTGGAGTTTATTTATTATTTTAATAAAATCAAAAACCTTAAAATATAGGTAAAAATGAACTAGCTAACTTATACCCTTATTTATTAAAATATGTAAATTAATTTATTAAAATCTATAGAAATTCACCCAAGCCTTATTTATTATTCTAATAATTAAGAAAATATAAAATTAATTTTTAATTATTTATTTATTAAATTAAAAATCTAAGACCTATTTATAAATACATATTTATTAATATAATATTTATATTTCATAAAATATTTATTATTTATAAAAGTAATTATGTCATAAATTAGATAATTAATTTATTTACCTTTGTATTTAAACCTAATTAAAATAACCTTAATTACTATTTATTATTAATTTTAGAAGTATTTAACAAGATCTGGGCCAACCAGGTGCTGACACTTGTCAGCACCTGGCTTATCTTCTTCAAGAATCATGTATACCTGGTTGTGCTGAACCGTCCGATTTCATTGATTTCTCCCGCGCGAACCATAACACCTCCAGGCGATTTCAGCCATTGATTGTCTTCTCCTAACTACCATCTACTTCGCCTGCCATTAGATCAAGCTTGGAGCCCACGAAATCTCTCTATTTAAAGCTCCAAAGATCCGCCATCGTGAAGCTAACTCTCCAACAACCTGAACCCAGTTCCAGTTGCCCGACCCCCCATCTTCCACGCCTTGCTCAGCCTTGCCCTGGTGGTGACAGCACATGCAAGCTACTTCGCATGGAGGAGGAGTCATCGGAGGAGGTTCCAAGGCCATTCGCCGTCTTGCATCGCCGCACATCGCTGCATGGAGCTCCGGTCAAGGTCGCCCGTCGAGCAACTCGTTTCAGGTAATACACTTTGAGTTCCATAGACCTATTCCTCCATCATTTCTAGAATTACTTTCTTGATTGTCGTGCCATAATTAGCGATTCTAATCGCATAATTAAGTAGTTCAATCCCTTAGGTTAGACGCGTAATCAAATTTCCCTCTCAGATCGTTTCAAATCTCATTCGAATCACGCTTTCATTCTATTACGATTTTCACGCCATTCCCAATAATTCTGGAAACCAAACTTTTCGTCATGTTTTGAGCTTGCATCCTTTAATCCTTTAGCCGATTCTTCGTGAATCGAGCATACCAATTTGTTATTTGCAAGTCCATAATCAATCAGGAGCAATTTATTTGCATCTGGAAGCCTTCATGTCCACGAAAATCCACCTCAAAGATGGCTTGACCACTCTGATCTTCAGAGAGTATTAACGAACCCGCCATCTTCCTTGAGCTTCCACCGCCGCTCGGAGCCACCGTAGACCACCACCTACCGCGGGCGAGCTCGAAGGGTGGAGGAGCCACCCCTCTGGCCCCACCGGAGAGCCTAAGACGCCGGCGTTCGCCCGGGAAAAAGCGGAGAAGAAGACCCGTTCGCCAGAACTCCAACAACCTCAAGAACAGACGGTGTACAGGTAGCTGACACGTGGCAAGCGCAAAACCATCAGATCGGCGACCGCAACTTCTAATCTGAGCCGTCCACAACGAAGCGGTGGAAAAATTGCACCTTAAATCCAGAAGGCTTTCCAGAATTAAATCCCGCTCCCAAGGTTTCCATTAATTGCATTTAGGTCCCTCCACAGGGACCTAAATGTAAAACAATTGTATTTTTCTTTCAGAACAGTCCTTTGAGGACCTTTTTGCAATACTTTCTAGATATTTTTCTTGCGCTTATAACCCTGGGCTGTAGGGGATCTTTGGACCTCATTTGACCATGTTTCTTGACGATTTCTTTAGGGTAGTTACACAACTACTCCATCTAGTTTGTATTAAATTTTCGTGTGATTTTATCGTGTTTTCAACGTGTTTTGATTTTTCGAAAACCGCATCCGTTTTTTTTATTTTGTGAGCTTGTTCGAGCCCGTTGCTCGGTTCCACCTATTATATTTGACCATCTACCTATATTCACCTATTATATAATAAATAAATCTTTTGTGAGAAATATTCCTTTGTGAAAATTAAATAAAAATTTGAAAAGATTAAAATCAAATAAAAATTAAAAATAAAAATAAAATAAAAAGTGTTTTCTTGCTTTAATCGCTTTTAGAAGAGATAAAATAAAATCGCAAGAATTTTCTCCAAAAAATCAAAGTCTTCTATTCTGCCTCCTTGAGTTCGACCCAGGCACACTCACTTGGATAAATAATTAGTGTAGGTTTTCTACCGAAAACCGAATTTGTTTGATACGATGTAAGATCTGTTTTCGCGGCTTTTTCTACACTGACAACTTCATTCACTAAAAAAAGCCGCGAACTGATTTTTAGACTTATCAGTGTACAATGCCAAGTGACCTGAGAAACTCTGATAGCTGTAAAGTACACAATTCTAAGGCATATCAGAATACAAATATTTGACAGTAGCATAAAAATTGCAAATATTTGACTGTAGCAGAAAAAAATTTATCTCATTAATAAATGATTCATTGATAGACTCAGCCTTAGACTTATTCTTTAACAAGAAAATCCAAGAATGTTTAGAATAGCCATCAATAGCAACCAAAGAAAGATGATGTCCCTGGGGATCAAGGACACGACTCAGACCCCAAATATCAAAGTGAAGGAGCTCAAACGACAGAGAACTACTCCAACTCTAATGAGATGGAAACGAAGAATGATGATGCTTCCCAAGCTAACAAGCCTCGCACTAGAAGGAAGATCGTGTGGAGATCTGTGAGAGGACATGACACAACTTCTGCAGAGGAAGGTGGCCAAAATGAAGGTGCCACATGTATGTGAGACTGGTCAAGAAGGAATAGTAGAGGCAACAGCATGAGGAGGTTCAACCAGTCTATAGAACCCTCTCTGCTCATGGCCACATCCAATCACCCGACCCATGCGTATGTCCTAAAACACAAGAGAAGAGGGGTCAAAATGACACAACAATGCAGATCCTTTGTTATCTAACTAATAGAACAATGTATGTCAAGGAACCTTCTCCTCTAGTTTCCCCCGTCGTTTTGCTTTGATTGCCGATCCAGACGTGCAAGTATTCGAATGTTGGCTAAATGGCAACTGGATGCCCTCGTTCTTGACAGATTTCTCTGATCAGCAATTGGAGGATTTTCTTACCATTCTGGAATCCATCAAGCAAACTGATAGACCGATTAAGGGTCAGGATCGTTTCGTGTCGATGAGTAACTCATTCTCAGTAAATCGTGCCTATAAAGCCATCAGCAGACCGCCATAGCTGAGGACGGATGCTTTAGTTCGTGATTGTAACTTTATATGGGAGTTAAAGATGTTGAATATAGTCGATTTTCTTATGTGGTTGCTATGAAGGAGGCGCATTATGACTAGGGATCGATGTGCCAGACTTTTCCTAGATGTCTCTAATAGACGTCCCCTTTGCGAATACATGTTGAGACGGTTGAACACATCTTCTTCCATTGTATGAAGACATCTGCTACTTGGTTGGAACTAAACAATGAGTCATTGCGTGGTTGATTTTACAGAACCTGAATCTTTTTTGGGACTTGCTTTTGCAGGCTAAACAATGCTCACGAGAGGATATTATGAGCCCTTTCAAAATTTTATAGGCCATTTAGTTAGCTTAGAAACGGTTCACTCTTTTCTTTACAGTGTTTTTATTGCGATAATGTAAATTTTCATTCTAAGACTCTTCTTGAGTCCTGGCTACTATAAGTCTTCTTGTAACTTTCGTTGTTTTTAAACAAATTTGGGGCGAACATCATATTGTATTTCCCCTTTTTTTATTCAAAAAAATGTATCTGGTCTATTTATACTATGTAATAATCCGAATCAACATGAATTCGTTATGGAGTAAGTATACGGATATTGAACCATCGGATGGTTTTACGGGGTTATATTTGTTCTTGAAATTTCTTTCTGCTCCCATTTGTTAACCACACTCTCCTAATTTGCATCATTAGCATAAACTCACCATTTGGGCTGGGCCCAATTCCCCTATCGGGTCAGGTCTCTTACAGAAATGTATCCAGGACGGCCCACGGGCTTTGTGCTTGGGCCCGTCATAATAGCCCGAACATGGTGATGGTGAACCAGTGAAATTTACGAGGACCAAATTTCTCGCACATACAAGTCATATCACTCTCCTTTACCATCTACTAGGATGTAACCCGCGCTTGATGGCATAACAAAAATTAAGTTGATATGATTTAAAAAAAGTTTTACTATTTCATTTTAAATATTAAAAATGATAAAAAAATGTGTGTTATGATAAGATTTAATTTATATTTTTGCGGAAACAAATAAATGCTATGTATTTATGCTATGGATGGAATAAGTTCATATAATATAATTACAGATAACAACTACCATTGAAGTATAAAGGAATACTGAATTACTAAAATTATACTGCATAACATAATTATACAGCTATGAGGAGTCGGTTTAATATTGACTAAAATTTTAACTAATGTTTTCTTGTAACGAATATGTGAATAAGTTAATAAGAAATTGTAAGTTATATAATATAAGTAAAAATAAATATTTATAGAAATTATTTGTATTTTTTCCTTGCAATTGATGTATACCGCAATTTAACCGATTTAATCAGATGCAAATGTTAATCATAAATAAAAAAGATAGGAAAAAGATTAAAAAAGAGAAGTTGCATTCTTTCCATCCATATCACATCTCTGCGATAAATATATTTATATGTAGATATTTCATAATTTAATTTTAAAAAGTTTATTGGTTTCTATATATAATATAAAAGGATACTTAATTGATGAATTATCTAAGATTTGAAGTCGATGAACAAATATACTGTAAAATGGTTTGAATCCCAAAAAAATGTGAAAAATTAGAAAACTAAATTATAGAATATGTGAAAATATAATCTAGTGTAAAAACTTTTCAAATGGAATGTCATACACATGCATCGAATCCATGCTACCTCGGGTATATCTATGTTTGAAGAACTCAGGGGCTAATATTAAACAAATGGATGTTTTTTTTATAGAAGAGTTAGTGTGACAAATTATAGTTGATAACATAAAATTAATATTTATTATATTAAAGAAAATGAAAAAAATATACCTTTGAAGTTTCATACAATCATCGCTGAGAAGAGAATAATTATTGGATTATCTCTATGAAGAACCATATCTTTTGGAAATTCAACAACGATTTCCCTCATATTGTGATTGACGATTTCTTCTTGTTGTTCATAATTAGATTTAGAATAGGCAATCCACAATATTGTTTTTATTTTAATAATTAATACCTACATATAATATTAACTGAAATGGACATAAAAAAGTAAACCTAAGTACTTCAATTTCTATGTTTTTTTTCATGTGTTTGTCTTCTATTTATGAATATGTATGAATTATTTACGATACTTAAAGAAATAGTATCCCTTAAATATCTGGAATTATTTGTAAAATAAGTAAGATAATGCTTTAAAATTTAATTTCACATTATAATATAATTTCACATGCCGATTAAGTGGATTTCTTTGAAAATTGGAGCTTTGAGATCATCAAAACCAAAAAACTTATATCTCGGAATAATAACATAATTTCCAGGCTAATGTTTGTCGGATCTTATGGAATTTAAAAAAATATTGAATTTTTATGTAGTTTTAAAGTTTGTATGTGATTTTATGATTGACCTTTAATTTATTAAAAATATAAGATCATATTTATTTTTCAAACAAACATTAATATTGTATATAGTACAATATTAGGTAATTTAAGATATTTTTCTTAGAATTTTATAATATACAATTAAATTAATACAAATTTATTAAGTTATAAATAAAATTCTTTTAAATTAACTTCCTCTTGATATATGAGATTTTGTATTTATAAATTTAGAAAGAGAGAGGGAGATAAAGAGGAGATAGGAAAGAGAAGAGGGAGATAAAGAGAAGAGAGAAAAGAGAAGAGATTTGGGAGAGAAAAGACATCAGAGAGAGGGAGGAAAGAGAAGAGACGTGGGAGAGAGGACAGGGGAGAGAGAGAGAGAGAGAGAAAGAAAAGTGAAGAAACGGACCGAGGGAAAGAAGAGAGAGAGAGAATCGGACGGACAAAGAGAGACCACTTGTCCAATTGTGCTTAAATGTTGGGTGAAACCCAGCTTTAACATATATATATATATATAGATTTTTTTCCAAGTGGATTTTAGATAATGCAATTCTTTTAAGGCCAGAAGAGGGGGATGCACGTTGTGGTGCCTGTGGTGCCTACTCCAGATTTATTTCATTAAAAAGGGTAAGGGAAAGATACAGAATTACCTTACAAGCGTCATGACCCGAGAAGAATCTTGGCAGGAATAATTAAATTTTACCTTACAAGCGCCATGACCCGAAGAGAATCTTAGCGTGAATAATTACATTCTCACAGTAAATGTGACCATTATCAAAAATCACATTTTTTCTTGAATGCAAGTGTCAGTTGAATTGTCCCTTGGTTTTCAAGTTGAGCATTCTAGACCTATTCTGGTGTGGGTAATATCCTTTTAGACCTTTCTCTAATCCAATTGATGCATGTAGGGACCCCTTTATCGAACTCGAATGGACTTGCGTCGGAGTCTCTTGATGCCTTGAAAGTTGGGCAATTTTGGGGGCACTCCCGTGAGTTAATGACACCTCGAGGGGAGGTTGGTTTCCCCATCTTGACGCTCTCAGGTGGTCCAGCACTACCCCTTAACAATCTAAAGGTGTGATGTATTAACTCTAAGATATCCCTCTACAAATTTGAAAATATGTATACAAGAAGCAGTATCGACATTTGAGCACCTCAAGTACTCTACATTTGTTCCATACAAACATTAGACTCTGTGAAGAGAAAGAACGAAAATTGTTTAGTCATGAAACCCTGGGGTCCTCTTACATAGGAGAGTAACCTGTTGGGAAATTACATAAAGAAGATAAAGGAAATAAATAGTACATAAAAGACATGAAAGATAACTAACATCTCAACACTCCCCCTCAAGCTGTAGCGTAGATATCCATCAGGCTTACCTTGAGCGGCATCTCTGGTAAGGCCCTCTGGCTACGACCTTAGTAAGTACATTGTTGTCCTGTCTCCAGAGCTGACATGAGTAATAGAGATGACAACCTTATGTATCATGCTACGAGCCAATATTTTGTGATTTACACTAGATCTGGAAACTACAGTTTGCTTCTTGCTCTTCTATGACAAACATAATCTTCATCTACAAAAGTTGTAACTGCAAAATGTACCTCTTCTATATAGAACAGTGCCAGGTGAGGCCTTTAGATAACTCAGAATCATATGGACTGCATCCAAATATGTCTGTCTAGGTTGCTGCATAAACTGACTCACTTTATCCACTGTAAAGGATATATCTGGCCTGGTGATAATCACATAAAGAAGCTTCCCAACAAGCTCCATTACCTCCTCTTATCGTCCCCATTAGTGTCATCATCATAGAGCTTCATGCTCGGGTCCATACGAGTAGTAGCAGGCTTGCAGTCTGTCATGCCTGTCTCAGAGAGAAGATATGTAACGTACTTTCTCTGGGTCATCACAAGACCTCGTTGGTTCTCAGCAAACAGATACTTTTCGAGAAATGCAATCGAGAAAGTAATCTTCTGCCAAAATAGAGGATGTCATATGGTTCACTAAGTAACAGGCAGTGAGAACCGCATCACTCCAATAAGAGTGACGAGCACGACTCTGAATCAGAAGGGTTCCGGTTGCATTGAGTAAATGATGATGTTTGCATTCGACAACACCATTCTGTTGAGATGTATAGGCACAGGAGGTCTGGTGTACAATGCCAAGTGACCTGAGAAACTCTGATAGTTGTAAAGTGCAAATTTATAAGGCATTATCAGAATGCAAATACTTGACAGTGGCAGAAAAAATTGCAAATATTTGACAGTAGCAGAAAAAAGTTTATTTATCTCAATAATAAATGATTTAGTGACAGACCCCGCCTTAGACTTATTCTTTAACAAGAAAACCCAATAAAGTCTAGAATAGCCATCAATAGCGACCAAAGAAAAACGATGTCTCTGGGGATCAAGGACACGACTCGTACCCCAAATATCTAAACGAAAGAGCTCAAACAACTGAGAACTGCTTCGACTCTGACAAGATCGAAACGAAGAACGGTGATGCTTCCCAAGCTAGCAAGCCTCGCACTAGAACGAAGATCGTGTGGAGATCGGTGGGAGGACATGACATAGCTTCTGCAGAGGAAGGTGGTCAAAATGAAGGCGCCACATGTACGGTGGGACTAGTGAAGAAGGAATAGTAGAGGCACCAGCGTGATGAGGTTGAACCAATCTATATAGAGCGCTCACTACTCAGGGCCACATTTAATCACCCTTCCCGTACGTATGTCCTGAAACACAAGAGAAGAGGGGTTAAAATGGCACAACAATGCATATCCTTTGTTATCTGCTCATGCTGACATCTTTTACTACTCGGTTCAGAGGGCATGGTCCTCGTGGCAAAGGAGGCAGATGTCAGCATTATCCATGCACATATTATCGTCGTCTTGGTCATTTAGTGCAGACATGTTATCTGAAGTATGGGTTTCCCGTTTTTGCTCGTGTACCCGAGCAACCAGAGCATCCTGACAGTTCGACCCCTTCTACGGATTCACGGTTAGATGATATTAAATCATGTCTGAGGGATATAATTATTCATGTTGCCGACGCTACTACAAGTCCTTCAGATGTTGCAGTCGCTGGCAGATCATCTTTGAGCTCCTCAAGTATAACTGCACTTTTATCAGTTGCAGCAGAGCAGATATGACAGAGTGGAACATGGATTCTAGTGCTTCCCACCATTTGTGTGGAGACAGAGTGTAGTTTACTTCATACAGATATGTACCCCCTAGCAGATCAGATGTCATTACGAATAGACTCATCTACCTCTTACATGATAAGGGGATGCCCATTTGACGCCAACCATGCACCTGCAAAATGTGCTACATGCACCAGATTTTGAGATGAATTTCCTTTCTATTAGTCAAATGACCAAGGACTTACATTGTTGTGCCATCTTGGAACCGTCTCTTATGTTTTAGGAGATACTCACGGGCAGAGTGATTGGATGTGGTCGTGCAAACTGGTCTAGTCTCCATATTATGGTGTCTCTTCCATTCCTACTGGATCAATCTCAGCAAACATGTGGCATCTTCGATTTGATCACCTTCCTCTGCAAAAGTTGTGTCATATCCTCATAGATATCCACACGTTCTACCTTCCAGCACGATGCTTGCTAGCTTGAGAAGCATCATCATTCTTCTTTTCATGGTCATAAGAGTCATAGTAGCAATCATTTATTTAAGCTTGTTCATTTTGACATTTGGGGTCCCAACCATGTTCCTGATTACCAGTGCCACAAATTCTATCTTGTAGATGTGGATGACGTTTCTAGACTATCATGGGTTTTTCTTTTGAAAAACAAGTCTGAAGTTGGGTCTTTCATTAAATATTTCATTACTGAAATAAAGAATATTTTATCTACTATTGTTAAGTTTGTTCGCATTGACAATGCCTTAGAATTCTGTAAATTACAGCTTTATGAGTTCTTCAGATCTCTTGACACCATGCACCTGATCTCGTGTGCTTGCACTTCTCAACAGAATGGTGTTGTGCTGAAACCGTTCTGTGTTGAACGCAATCACTGTCACTTACTTGAAGTGACCAGGATACTTTTAATTCGGAATCGTTCGCCACACTCTATTTGGGTGATGTGATTCTCACTTGCCAGTTCCTTGGTGAACTATATGTCATCCTCTGTTTTAGTAGAAAAGGTCCCTCTCTCAAATGTGTTTATCAAGGACACGTTCTTTGCACCCTGTGTGTTTGGCTCTGTGGCATTTGTACACCACCTGACTCCTGGTCATGACAAACTCTCTTCTAGAGTTGTCAAGTGTGTCTTTGTAGGCTACTCTCGTAACCAGAAGGTGTATTGTTGCTTTGACCATGTTAGACGAAAGTCTGTATTTCTCTCCTATATGTGACAGGTTGACTCCGTTTGACTCTGGAAAGGAGGTATGCATGCCTCCTCCTGTGGCACCACTACCTTTAGTCCCATTGGCACATCCACCACCTCCGCCACCACTTCCTCTTCCGCCAGCACCACTTGCTCCTGTGGCTCCACCACCACGACCTAGTACCCTGGCTCACTTGTTGCCACGTTTCTGCATTTACAGACCTCCCACGGTTCCCCCTGCTCATGGGCATTTTCCATCATCCAACACGACCCAAGGTATGTTTTGAGCACATTGTTTCTATTGATGGTACTAGTGATTTGTCCATGCAGCAGGCTACTTTTTGTGCTTGTTTAGTAACTAGTTTGGGTTGGGTTGGGGTAACCTCTGGCGAATAGTAGTTGTTTGGATGGTTAGGAGGGTTGGAGAGGGTGAAAAATGAGAAATGTGGTGTGATGTCACATTGGTTTGTGATGGAATTCTGATCCATGACTGCAGGGGGTAAACCAGGTTACCCCTTGGTACCTGGTAACCAAACGAGCCCTACAGGATGAGCAATTCCCATCTCATGAGGCTAGTCTACAGGTTGAGGTGGCAGGTGATCTTGATGTGCCTATTACTCTGCGAAAGCAAGAGACATACATGTGCTACTTATCCTCTTGCAGCCCATGCCTCTTTTGAGCGTCTCTCAAAGGATTTCAGGAGGTTTGTAGTGGGATTGTCAGTTGTGGAGATATCACAGACATACAAGGAGGCGATGCAAGATAGTCAGTGACGTCTTGCCATGGAGGAAGAGATGGACGTGTTATAGTCATGTGACACATGGAGCATTGTTACAGCTCCTACAAGAGCATCTGTGATGGGATGCAAGTGTTTGTTTGTAGTGAAGTACCAAGCAGATGGCAGTATGGATCGCTACAAGGCAAGGCTTACGATTCGTGGGCTTACCTAAATTTATGGGGTAGGCTATTAGGATACTTTCTCTCCTATGGCTTGTTATTCTATACTGCGGATCCTTCTCTCTATTGCAGTGACAAGGGGTTGGCCCTTATGTCAGCTCAATGTGAAAAATGTGTTTCTTTATAGTGACATGCAGGAGAAAGTCTACATGGAGCAGCCTCAAGGGTTCGTTGTTGGGGGAAAGGTCATATGGTGTAGACTTCATAAGGCTATCTTTGGCTTTAAGCAGAGTCCCAGAGCATGGTTTCAGAAGCTCCCAGACTTAATAGGGCAGTAAAGGTTCATGAGAACGACTGCAGATCACTCATTGTTCGCTCAGAGGACTCATAGAGGTACATTTGCTATACTAGTCTATGTTGATGATATCACTGTTAGATGGGATGATATTTAGGGCACTCATGCAGCTAAGGATTTTCTTGGTCAGTAGTTTGTAACCAAGGACATTGGCGATTTACGTTACTTCCTCAGACTTGAGTTCTCCATGAACCAGCAAGTTTTGTTATGACTCAGAGGAAGTATGTTACAGATCTTTTCTCTAAGATATGCATGGCAGAATGGAGGCATGCCACTACTCCCATGGACCTGAACATTAAGTTATATGATGATGACAAAGAGAAGGTATAAGAAGCTTGTTGGGAAGCTCCGATATGTGATCATTACTAACCTGACATTCTTTACATTAAGCAGGGAGCCCATTCAGGAAGCAACATACACAAACGCATATGGATGCGGTCTATATGATTCTGAGGTACCTAAAGACCTCTCTCGGTACCGAACTTCGATTTAGCAAAGGAGCATCCCTTGCCGTTATAGCATGTGCAGATACAGATTATGCAAGATGTCGCAAGGACGGGAAGTCTACCTCAGGTTTTGCAGTGTTCATAAGGAGCTCCTTTGTGTCATCAAAGAGCAAGAAGCAGACGATGGTCGCTAGATCGAATGCAGAGTCAGAGTACAAAGCTATGACAAAGGGAAGTACGGAGATGATGTGGATCGGATCCGTTCCAACTAACCTAGTTTTTTTTACAAAATAGGGGGTGAGCTCCCGACGGGAGTCACCGCAACAACTGTTTCATTAATAGATTTTGAAGTACATTACCTGGAAACCCAGGAGTTATACAAAGCTTTATAGTGCGCTACAACATTTTCTGAGTAAAACTTTGATTCTTGAACACCACATCATTCCTCCCCAACTAAATCGCTCAGAGTACTGCAAAAGGTTCGGAGCAATCGTCTGAGGATCTGCTCCCCATCTCTTGAACTGACCTCCAGAAAGCATCTGCTCTGTCCGTCGCCACCCACTGGATCCCCACCGTCTGACAAACCTGTGCTGACATCAGGCACCTGAAGAAGAGATGATCCAAGTCCTCCTCCATCATGCGGCATCTATCGCAGAGGGTGTCTTCAACGCCAAAGATCCTCCCCCTCCTCGCTTTATCACACACGTGATCCCTTCTCAAGCACTACAAGAAGACGGTGATACTACACGATAGCTTAGCTGCCCAAACATCTTCATATCATGGCATAGATCCTGATCCTAGACATCTTCCAAGTCACCAGTTCCTCATACACACGCTTAACTGAGAAACACTTACCCACCCATGCAAAGTGGTCCAAACCCTACTCCAGGTCGCCCGACAAAGGCATATCCTCCTACAATCTGACATACTCCTCTAACCGTTGATCCGACAGATCAGATAGAAGGTCAGAGACCACGTGCCCGAATCCGCTGCTTGCGCAACAGAGGTCTCCCTAGACGCCGCCAAAGCAAACGGTCTTGGATACCTATCCCCAAGGCTCCCTCGCCTGTCTAGTCGTCACGCCAGAACCTGAAAGTGCGCTCATCCCCAACCTTTGGGCGCAGCCTATGAGAAACCAAAAGCAGCACCTCCCAGATCCCGACCTATAAGGGGACTCATAACGCGCTCTCCTCGCCACCAATTCCCCCCAACGTCATATATCTTCCTCACTAGCCTGACAAAGGGGCCCCTGCTTTGTATCATCCACTTCCCAAAAGTACCTTGTTCATAGCCTCAACATCGCGCACTCCCAGGCCGCCAGCCCTATACCCCTTATTCACTTCTTCCCATTTCACCAGGTGCATTAGCGAACTCTGTTGCTTACCATCCGACCACAAGAACCTTCTCATTGAGGTCTCCACCTTTTTCCATACCACTACCGACATCAAACAAATAGAGAAGAAGAAAATTGGGATGGCCGATAGAATGTGCTTAAGAAGAATCAATTTCCCTCCCCTCGACAGAGTGACAGCCTTCCACCTAGCCAACCTTTGCTCCATCCTCCGTAGCACCGCTTCCCAGTCTGAGTTCTTCAACTTGCCAGCCACCAACGGAAGTCCCAAGTACGGGATAGGAAAGCTCCCTAAGGGGCAGCCAGTTAGCCTAGAAACTCTTTCGCCATCAGTCTCCTCCATCCCGAAAGAAATGACCACCAACTTTTATCTGTTAATCTCCAATCCAGAGAGGATGCTGAAAATGTCGACAAGCTGAGCCGTGTTACCAAACTGCTCCTCCGACACATCCAGGAAGAGTATCGTGTCACCCGCATATTATAGTATGGGAATAGATATATCCTCCATCCTGAAGCCAACACACCGACCAGCCTCCACCACCTGTGCCTGAACAGGACCGTCAAAGCGTCCACTACCAACACAAATAACAAAGGGGTCAATGGACACTCTTGCCGGACCCCCTTTGTGGCTAAAAGAAGTCACTCTTCGGCTTTCCGTTCACCAAGACCGAGTAGGAGGAGGTGGTAATACATCGCTTCATCCACGCCACCCAAGAGTCCAGGAAGCCTCTCCTCTGCAAGGATACCCACAGGAAGTTCTAGTCGACGCAGTCATATGTATTTTCATAGTCAATCTTCCATAGAACCCCCATCTTCTTGGATCGCTTCCACTCAAGGCAAATCTCTGTTGTCATGACTAGATCGTCTGCCATCTGACGCCCAGGGATGAACGTCGATTGCCCCTGGAGAATTATCGAACCCAAAACCATCATACGGTTCGCCAGAACTTTAGCCAGAATCAGGTAGAGCGCATTGGAAAGCATGATTGGTCTGAGATCCTCTACCCTCGTCGGAGTCTCCTTCGGGAGAAGGAATAGCAGAGCCCAGTTCATCGTTTCAAATCATCTATTTCTTCCCTGAATTCAAAAAGCACCTCCATAATCTCCTCTTTCAGCAATTCCTAGAACTCCTGGTCGAAAAGCATCGGGAATCCGTCCGGACCAGGTGAGCCATCCGCATTCAACCTCCAAACTGCAGTCTTCACCTCTTCCAAGCTAAAAGGTGCCACCAGGGCCTCAGCCTGTGCGTCAGAAATGGTCACCACCCCTCTCCCAGACCACCCCCATCTAACCCCCCTTCTCTTTCTCGAAGCCTCAAAGAAGTGACCCCGCAGGGCTGAACGAAGCTACGCCTCCCCCGAAATCGGGACACTACCGATCTCAATCTCGTGCAGGTAGTTTCTTCTCCTTCTCCCAGAGGCCACAGAATGAAAAAATATGGTATTTGCATCCCCCTCCATCAGCATTTTTGTTTGGATCTTTATCTCCGTTCCATCTTTTGTTTTCTGTCTTCCATCAAAATCTCCTCTGATAGTCTCAGCCTCTCTGCCAGTTCCTCCTAGCTGAGATCTCTCTCATCGTCCAATCCGTCTAGCCGTGAAACCCCAGCCTGTGCCTCCTCCCTTTTCTCCCTCCGCCTTACTTTGACATCTCTCCCAAATTTTATCAGGAATGATCTCATTAATCTCAACTTAGCTGCAAATTGAGAAACAACCGAGCCCTCAGGATGCCAACCACCCTACAGCTCCGCAACCGTATCTCCGAAGCCCCCCTCCGCGAGCCAGCTCCGCTTGAACGGAAGTGGAAAATCTATTGCTCCTATGATCGCCAGATGACCACAGTATAGGTGTATGATCAGAATGCTACCTTTGCAATGCCCACGCCCGCGACAGAGGGAAGAACTCCGCGCCCTGGGGCGAAAGCAAGAATCTATCCAGCTACGACCGAGATCTCACATTGCGCCACATAAACGAGCAACCTGCAACATCCACAATCGAAAGGCCCAAGCGATGTACCACACATCTCAGGTCCTCCGAACCAGTGTTTCTGCCTCCGGTCCTCTGGGGGAGGTCGTTAAACAAAAGAGTAACATTTAGATCTCCTCCAGCTAACCAAATCTCCGTAGGATTATCCGTCCCCAATTGCTCCAAATCAGTCGCTAAAGAGCACCTCTCACCGCCAATCGGGCTATAAATATTCATGATCAGCAAGTGGCGTCCATCCGTCCATCTCTTCAGGTGCAGAGACAAATACATCAAGGATCTCGACACCTCCAGGAGATCAAATTCATCCTTCATCCAGCTTGTCAGTAACCACCCCCCCCCCCCCCCACGCCCACTGGGCCTCTAAGGCAGCGAGTTCGAACCGGCCACCATTGTCCAAGCTTGGCTTTAACGATTCAACATTCCCAGAGATCTTCGTCTCCTACAAAAAGAAGATGTCCGCACCAACTTCCAGAACCAGATTACGGGCACATATGCGCTTTTCGAGGAGGCCCAAACCCTGAACATTCCATGATAGAAACTTCATTTAATGGACACCTGATTGGACATCATGAGTTGGATCAATCCCAGCCTCTCTGCGGTTCTCCTGTCCAGCACACTGTAGCGGTTTCGGAGGGTGGGCACGACCCCCATACCAGAACCAGAAGCTCCCATCCGCGGTCGCTGAAGAGTTTCCACCTCAAGAGATGCGCCCATGATGGCCACTCTTCTCTTCTTCCTTGCGGATCTGGAACTTCCCCTCTGCAGATAAACAGTGTCGAACCTATCACCAGCCTCCCCCTATTGCGCATTGACCAGCCTCCAAGCCGAAGCCTCACCCACAGACCAGAACCGGAAGCTCCCATCCGCGGTCGCTGAAGAGTTTCCACCTCAAGAGATGCGTCCATGATGGCCACTCTTATCTTCTTCCTTGCGGATCTGGAACTTCCCCTCTGCAGATAAACAGTGTTGAACCTATCACCAGCCTCCCCCTGTTGCGCGTTGACCAGCCTCCAAGCCGAAGCCTCACCCACCTGGTCGTATGGCCCACTCCCACCGACCTCAGCTGCCCAATCAACCCCGTTCCCGTTCAACACCAAGCGAGGTGTTTCCTTCACCTCTTCCCTCCATGGGCTGACAACACCCTCCCCCTCAATTGAGCCCCTCCGCAAACCAGTCCCCTCGACCCCTGGCACTCCCTTAATAGTTTCATCATCACAAAAGAGGCTCCCCACCGGGCAAGGCCTGTGGTGCAGTTTGTGTCCACCGTGGATAGGAGCAAAGTTGACCATTTCCTGGGAGGAAGTCATAAAGCATCCTCTTTTACCCTCAGACCGCGTGTCCACCAAGTCAAGATCACCTGTGAAGGTGCCCAGAGGCGGATCCACACAACGTTTCGCTTCCGAGCTCAAATATGCCTGATTATCTCCCGACCCGAGAATGAGAATCAGATCTTGGGTTCGAATCCCAGCAAGGGCAGCATTGGCATTCGATCGAGGTTCCTCGACCCGAGGTGGTGGGAGCTCTGCAGATACGTTAGACTTATCCCCATAAAAGGAAGGGATTTGAAAAGGCACCACCGCTTGGTCTTCCTACGTCCTTGTTTCAATGAAAGACCCAAAAGTGATTCCCCGTGGAACTCGAGAAGACGTCATCATCACAGGAAAGACTTGCGACCGGGTCGCCGCGTCGCCAGCCACCGCGTCTGAAATCGCTGTCGCTCGAACACCATGCCCCCGAAAGAGAATGGATGCCACCGAGCATTGCTCAACCTTCTCAAGCACCAGGTGCACCGTCTACTCGTTTGAGTTGACTCTCCATCCTCACAGCTACTCCGTGCCAAGGCTCCTGACCCGAAGGATCGCGTCAACAGGTTCCATCGGTTTGCATCGGAGGACTCCACCTCATCCACCAACGTGATACCCTTCAGAAAAAAACGGATCTCCGCCAGAGTTCACGCCGCAAAAGGGATCCCTGTAACGCAAATCCGCTTCAGCTTAGAGGCTTCTGACAAACCATCACTAGCGCGTGGGTGACGCCACCTCAGCAGAGACCACCCCCCCTACGACCACTGTATCAGTTCATCGGCCTCGTCATGAGACATACCCCTCGCTACCACTCGCCATGGGTTCAGCCGCACAACATCACCTTTAAATGGTGTCGCTGAAACTAAACATGTGTATGAAGATCCCAGCAACAGGGCTTCGGTGCCGCCTCCCTCGTCGATCAGCACCTTCCTTCCTCGATTCGATGCACGAAGCATCGAACACACACCACACCTATACGAGAGACCCCTGCAATGGAAGCACCTTATGGGTTCCCTGCACTGACGCACCCAGTGCCGAGTGGAACCACATTTGTATCAGCCTCGCCCAAAAGGATTGGCGAGAGGCCGCTTCGCCCTGTGCGAGGCCTCGTGATTTCAGCCCTTCCATGACCGCATCTCCTCGAGCGCACGCCAGTCCAGCCTTCATCGCCCAAAGAGTCCTCGCTTCCCCGCACTCTGCTCCCCCTATTCTCCTCTCTGACTGACATAGTTATTGATGTACCCCTTCCCGTGCATATCCAATGCGACAACCGAGCTACTTTTTTTATTGCTAACAATCATGTCTTCCATGAGAGGACCAAGCATATTGAGGTTAATTGTCACTACACTCGTGACACAGCTCAGAAGGGCTCTATCTCCACCTCTCACATCAGCTCAAAGGAACAGACAACAGATGTGTTCACTAAGGCCCTAGCCAGAGGGTCATTCCAGAGATGTTGTCACAAACTGAGCATGATTGGTATCTATGCTCCATCTTGAAGGGGAGTGTTGAGATACTATTTATCTTTTCATATTTCTATTTATTTTCTTTTCTTTCCATTTTTATTACGTAATTTGCCCAAACAATAGCTAGAGGGTCATTCCAGAGATGTTGTCACAAACTGAGCATGGTTGGTATCTATGCTCCATCTCGAGGGGGGGTGTTGAGATACTATTTATCTTTTCATATTTCTTTGTATTTTCTTTTCTTTCCATTTTTATTACGTAATTTTCCCAAACAATATCCTCCTCTTATATAAGAACACTAGGGCCTTATCAAAAAATAATTCACTTATTTCTCTCTACAGATATCAATCATGCTCAACTTGGAACAACACTTCCAGAATGCCCCCGTTGCGAAGGCTTTGATAAAAATGTCTCTTCATTGTTCCCCTAGTTGATGTGGGTAATTCAATCTACCTTGATGTGTTTGGTCCTCTTGTGGAAAGCTGGATTGTTGGTAATAAATAGTACAACCCGATTTCTACTAACAACTGCATGAGAAGATGAGCGCGAATCTCTAGATATGTCGGAATAGACCCCATCCACATCACCTTAGTGCTCCTCGTGCCATAGTTCTGTATTCAGATTCAACACTTGTCCTAGCAACCACAATCTACTTCTTGCTTTTCCATGAGACCAAAGAGCTCTCTATGAAGACTGCAAAACCAGAGGTATACTTCCTGTCTTTAGGTCATACTGTATAGTCAGCATCTGCATATGTCATGATGGCAAGAGATGTCCCTCTGCTAGATAGCAACCATTTACCTAGAGAAAACTTCAGATACTTTAGGATCATGTAGACTACATCCATGTGAGCATGTCATGGTTGCAACATAAGTTGATTGACTTTTCTCACTGCAAAGGAGAAATCTAGCCTGGTACTAAGTAGTGTAGAGAAGTTTCCAAACAAGCTACTTTATCTCCTCTTGACCACCTCATCTATGTCGTCATAGAGCTTCATGATGGGATCTATATGAGTGGTTGTAGGTCTGTAGTATGCCTTTCCTCTCTCTAGAAGGAGATTTGTAATGCACTTCTTTTGGATCATCACATGACCTCTAAGTGTTCCTACCAAACTGAAGTCCAAGGAAGTACCGTAGTTTGCTAAGGTCCTTGGTGATAAACTGTTGTCCAAGAATCTCCTTAACCTCATGTACAGGGTGACTGAAGTGCAACCATCTCCTCCTCCATAGAAAGACACCACTAACTGTCTTGCATCACCTCATGATATATGCATGGGTCGAAACGGTTGACAACCCCACAACAAACTTCCTAAAATCCTCGGATAGATGTCCCGATGAAACATGGGCTGCAAGAGGGTATGTATCACAAGTACGCCTCCTCTTCTTTAGTCGAATAGATTGGTCAAGATCCTCTACATGTTCTGTCTCTTGTACCACACTCTCCTTAGGAGCAGCATGCACTTCCTGTAAAGTCTCCTGCTATATTGTTGGAGTTATGATATTTCAGCCTATTATTTTCTTAGTATAATCTCGTAAAGCCTATATATGGGCATCTCTATAATTTATCACTTTGTTTGCTATCTAGGATTTCATGCTACATAAGAAACCCAAGACCTATGGAATAAAGTACCCTCTCATTCTTCTTCTCCACATGGTATCAGAGCAACGGTCCTAGATCAGAGTTCGTATCCAAATGCCCTACGCCACCAACAACCCTCTCCAGTCATGTGCAAGGTCGCACAATACCTTCTCGATCACTTCCCAGCTTCACACGAGCCTCGCCTTCACCTGGAACATGCCCCGTGTAGGGCTACTCTTTGTCAGAGGCTATTTGGGCGGTGTTGTCATGACTTTTAGCCCACCTGGGCTTCGTTGTCAACTACATAAGGCCCTCCTTTCGCCTCTAGGGCTCCTCCAGGAGGCTCGCAAGTCACACGGGCTCCGTCACCATCTACCTAGTATCTACTACCAACCACCTTGGCCCCTCCCTCTAGGGTTCCGCCAGGAACCTTGCAGGCCCACCTAGGCTCTGCCATCGACTCTAGGGCTTCGCCAGGGCATCTCCAGTCCTTTTGGGATCTGCCTGAACCAAACATGAGTGAACATGCCTAAGTTCTGTTCAGTTCGTTTTGCATTTTTAGAGGTTAGGGTCCGATTCAGTTCGATAAGATGAAAATGGTGTTCATGTTCAGTTCGGCTCGACCCTGATTCATGAAGGTTTGGTTCGGTTCATTTAAGGTTCGATTAGCAGTGTAACTCTTTGAAATCTAAGTATTTTGGGAATGTGGAATGATAACAACAATTCGGCATGTCGTGATCAAGAAACATGAATTTTATGCATATATCTTATTTGCATCATGGTGCCAATTCCTCATTCCTCATATAATTTTCTACAACAACAACAGCAAAGCCTTTTCCCACAATTAAGTAGGGTCGGCTACATGGATTCTTCGCCTCCATTCAGACCTATCTTGGGTTAATCTCTGGCTTATATCCAAAAAACTAAGATCTCTTCGTATAGTCTCTTTCCAACACTTCGTGAGCCTTCCTCGCCCTCTCTTAGTCGGCTCAACATCCCAACACTCGCATCTCCTAACTGGTGCATCCGTTAATCTTCATTGCAAATAATCAAACCATCTTAAGCGATTTTCTCGTATCTTATCCTCGATCGGAGCTACACCAACTTTCTTTCTGATTGCATCATTCTGAATCCGATCTTTACATGTGTGTCCACACATCCACCTTAGCATTTTCATTTCTGCTACAGCCATTCTCTGCACATGTCTATGGTTCACAGGCCAACATTCAGATCCATAGAGCATAGCAGGTCTCACAGCTGCTTTATAAAACTTCCCTTTAATTTATAAAGGAATTTCTTATCACAGAGAACAATAGAGGCTCCTCTCCACTTTAGTTATGCTGCATTTATTCTATTAGTAACATCTCCATCATTTTCCCCATCCTGTTGCAAAATAGATCCCAGATATCTAAAAGAATCTCTCTTCTGAATGTTATTGTCACCAATCTTCACCTCAATTCCTTCACCATTGCTTTCATGAAAGGTGCACTCTATATATTCTGTCTTAGCCCTACTTATATGAAATCCTTTAGTCTCCAATGCATGTCTCCAGACCTCAAGCTTCTCATTTACTCCATCTCTAGTCTCGTCAATCAACACAATGTCATCAGGAAATAACATAAACCAAGGTAACTCATCCTGAATGTGACTTGTCAACTCGTCCATAATCAAAGTAAAAAGAAATGGACTCAAAGTTGAACCTTGATGTAAACCAATGTTGATGTCAAAATAGTCAGTCTTCCCAGACGGGGTCCTTACACAAGATAAAGCCCTATCATACATGTCCTTTATGAGGTTAATGTATATGATATGTACTTGTCTCTTCTCCAAAACTCTCCACAATATCTCTCATGGGATAGAATCATACGCCTTCTCCAAATCAATAAAGATCATATGGAGGTTCTTCCTTTTAGCTCTATAAATCTCCATTGTTCTCCTCATCAAATGGATGGCTTCAATAGTTGAGCGACCTGGTATAAATCCGAATTGATTGTCTTTTACATTGGAAACTTTCCTCAGCCTTCTTTTGATCACACGTTCCCAAATTTTCATAGTGTGACTCATCAGCTTGATACCTCTATAATTTGAACAATTTTGAATGTCTCCTTTATTCTTATAAAAAGGCACCACGATACTCCTCCTCCAATCTTCAGGCATTTTCTTGCTTTGCCAAATAACATTGAATAGATTCGTAAGCCATATCAAACCGCGCTCATCTAATGCTCTCCATACTTCTACAGGAATGTCATCCGGTCCTACATCTTTCCCGGGTCTCATAACCTTCAAAGCCTCCTCTACATCCTTTCTCTATATTCGTCTATAGCTTGCACGATTCAAGTAACTTTCACTACTAACTAGATCACCCAAAGTTATCTCTCTATTTCCTTCCCCAATGAAAAGTTTATGGAAGTACTGCTCTCTCCTAGTCTCTATGTCCTTCTGAGTAAGAAGCACGTGACCTTCCTCGTCCTTAATGGATCTCAAGTGAGAAAGGTCTTTAGTCTTTCTTTCTCTTGCTTTAGCCAACTTGAATATATCCTTCTGACCTTCCTTAGAGTCGAGATTTTTATAAAAAACTTCATAAGCTTTTGACTTAGCCTCGCTTACAGCCTTCTTTGCTTCCTTCTTCGCTATTTTGTAGTTTGTGACAGTTTCCGTTGTTCTATCCTTAGACATAGCTTTAAAGCATGCTCTTTTAATTTTTAGCTTCTCTTCCACCCCTTCACTCCACCACCAAGCCTCCTTTTGACCTGGAGCTCGTCCCTTCGACTTGCCTAGTATCTCTTTGGCTACCTTTCGGATATAAGATGCTACTGCCTCCCGTATCTCGTTTGCACTTCCGCTACAATCCCAAGATAAGTCTTCTAAAACCTCCTCCTTGAAGCTCAATTGCTTCAGTAGAAGATTCGACCGTCTAGTTCTAGTGATCTTAGGAACCCTCCTTTTCTTTACTAGCCCTTTCATTTGCACATCCAAGACTAACAAGGTATGTTGGGTTGTCAAATTGTCTCATGGGATTACTTTGCGATCTTTGCAACACAACCGATCTCTTCTCCTCGATGCAAAATAATCTATCTGTGTTCTAGTTGGCCCACTCTTATAAGTAATTAAATGCTCCTTCCTCTTTTTGAAGAGAGCGTTTGCTATGAAAAGATCATATGCTGTTACAAAATCCAGAATGACTTTTCCCTCTTCATTTTTATCCCCAAAACCATGTCCTCCATGAACACTAGCATACCCTGAAGCATCTTTTCCCACGTGTCCATTAGATCTCTACCTATGCAAATCATCTCTCTTTGTGGGATTCCTTGTAAAATCTTATCCAGATCCTCCCAAAAAGCTAGTTTAGTCCTTTCATCTAAATCAATTTGCAGTGAATAAACTGAGATAATATGCAGAATTTCTTCTTCAAGCACCAATTCTAACAAAACAATCCGATCCCCAAATCTGTGCACCTCAACCACACAATCCTTCAAAATCCTTATGAATAACCACTCCAACACCGATTCTACCCTTATCTTTATCTGAATACCAAAGTTTAAAGCATGCCTTCTCGATCTCCCTTGCTTTCTCTCCAACCCATTTAGTCTCTTTAAGATATAGTATATGAATCTTCCTTCTATCCATCGTATCCACTATCTCCATCAATTTTCCAGTTAAATTGCCAACATTCCAACTACCAATCCGTAACTTCCTTTGCAATCTCTTTTGGACTAACTTCTTTACTCGCATGCGTCCATTATGCGAGAACCCTTGTAAATTTTGGACTGCATATGGGTGGTGATGCAGCGGAACTAGCTTAATTACTCGCATGCGTTCCTCATGCGAGAACCCTTGCAAATTTTGAACTACATCCAAGCTGCGATGTAGCAGCTCTTGCCAATTTTTCATTGCATTCAGGCGATGCAACGTGTCACAAGCAGGGAACGTCCCAACAAAATCTGTATGTTTGGTTAAATCCATGTTGAAAAAAATACATATATAGGTGTGTATATATATAATATTGTCTATCAAACTTTTAACGAATCGAACCTAAGCGAACCTACCATTTCAAGGTTCGGTTCGTTTAAATAAATGAACCCAAACCTATATCAAGATTCAGCTCGTTTATTTTCTAATCGAGTCTGAATCGAACCTTTAACGAATCGAACCTGAGCGAATATCGAACTCGAGATTTTTCTAACACCCCTACCACCTGGACTCCGCCAAGGGCACCTTCAGCCCGCTTCTTGACTCAGCAGGGCACATCCAGCACACTCTGGACTCCCCCAACCCCTGTTTAAGGCTCCACAAGTTGAATCTAGAGCTGTGTCGACCATCTGGGTGATGATACTGCACTTGATGCATAGTTCTCCCAACTCTCTTGCTTGTCTATATCCTCGACCACGATGGCCACGACTCCGATCGAGATGAAACCCCTATACTCAGTGGCATTTGTGATAATGTGGGGTATATCTATCAAACTTAAGGGGACATCAAACTCCATGAAATAGTCTCGGTCTTTTAAGGTGTTCATCAGTGGTCAGAAAAAGATATCGATCCACACAAAAGAGCCCCTAAAAGAGGAGGATAAGGACTATGAGTCATGATTGCAGATAATTATCGTGTCATGAATTGGATATCAAATAGTGTGGAGCTGAACATAGCAACAAATCGCCTATTTAAGGACACAACCAAGAAATGTGGCAGGATTTGAAACGTGCATACTCCCAAAAGACTACAATGTACAGTCTGGTATATGTCTATATGCGTATTTTGGTCCGCAAATCAGGATAAATCGACTAGAGTAGAGTAATATTGCCACCTTACTGGATTGTACGTGGAGCTTGCCATTTTTCAGCCAACTTGTTGCACAAAACAGGTGTCGGAGAGGTCAGAATGGCAGGTCTATCGGTTCCTTAATTGCTTGTATCAGCGTTATCTGAATAGCAAGGAACAGTTCCTAACATAGGACACCCTTCCGTTCATCAAGTTTAATTTTGGACACCAGGAGATTGATCATTCCTCAGCTCGTACTCAGTCTCCACAACCTATTGAGAATTCAGCCTTCTTGTCTTCTATGCATGTGGTAGTCGTTCTAGCTATCGAGGAGGTCACAGTTGTGACTCTGTTCGTGGTCAAGGTCATGTTCAAATGCCATGTATTCACTGCCAGATAACCAATTACTAGCTCGAAAACTGTTGAGCAAAGTTTGGGATGACACCGTAGGCTAATCTCGCATATGACTGATACACTATTCACAGACGGATATGATCATGATTCAAATGGACAAACAGTCCAACTCTTCACCTCAAAATACTCAAGCCTGATGCAATGCTGTAGAAATCCGAGGCCACCACCAATGAGACCTCTCCTACTGTACATGGCCACTCCTTCAGGTACGGTAGCCAACTCTGCCATGGCTTTAACTCCTGCCTGGATCTTCGGCTAAAGGGCTTCTACTCATTTGATCGAAGAAGGAAATTTATCGACATCCTCACTGTTATCCACCTTATAAACAAGGTTCCATCTTTTATTCTTAAAGGAGCTACTCCATTCTCCGTACTTTATCCTAATGAAACACATTTTCCTTTACCTTTGCAATATTTTGGATGTACTGGAGGGGGGGAGGCCCTCGGTGGAAGCCTCCAGGGGGGCCCTCCCGGGAGGGGGGTGACAGTGGCGGCCTCTAGGAAGGGAGGAGGAGGCTCGGTGGCAGCTTCCCAAGAGGGTCGAGGGAGGAGCCCAGGTAACGACCTCCTAGGATGAGGGAGGGGAGGGAGGCCAAGTAACAACCTACCAGGAGGGGGAGGGGGAGGTCTGATGGTGACCTCCCGGGAGGGGGGCGGAGGCCCTGGTAGCGACCTCTCGGGAGGGGGGGAGGACCGATGGCGGCCTCGAGGGAGAGGGGGCGGCGGTGGCCTCCCGGGAGGGGGGAGGGGGTGCCATTCTCCGGAAGGGGGGGATGGCGGCCTCCCGGGAGGGGGAGGGGGGAGGCCAGATGGCGGCCTCCCGAAAGGGGAGGGGGGAGGCCCTGTGGCGGCCTCCTTAGAGGAGGGGAGAAGTGCTCGATGGTAGCCTCCCAGGAGGGAGAGGGGAGGAGGCTCGATGGCAGCCTCCCAGGAGGGAGAGGGGGGAGGCTGATGGTGGCCTCTCGGGAGGGGGAGGGGGGGGGGGAGGCCCAGTAGCGGCCTCTCTTCACAATTTTCATGTTGCAGATAAATTGTCTGCGTGAGCTGTAAAATGTGTTTTCCTAGGTATTCCAGAACCCAAAAGGGGTACATATGGTATGACCATGTGGGTCATCGTTACTGTCTTTCCGCGGATGTCACTTTCTTTGAACAGACTAGTTACTTCACACAATATGTTGGTAACATACCTCTAGATTTACCACCGCCTATTGTTTACACTAGAAAGCTTACCAATTCATCTAAATTGTTCCCCTGCATGTCCCATGTTTACAGGAAGAGGCGCCTTCTTCAAGTGTTCCTACCATTACTGCTCGTATGGATGCTCCATAAGATCTTCACATAGCTCTGTGGCGGACTACGCGGCAATGTACGATACATCCTATTTCTTATTTTACCTCTATTGATGGTCAATCAAGTGGTGACATACGGTTTACAGATGCATTGATGATAGACTCCATTCCTCGTGATCATCATAGTGCACTACAGAACCATAAGGAGATGGATGTTCTAATATCCATAGGATCTTGGGATCTTGTACCCTTCCCATCTGTGGTGAAGCCAGTTGCATGCATATGGGTCTTCAAAACTAAATAGTCTCCAAATGGCACAATTGATAGACTAAAAGCTCGGTTAGTTGCAAAAGATTTTACTAAGACATATGGTGTAGATTATTTCGAGACCTTTTCTCTTGTGGAAAGATTAGGCTCACTTCGTACTAATCTCTCCATTGCAGTCAACAAGGGATAGCAAATAACTCAACTACATGTAAAGAATGTCTTATTGTACGGTGATCTGAGGAAGAGGTTTACATGATGCATCCCCCAGGTTACTTAGTTAAGGGATAGTATGTATGTCAGCTTCTTAACGTCGTCTATGGTCCGAAGCAGAGTCCTCAGGTTTGGTTTGATAGGCTTACCATGGAGATTGGCTCTCTTGGTTTCCAGAGGATGAAATCTGATTATTATGTCTTTTTCAGACGATGGCGTACTGGGGTTGTGATATTGGTTGTATATGTTGATGATATGATCATGACTGGTGATGACAAAATGAGAGTTGCATAGACAAAGACCTTCCTTCAGAATTTATTTGTCACCAAGGATCTTGGTCAGATCCGCTACTTTCTGGATATATAAGCGAGACGAACTACAGAGGGATTGCATTCATCACAATGGAAGTGTTGCATAGACATCTTTACAGAGGCAGGGTTGCTTGGATGTCAACCGTCTAGTATACCAGCAAAGGCACATAGTCATACTATCTCTCTTGATCCTGATTTTGAAGATCCCACACGATACAGGAGTACAGTGGGGAAGCTACTTTATCTCATTGTCACCAGACCAGATATATCTCATGCGGTCAATTGGGCAAGCCAACACATGGAGAAACCTAGCTACAACCATCGAGTGGAGGTTCTTCTGATACTTCACTATCAGAAAGGATCTCCAGGATGTGGCCTATTCTATAAGACCAACGGACACACCAACAACGAGGCATATGCTGATGTATACTATGCCAGTTCTACTGGAGATAGAAGATCCACTACATGATATGCAATGTTCATTGGAGGCAACATTGTGACCTGACGTAGCAAGAAGTAAATTGTTGTGTCTAGGTCAAGTGATGAGATCGGGTATAGGGCAATGGCCCAAGCCACGTGTGAAGTTACCTGGGTAGTCCCTTTATTGGCAGAAATTGGTCTTTCCTACAGTTACACTAATTCCATTATATTATGATAGCATACCTACCACATACATAGCCTCTAATTATGTCTGTCACGAGTGCACCAAACATATCAAAGTTGAATGCCACTTTATATGTGATGCATTATGCGAAGGGAAAATATGCACTCCACATATATCCATTGAGCTTCAGCTTGTAGACATATTCACAAAGGCACTGCATAAAAGGCGAGTCTTATGGCATATTTCCAAGTTGGTCATAATCGACAGTTATGCTCCAACTTGAGGGGGAGTTTTGAAATTTTATGATATTTCAGCCTGTTATTTTCTTAGTTGTATCATGTAAAGCCTCTAAAGGGGCATCTCTGTAGTTTCTCCCTTTGTTTGCTCACTAGGATTCATGGTATATAAGAAACCTAGACTAATGGAATAAAGTACCCTCTCATTCTTCTTCTCCACATATACAAACATGTCAACAGTGCTATCAGTAGAAACCATGTATTTAGAATTAACCTGTGGCGTATTAAATGATGGAGGAGGCACAGAAGCAGAGTCTAATAAGCGACCCACGAATGTAGTAGCGAAACAAAGACTAAGCCACAAGAGGTGTGGTAGGAGGTGGAGAGGGAGGTGGAATGTAAGCCTCCTCACCGGACTCGGACGAAGTCATCCTATCACCAGTAGGAGAAAATACATGATAAACTCAAAGAATGTGACGTCAACATCGACACAGTATTTTCAGGAGTAGCTAACAAAGGTGCACTTAACAACTCTGGGGGAGAGCTTGTCACATGCATGAGTCACGTAGTGAATAAAAGTCACAGAACCAAAGATATGAGGTGTTAGAGGAAAAAAATCCTTATTTAGAAACACAATAGAAAAAGGAATGTTTTCTCCTAACACAGAATACAACATATGGTTGATTGGGTAGCATGCAGTGAGGACAGCATCTCCCCAGAATGAGTGAGGAGCATGACTCTATAGGAAGAGTCCTGGTAACATCAAGAAGATGGCGGTGTTTGCATTCTACAACACTGGTCTACTGAGAACTATATATGCATATGAGGTATGATGTAGGATGTCAAGGGACCTGAAGAACTGAGAAAACTAAATTATACAAAACTACAAGGCATTGTTAAAGCGAACATACTTAACAGTAGCAAAAGGAATTCTTCATTTCAATAAAGAAGTCTTGAGTAACATAACCCGCCTCAAAATTGTTTTTTTAATAGAAAACCCCAAAAAAGTCTCGAAAATTCATCAAATCTAACGAGATTGAACATGTGCCTCAATGATCAGGAACACGACCGAACCCCAAATATCAAAATGCAACAAAACAAATGAAGAACTACTGCTACGACTCTGACGTCTAGTAAAACTGATACGGTGATGCTTCCCAAGCTGGCAAGTCTAGCACTGAAAAGTGGATTGAGAGGGAATCTATGGGAGGACTCTATATAACATCTACAAAGGAAGATGACTAAACTGAAAGGATCAAGTTCTACCTCATGTATCTGCTAGCCACTACATGAAAATACAAGGTATTTGCATCCCCTTCCCTCAGCCATTTCTGTCATGACCGCTACCTCCACTCGATCTCGCGCTTCTTGTTTTCCTCCAGCATGATATGATTGTGTTCATGCCTTACAACCATCTCTTCTTCAGGTAGCTCCCTAGAATCCTCAATCTGATCAAGGCGAACAACCTCTGCATGTACATCATCTCTCCTCTACCCTCGAAGCATTGGAGACTCCCTCCTAAACAAGGTCAGCATGTTGCACAAGGCCCTAAGATTCTCAGCCATCCTCCTCTAAGCAGGTCCTACAACCACTACTTCTTGACAACATCTAGCAACCTTCTGATGAAAGCCTCCACTTGGAGGCTACATCCAGACCTACTCAAAAAGGATGATGCTACTCGAGTGTCGCCCATCTCCCAAGTTCCAGCAAATCGACATATGGTCCATATACGACCTCGGCAAGGCTAACACGTACTTCGAGGGAAATCACTCTGGTAGGCCCACATTACTAACAAAACGATCCAAGTGGGATCGAGAAGAGGAGTTCCTCCAAGTGTACTTCAAGTTTAACACATCCAAAATCTCCATCTCCAACTCTCCTACAAACTCTGCAAAAGATGGGGAATCGTGATCTAAACTACCCCATGTCATGTAGATGATCGGTTGAAAGCATAGCGATAATGAAATTGCCATCGACAAGCCACACAGGTTTTGTAAATCCCGCTCGTATGAGCTACATCTCATCCCACATCATGGGACTCAGTGTACTCGTAGGGCCATAGACCGTCGATAGCAAGAAAAAGAAATCTATCACAAATCGAATCTGCAAGCTTGAAAGAATCCTTGTTTCAACCAATAAGTTGACCACCCAAGGCACTATCAGACACCACTGTAATAAGAGGAGCGAGATCCAACCAAATCGCGCCAGCTGCACCAATCCTAGGCCTCCATCTTTGTCTCCTACAAAAAGACAACATCTGCCTTCCAACCCTCCAAAAGAATACCCACCACTTTCCTCTTATTCGCCTGCCTAAGGCCTCGGACATATCAAAAGACAATCTTCATCTTTCAACGGTGGGGGTTGCCCCCGTCAACATCACCCCCATGTAACATGTGATCCTTCCCTGCTTCTCGGGATTCACCGCAGACAAATCAAAGCTCAACGGGTCGCCCAATCAACAAGGGTTGTGCATGGCTGCACAGTCAGAGGCGCCTCCTCGTCAACAATCTCTACCAACGATGCACTCGTTGAACGTGACCATGGTCCCAGTTGTAACATCCGGGAATTCGCGTAAACCCGAACTCGTCCGATTTTGGGTCTAATGAATCCAAAAACGTTGTCGATCAATACTAAACAACCTAAAACGACCAATTGATCATGAATCAAAAGTCGTTCGGACGAAATCGACCAAAAATCGGTCACACCGTAACGCGCGCCGTGAAAAGCCGCGACGCAAATTCGGAAACCGCGAAACAAACCGAGACCGTTATTAGATCCGATTCGACAACACGAGACCAACGGAATCGACCGTTCGTCAATCAGAGGTCATATGATATTTTAAATTACAAAAATTTAGTCTTAGACAAAATCCGTATCCGAAAATTTCGGGGGTTCAAAACCCAACCGAAAGTGTATCAATATTGTACTCATATTGATCGTCGTTTAAAGACAGTCAAAACAAGATATTACTCGTCGAAATCCGACGTCCGAGGCATGAATACTGTCAATCTTTATGTATAACAAATAAAGATAATCTTGGTTTAAATATATATATATATATAATGGTTACTGTAGCAGCAGCAGAGTACTGTCGTTGGCTTTTGGACAGCCACAATTGGGCTTAAAATTTTTCCAACACTTGGTTTATTATGTTCCTCCACTTGTCAGCATAAGGGAGCTCTCAATTCCTTATTTATATCCCAAAACCCTCTTCCTCTTCTTTACTTTTTCTTCTCCAAACTCCAGCCGATGAGCCCAAATTTCTTTCATCTTTTCCACTGTAGGTGACTGTTGTTCCAGCTCTCTTTTTCATCTTCAAAACTTGTGGCAACAACAAGTACTACTGCTGTCCAGCATCCTTAAAATTGGTTAGTTGCTACTCCCTTGCCATTCTTGGAGTCTCCCAACCTTCTTTGCTCATGCTGCTACAAATTCCAGCACTTGGAATTGCTGTTCTTCTGCTATAAAAGACCTCCAGCAACCTTTTGAAGACCAAGATCTGGAGCTGCAGCTTCCTTGCTCCAAATTCCAACCTTGCATGCAAGATTCTCTCCAAATTGGAGAGATCAAGTAGGTGCATTCCTCAGCTATTCTCTTGCTGCCATGCACGTCTATTATGCCTATTCTTATGTACACTCCCTCCCAATCTCTTGCTTCCATGCATGAGTTCTCACATGTAATTTCCCTTTTTGCTAAGAATTTGGGACTATATGTTAGAAAATAAGTTTCTAAAAATTTAAAGTTAGATCTAAAATAACTTTCTGCTCTTCTATAATTAATTTTTATCTAATTTGATGAACACTTTCTCAACCTTCCACATTTACTGTAAAGAGATAATAGAGGAAAAATACCTAACGTTTTTAATAGAGATCTTTTAGCAAAGGGTAAATTTTTTTTACATAAACATTTGTTTAGTACTCTTTTGCTCTTTCAAAAAAAAAGGTATAACATGCAGCTGAATATTCTTTAACACCATGAATGAAGATAAATGATTAGCAACTATAAAAATTTTTGATCTCTGTAGTACAACAATGAAACTTCGGGAATAAGGGGAATTTAGATCATATAAAAGAAACATACAGTGGCTGAAGTATCATCTCAATAGGCTCACTCAATTTCAAGTCTATCCCCAATGCTTTAGATAAATTTTTTTATAAGGATAAAAGGTTAGAAGCTTCCATTCCTGATGCAACCAACATACTTCTGATTCAATCCACAGAGCTTTAAGTTCAATATACTAATTTTATATGGAAGTAAAAGTTTAGGGACTACCTAGTTGGATGCCCCATGGGGTACTACCTTTAATTCAGGTTATTCCATTACCTTTACAGTTCAAACAAAAAAAAAGATTTCTTCTTCGAGGTAGAGTTACAAATCAAATAGACCAGATTAACCACCATCTAAAGGTCCTTTTAGTCCAGTGGTGGCTAATAATTAAATGGCTAATAATTAAATCATATAGTCCCAAAGGCAAAGAAACCAAGTTCTGTTAGCAGCACATGTCTAATGAGATAGAGGACAAATCAAGTTAGCTTTAGTTATTTGCTCCAATAGTTTTTTAAAAAAAACTATTGGAATTATAGCTTTATAAAGGAAGGGTGATAATCTATGTTATTTCACATATATACATATATATATATAACTTCTTGATTTTGAATCAAGAAAGAAGAGATTCCTTTCCAAATTAGGCTTTTTGCATATTTGTTGAGGAAAAGACTGATGGTACTATTTGATAAGACATTGTTCAAAAAAAATATTGAATTTGAGAGAAGAATTAGGAAGTCAAACTAAAAATCAGACAATTTTAAAAAGAATATATAATTATCTTTGCAAATCTGAATATTAGTAACTTGTCGAACCAAAATCCTTGGAATTGTAAGTATTATATATAAAAAAAACATTCTCTCCAATAATAAATATTAATGTTATTTTGGTAAAAGAAAATGAAAATATCGACATTTGTTTATTAACTATAAGAAGGAAACAACTAGATGAGGATTTCCATATGTTGACAGAACTTACCTTGTTTATAAAACGAAAGGGTTATCAGAGAAATTTCATAGTTATAAAAAAAAGAAATACGCATCCCACCTCTGTAACCATCTTAAGACATAAGAAATGGTGATTTTTGAAGAGGTGTAAAAACTTCATTTTATCTTTGGGTAATATTTTAAAGAGTATTGACATTGGATATATGACCTGCTATGAGACTAGTTCATATGACACAAGTTAAAAAAAATCAGAAATATTTATGCCGGTCATGGTGATCCTTACACCTAACCGTGCGAGGGCGCGGTGACCCTCAACTGGGCGGGAGAATAGGAAGCCCAGTTAGGGCAGCGGCCGCCAAGTGCGCGGGTCTAGGATCCCAGTCCTTTTTCGGTTTTTCGCGAGCTCGCAGTGTTTTTCCGCCCTCGTTGGGATCCAGACTTTAGACCAGTTCCGCTGACCCTGTTTTTTAGGATACCCAGGCGGGGGATCCTTGTTTTTCAGTTTTTCGAACGAGCTCGTCCGCCCGTACTAGTCGGGCTGTTTTTCTAGAGTGACTTTTCTAGGGAGTCTCTCTCACCCGTCTCAGTGGTGTAGTTGGGGAGTAGACCTATCCCTCTATTGGACCGCGCTTCCAATTAGAGGGTGAGACGGAAGAGCCATTTGTAGGCTTCTTCACCGCTTGAGTTACTTCGCCAAACAGACTTGGCGATTCTATATCTAGATCATCAATATCTACATCTACAACATCTAGAGTTATATCTGAAACATTGAAGTTAAGAATTGGAGAAGTTATGATCAAAAAACTATTCTCTCTACCCAAGAATTTAAACAAATTAATAGATCTCTAAAAACTCAACTTTTACATTTTTCACTCACCAACATGATCTCTGAAGAAATTGACATATATGCATTCACACTCATACACTTATGATTACGCAACTGCTTTATAAATATGTTACATATGGGAAATGCCGGGTTCTGGGGGAAATCATTTGAAACGCATTACAAACAAACCCTTTTTACTTACGCAAGTAGATGTAGATTTTACTTATACCACCTTTCTACTTGCTTGCTTTTGTACATATTAAATGTCCAGTTATTTTTATAAGTTTTTAGGAGGTACCAGCAATGGCTGACGCCTCTTCTTTCCTATTATGTGTGTGGCAGGCAAACAGCCTGCATTTCAGTAGCCGCTCAGTAGCTACATGCTTCCAGGAGACAGAGTATATACGAGACGGTATGAATTCCTTGTCTCAGTTTTTGTTCAGATAATAATGTAAATGCTATCTCTTTTGTATCATACTTTGGGATATATGTTGTAATGGAAGATCCTTGTATACGTTGTAAACTGATATGAATATTAATGAAAAGAAAGTTTTGGTGCCATTGTCTCTTTTACTTTGTGGTTATGTGATGGAAATGAATGTCATTGTTGCGTGAAAAATTTTCCCTGTATTTGTGCGACTTGTGCGATTAAACGTGAATGAATTATTGCGAATTTTGTCGTAAACGGGTACCCGGATCCTGAGGGGTTCACAGTTTGGTATCAGAGCCATGGTACCCCGATACGCACATTCGCAGTATTTCAATTCTGATCGCATTAGGTTCTCGAATAGCGACAGTCTTCCGACTTATCGTGAAGTTCGAGAAGGGAAATATGACATTCATATTCAATAACTACAGATGTCACCAAGTTCATTAATTTTCATATTATATCCCAAAAAGAGAAAAGTATTTATGATAAGTATCTGTCTATGACATTTTTATGACTAATTACGGTTCTCATGCAGAGCCATGGCATCTCGACCAGGTCAGGATACTTCTGATCAGCTGGCACGCATACTGAGCGCACTTACTGATCTTCAGCAGCAGCAGGCTGCTATGAGAGGCCAGCAGGAGCAGATATTGGCCCAGCAGACCGAGATTGCTGACAGGCAGACGGACATAGAGATGAGATTTGAGGACCTGTCAGATTTCACGTACCAACCATCCCAGGATGGGACACGGCAGGACCAACACCAGTCCGTTGAGGTGGAGCAGCCTCATCCTGACGATCCACTAGAGGACATTCCAGAGCGTGGAGCTAAGGAGGATGCAGACTTAGACAGGGAGCAGGACCCTGTTGACTTTGCTGACGAGGGTGCATACGAGTATTCAGCCATTCACAGGCACCAGTCGATCTTCACTTCTTATCAGCGGGCCAACATACCCTTGTTCGAGGGCACAGGTCCACCAGGTGATGCTGAGCAGTGGCTGAAGAGAGTGATGAAGGTGCTCAGGGCGATTCATGCGCCACGAAACACGTGGCTATCTTTCATAGAGTATTCACTGACAGACTTCGCCGAGCGATGGTGGGAGGCCGTAGCGTCCGAGTTAGGCCGAGAGCCTACTTGGAACGATTTCGAGACGAAGTTCCGAGGCCACTTCTTTTCTGCAAAGTGGAAGGAGTCCCAGCGCCGACTGTTTGCCGAGCTCCGTCAGGGACATATGATAGCCAGAGATTATTTTATCAGATACACAGAGTTGTCACGACATACCCGAGCAGCTGGCACATTTCCAGAGGAGAATCTGGAAAAGTTCATTGGCGGCATGCGAGAGGAGGTGCAGGAGAAGCTGGCAGGACTACACATCACTTCTATCTCCGAGGCTACCGATGCTGCGGAGAAATTCGAGGACATCAGGGGGAGACGTTTTGGGAGCTCGTCTGGAGCAGCGCCTAGATTGCGACGATCTTTTGGACCGATATGTCGACCGTTTCAGTAGCAGAGGTCAGACAGACGATTCCGACCTACAGGTTCGTCCTTCACAGGCAGTGCTCGCTCTTCTCCATCGACTACTCTAGGAGGAGCACTCGCCGGACGTGGCACAGAGTCCGCTCGACCATCTGGCTCGCAGCGAGCAGATAGACCACCTGCAGGACCAGCTCGGAGTACAGGCACATCTACTCCACCTACCAGGCCAGTCAGATGCTATCGATGTCACGAGTGGGGACATTACCGAGCACAGTGCCCACAGGCTTCTGGCGAGCCTCAGCCACAGCCTTCATAGTCACAGCCTCAGACACAGCGTTCAGGGAGTTTCCGTGGCAGGAACTCCAATTTTAGGCGACAGCAGCAGAGACAGACGCAGAGTGTGGCAGGTTCTAGTGCTGCATCTGCCAAGCAGGGACAGTTACATGCCGTTACTGAGGAGCAGGCACGTTCAGCGGCTACAGTGGTGAAAGGTATGGTCTCAGTCTTGGGCCGACCTTTCCATGTTTTATTCGATTCTGGCGCGATACACTCTTTCCTTGCTTCGAGGTTGCTTGTTTCTTTAGATAGAGTTGCAGAGACGCTATCGTCTCCATATCACATCCGAGGGCCAGGTGGCCAGTTATTTGTCATATCTCTGATAGTCAGGCACTTGTCCGTACTGATTGGCGGTCACGAGATGATCGCAGATTGTCTACTTCTGCAGCTTGATGAGTTCGACTTGATTTTGGGTATGGATTGGCTATCCGCTCATCATGCACTTGTTGATTGCTTTAGGAAGACGGTTGTCTTCAGGATTCCAGATCTACCCGAGTTCACTTTTGAGGGTACTTTGCATGACTCCACCATGGAGTATATTTCAGTATTGCGGGCTCAGCGACTTGTTGATCAGGGTTGTGATACATATCTTGCATTTATTCGGGAGGTATCTGACCATGAGCCGATGATACAGGACATCCGAGTAGTCTCAGAATACCCTGACGTGTTTCCTGATGAGCTACCAGGATTACCTCCTGAGAGAGATCGAGTTCGAGATCACATTGTTGCCAGATACACAGCCGATCTCCATGGCACCTTATCGTATGGCACCAGCCGAGTTGAGGGAGCTAAAGGTGCAGTTGCAGGAGTTGCTTGATATGGGATTTGTGAGGCCGAGCACTTCACCTTGGGGTGCTCCGGTTCTATTTGTCAAGAAGAAGGATGGATCCATGAGACTGTGCATCGATTACAGGCAGCTGAACAAGAGAACGGTGAAGAACCGTTATCCCTTGCCACGAATCGATGATTTGTTTGACCAGCTCCAAGGATCTTCGGTTTTCTCGAAGATCGATCTTCGCTCAGGCTACCATCAACTGAGGATTCGCGAGTCGGATATTCCGAAGACAGCCTTCAGGACTCTCTATGGACACTACGAGTTTGTGGTGATGCCGTTGGGCTCACCAATGCACCTGCGGCTTTCATGGATATGATGAACCGTATCTTCCGTCCATACTTGGACAAGTTTGTAGTGGTGTTCATCGATGATGTGCTCATCTATTCATGGAATGAATGGGATCATGCGAATGATCTACGGATTGTCTTAGATACATTGCGGGAGCACAAGCTATATGCCAAGTTGAGCAAGTGCGAGTTCTGGTTATCCCAGGTCTCATTTTTGGGGCACATCATTTCTGGAGCAGGCATTGCAGTTGATCCTGCGAAGATAGATGCCGTTATGTCTTGGGAGCAGCCCAAGACAGTTACTCAGATTCGGAGCTTTCTTGGACTAGCAGGTTATTACAGACGCTTCGTCAGCGGATTTTCACGCATCGTCCGTCCATTGACACAATTGACGCAGAAGGGAGTTCCATTCATTTGGAACGATTCATGTGAGCAGGCCTTCCAGACACTGAAGGAGAGGTTGACTACAGCGCCTATTCTTGCTCTTCCTTCAGGCACTCAGGACTATGCAGTTTACACAGATGCATCTGGAGAAGGTCTAGGAGCAGTGTTGATGCAGAGAGGACATGTGATTGCTTATGCATCACGGTAGTTGAGACCGCACGAACGGAACTACCCCACACATGACTTGGAGTTGGCGGCAGTTGTCTTCGCCTTGAAGATCTGGCGCCACTATCTATATGGGGTGAACTTCGAGATTTTCACAGATCACAAGAGCCTAAAGTACATCTTTGATCAGAAGGAGTTGAACAGAAGACAGCGC
Organism: Ottelia alismoides; assembly: GCA_037367405.1. Taxonomy (NCBI): domain Eukaryota; kingdom Viridiplantae; phylum Streptophyta; class Magnoliopsida; order Alismatales; family Hydrocharitaceae; genus Ottelia; species Ottelia alismoides. Next base: position 252,169 of record JAZKJV010006261.1, on the reverse strand, counting down.
AGATGACTCGAGCTGCTGAAGGATTATGATTGCACGATCTCTTACCATCCCGGTAAGGGAAACGTGGTGGCTGATGCACTTAGCAGGAGAGCGCATGCTGATGGTACGGCGAACTGGCTATACATGTGGGATACGCTTGCAGCTTTGACCGATTGGCATCCTCAGGAGAGCGCATCCATTTCTACCGCCGTGCCTCCACGATACAGCAGTCTTTGGGATCGTATTGTAGAAGGCCAGAAGACCGATCCTTGGATTCATGATAGATATATGCGCGTCGTCAAGGATGAATTTGACGACTTTGTTGTGATAGAGTCTATTTTATGGAAGGCAGGACGGGTCGTTGTACCCAATGACGAGCAGCTTTGCAGAGACATTTTGGACGAGGCACACAGTTCACAGTTATCTATCCATCCAGGTAGCACAAAGATGTACCGTGACCTGCGTCGACATTTCTGGTGGGATGGGATGAAGCGTGATGTGGCGCTACATGTTAGCAGATGTATGACCTGTCAGATGGTCAAGGCCGAGCACAGGAGACCACCAGGATTACTGCAGTCTCTCCCCATTCCCGAGTGGAAGTGGGAGAGCATTTCTATGGATTTTGTCACGGGATTGCCGAAGACACCGGGTGGCCATGATTCCATTTGGGTCGTTGTTGATAGGTTGACCAAGTCAGCCCATTTTATACCTGTCAACACGACTTACACTCCATCCAGATTGGCCAAGATCTATGTACAGAACATTATCAGGCTACATGGTATACCACGAGAGGTGGTGTCTGACAGAGATTCGAGATTTACATCTCACTATTGGCATCAGTTCATGTCAGCACTACAGACAGAGCTGAAAATGAGTTCTGCATACCCTCCACAGACTGATGGTCAGAGTGAGCGCACCATTCAGACACTAGAGGATTTGCTTCACGCTTGCACTTTGGAATGGAAAGGGTCCTGGAAGGACCATTTGCATTTGGTGGAATTCACGTACAACAACAGCTATCACTCTAGTATTGGTATGGCACCATTCGAAGCCCTATACGGGCGGAGATGCCTCACACCTCTCAGTTGGCGTGAGGTAGGTGATCATGCTTTATATTCCGTGGATCTCTTAGAGGAGACCGCGAGAGCTGTTGATCTTGTGAGACGGAGACTTCTGACGGCACAAAGCCGCCAGAAGAGCTATGCAGACCGTCGAAGAAGAGATTTGGAATTTCAGGTATCCAATTTTCTTCTCTTCCTTTATTACAAAATTAACTTAACATCATATTAATGACATCCCTATCAATTATAGGTTGGAGATTGGGTATTTTTACGAGTATCTCCCATGAAGGGAGTGTAGAGATTCGGTGTTCGTGGCAAGTTGGCGCCGCGATATGTGGGTCCATTTGAGATTCTTGCAAGAGTGGGAAAGGTGGCCTACCGAGTAGCCCTTCCTCCACATCTATCATCTATCCATGATGTCTTCCATGTATCCAACCTGAGGAAATATGTCCACGATCCTCGGCACGTCATCAATTATGAGAATCTAGACGTGGAGCCAGATCTGACTTATGAGGAGAAGCCAGTCCAGATACTTGACCGTGCCGTGAAGAAGCTTCGCAGCAAAGAGATTTCATTGATCAAGGTTTTGTGGCACCGTCACGGAGTCAAGGAAGCGACATGGGAGACTGAAGCCGACATACGGGCACGATACCCGCAGCTTTTCTGATGTAATCATCAAAACAAGCTTTTGTAATTAGATACATGATAAATATATGGCGTATTTTCTCTTTGAGGTTTTATGGGTTCAAAACCCTTTGAGGTTTTTATGGATGTATGAAATTCAAACAAGACACCGAATAGCCTTAACTCGAGTCTCGAGGATGAGACTCCCTTTAAGGTTTTTATAATTGTAACATCCGGGAATTCGCGTAAACCCGAACTCGTCCGATTTTGGGTCTAATGAACCCAAAAACGTTGTCGGTCAATACTAAACAACCTAAAACGACCAATTGATCATGAATCAAAAGTCGTTCGGACGAAATCGACCAAAAATCGGTCACACCGTAACGCGCACCGTGAAAAGCCGCGACGCAAATTCGGAAACCGCGAAACGAATCGAGACCGTCATTAGATCCGATTCGACGACACGAGACCAACGGAATCGACCGTTCGTCAATCGGAGGTCATATGATATTTTAAATTACAAAGATCTGGAGCTGCAACTTCCTTGCTCCAAATTCCAACCTTGCATGCAAGATTCCTCCAAATTGGAGAGATCAAGTAGGTACATTCCTCAGCTATTCTCTTGCTGCCATGCATGTCTATTATGCCTATTCTTATGTACACTCCCTCCCAATCTCTTGCTTCCATGCATGAGTTCTCACATGTAATTTCCCTTTTTGCTAAGAATTTGGGACTATATGTTAGAAAATAAGTTTCTAAAAATTTAAAGTTAGATCTGAAATAACTTTCTGCTCTTCTATAATTAATTTTTATCTAATTTGATGAACACTTTCTCAACCTTCCACATTTACTGTAAAGAGATAATAGAGGAAAAATACCTAACGTTTTTAATAGAGATCTTTTAGCAAAGGGTAAATTTTTTTTACATAAACATTTGTTTAGTACTCTTTTGCTCTTTCAAAAAAAAAAGGTATAACATGCAGCTGAATATTCTTTAACACCATGAATGAAGATAAATGATTAGCAACTATAAAATTTTTTGATCTCTGTAGTACAACAATGAAACTTCGGGAATAAGGGGAATTTAGATCATATAAAAGAAACATACAGTGGCTGAAGTATCATCTCAATAGGCTCACTCAATTTCAAGTCTATCCCCAATGCTTTAGATAATTTTTTTATAAGGATAAAAGGTTAGAAGTTTCCATTCCTAATGCAACCAACATACTTCTGATTCAATCCACAGAGCTTTAAGTTCAATATACTAATTTTATATGGAAGTAAAAGTTTAGGGGCTACCTAGTTGGATGCCCCATGGGGTACTACCTTTAATTCAGGTTATTCCATTACCTTTACAGTTCAAACAAAAAAAAGATTTCTTCTTCGAGGTAGAGTTACAAATCATATAGACCAGATTAACCACCATCTAAAGGTCCTTTTAGTCCAGTGGTGGCTAATAATTAAATGGCTAATAATTAAATCATATAGTCCCAAAGGCAAAGTTACCAAGTTTTGTTAGCAACACATGTCTAATGAGATAGAGGACATATCAAGTTAGCTTTAGTTATTTGCTCCAATAGTTTTTTAAAAAAAAACTATTGGAATTATAGCTGTATAAATGAAGGGTGATAATCTATGTTATTTCACATATATACATATATATATATATAACTCCTTGATTTTGAATCAAGAAAGAAGAGATTCCTTTCCAGATTAGGCTTTTTGCATATTTGTTGAGGAAAAGACTGACGGTACTATTTGATAAGACATTGTTAAAAAAAATATTGAATTTGAGAGAAGAATTAGGAAGTCAAACTAAAAATCAGACAATTTTAAAAAGAATATATAATTATCTTTGCAAATCTGAATATTAGTAACTTGTCGAACCAAAATCCTTGGAATTGTAAGTATTATATTAAAAAAAACATACGCTCCAATAATAAATATTAATGTTATTTTGGTAAAAGAAAATGAAAATATCGACATTTGTTTATTAACTATAAGAAGGAAACAACTAGATGAGGATTTCCATATGTTGACAGAACTTACCTTGTTTATAAAACGAAAGGGTTATCATAGAAATTTCATAGTTATAAAAAAAAGAAATACGCATCCCACCTCTGTAACCATCTTAAGACATATGAAATGGGGATTTTTGAAGAGGTATAAAAACTTCATTTTATCTTTGGGTAATATTTTAAAGAGTATTGACATTGGATATATGACCTGCTATGAGACTAGTTCATATGACACAAGTTAAAAAAAAATCAGAAATATTTGTGCCGGTCATGGTGATCCTTACACCTAACCGTGCGAGGGCGCGGTGACCCTCAACTGGGCGGGAGAATAGGAAGCCCAGTTAGGGCAGCGGCCGCTAAGTGCGCGGGTCTAGGATCCCAGTCCTTTTTCGGTTTTTCGCGAGCTCGCAGTGTTTTTACGCCCTCGTTGGGATCCAGACTTTAGACCAGTTCCGCTGACCCTGTCTTTTAGGATACCCAGGCGGGGGATCCTTGTTTTTCAGTTTTTCGAACGAGCTCGTCCGCCCGTACTAGTTGGGCTGTTTTTCTAGAGTGACTTTTCTAGGGAGTCTCTCTCACCCGTCTCAGTGGCGTAGTTGGGGAGTAGACTTATCCCTCTATTGGACCGCGCTTCCAATTAGAGGGCGAGACGGAAGAGCCATTTGTAGGCTTCTTCACCGCTTGAGTTACTTCGCCAAACAGACTTGGTGATTCTATATCTAGATCATCAATATCTACATCTACAACATCTGGAGTTATATCTGAAACATTGAAGTTAAGAATTGGAGAAGTTATGATCAAAAGACTATTCACTCTACCCAAGAATTTAAACAAATTAGTAGATCTCTAAAAACTCAACTTTTCCATTTTTCACTCACCAACATGATCTCTGAAGAAATTGACATATATGCATTCACACTCATACACTTATGATTACGTAACTGCTTTATAAATATGTTACATATGGGAAATGCCGGGTTCTGGGGGAAATCATTTGAAACGCATTACAAACAAACCCTTTTTACTTACGCAAGTAGATGTAGATTTTACTTATACCACCTTTCTACTTGCTTGCTTTTGTACATATCAAATGTCCAGTTATTTTTATAAGTTTTTAGGAGGTACCAGCAATGGCTGACGCCTCTTCTTTCCTATTATGTGTGTGGCAGGTAAACAGCCTGCAGTTCAGTAGCCGCTCAGTAGCTACATGCTTCCAGGAGACAGAGTATATACGAGACGGTATGAATTCCTTGTCTCAGTTTTTGTTCAGATAATAATGTAAATGCTATCTCTTTTGTATCACACTTTGGGATATATGTTGTAATGGAAGATCCTTGTATACGTTGTAAACTGATATGAATATTAATGAAAAGAAAATTTTGGTGCCATTGTCTCTTTTACTTTGTGGTTATGTGATGGAAATGAATGTCATTGTTGCGTGAAAAATTTTTCCTGTATTTGTGCGACTTGTGCGATTAAACGTGAATGAATTATTACGAATTTTGTCGTAAACGGGTACCCAGATCCTGAGGGGTTCACACCAGTGGTCTTTGCTTGTGATGATGGATAAACACCGTCCATCGATCCGCCTTGCATATGGCAAGCCCAAGTGTTAACGATCCCCGATATCTAGAGGCCCGCTTCTTCCACACTTTTAAACGAGAAGCCACAGCTCCACAACCCCCAGTCTGAGACGCCACAATATCCAATGAAGCATCAAGCCACGTCGGATATGGTTGGCTAGTCACTGGACCGGAACCAAATGACATGCAGCTGCAACCTAGGTCGAAGCCCCAGAGAAACCCCATGTAAAGTGACGAGAGCCTAGAGCAGTCCAACCCAAACAATGAGTTGGGCCTCGAATCCGAGGACACATCCATCGGAACGAAAGATCCCTCCTTGGGGCTACACAGGAATCCCATAAAAGATAACATGCTCAGCAACAGGTGACAAAGTCAAACATTATGTCAGCAGCAAGCAAAAGAGGTCCGACCCACCATATGCCACATGTGCACTCCTCAACAGGAATCATGACGTCGATGCTACCACCCAGATGAAGGTCAGGTGAGATAACCCCAATCACCTTACCAAACCCTGCCAAAGCATTATGGAAGCAATCAAGACACCATGAGTTGAACGATGTACCAGAGATGCAGAAAATCATGCTGGCCATGCAGGGTAACATCCCATCTTTGAAATAAGGGCATCTCCACACAACTCCAGGGACATTAGAGTCAAATGCCAAAAGAGTCCTCGCTTGCAAGGTTGAGAGTCCACGCACACAAGCAATTGTAGGCTCTAGAGAAAAAACATATCCCGAAAAATGATCCAAAAAATACCAAAGGCACCTGCCATTCACCTCCAACAACCGCCAACAAGTCCCCACAAGCAATAAGACATGATGAATTTCAATCCATCAACGCATTAACAATCTCCCGCTGACGCGGACAATTCATCTCTGCAAAAGGTGACTTCCGAGAGTTCCTCAATGTAGCACTCGACTCATTCTGATGTAGCACCGTGATCTCCTCAAGCCTTGAGGCGGAGATCACCTGAGGACGCCCCACCATGCAGACCTTGCAATCATGATGTCGACGGCCCCATTCCCAACTCCATAAGCAACGAAATTTGATAAACGGATGCGTCGAAGCCCCCGTCAAGACTCTCGATGAAGCACCATGTTCCATCCCTCCACTTCAACGACAAAATGTTCACATGCCTTCCCAAAAGAAGGCATATTATAGACCATGGACCCCACACCAGCATCAATGGCACCAGAATAGGCCAAAAACGCATCTCCGGAGAAGAGGCCTTCCCATCCAAAAGGACCAGATCCTCTACATGCCCCCGAAGAGGCCCCACGCGAGCCCCTTAGAACCCTAAGCGATACCATGAAAGCCCCAACAACGTGAGAAACCATTGGTGGAGACCTACATTGTGCAGGCAGAGGACCAACCCCACAGGTTAGAAACCCCAGCAGCCCTAGGCATAGTTTCGTATAGTCCAGACGTATAACATCCAAGGACCTAGATCCGATCCGTTATTAGGGACTACTGGCCCAAACAATCTATTGGGCTTGGGCACAACTAGAGCCCTGACCACAACCCAAAATGCTCAAGCACGGGTTGTTTAGTAGTAGCCCCCACTATTTATAAGCTACTACTACTTTGTAATTACCAGATGAGGTACAATGTTTGGGATGCTACAATCACCCCCACTTATATTCTCAGCGTCCTTGTTGCGGAATGACCCATGACCTATTCCCAGTAACAGTGGTGGCTTCACCTCGTTGGTAGCCCTTTCCTTCTAATACTATGATAGGCGTGGCTCCACCTCTTGGGTTGCCATTTCTACTATTAGAGGGAATCTGCTCTGATACCATCTGTAACATCCGGGCCCTAGATCCGATCCGTTATTGGGGATTACTGACCCAAACAACTTGTTGGGTTTGGGTCCAACTGGAGCCCTTGACCACGATCCAAAATGCTTAAGTTCAGGTTGTTTAGTTGTAGCACCCACTACTTATACGCTACTACCACACTTTGTAATTACTAGATGTGGTACAATATTCGAGGTGCAACAAGACCTCCCATACAGCCCAGGCGGAGCTTCATACGTTGGCCCAGCAGAATATTGAGACCTCTTCACACCAGATCTTGAGCCAAAATCGATGAGCAGAGCTCCAGCAACATCGAGCAGAGCTGCTCCCTAAACCACAAAGGACCAACTGGTAGTACTTTGTTTCTCTGTGATTTTAAAGATGACACACACAAGATTATATCGTACTCTCTCGCATATTCTTTGTGATGGCGGGATTGCATGTGTGGATCTTAGCTCGACGCGATTACGAAGAGTTGTCGTTCTAAAACAAACCAGAAGCTCAGCCTTGTTGTTTATTCTTGTTCAAAATTGTTGTAATTTTTTATATGTATATGTTTTGCAAAAGTTATAACCGCAGCAAGCTTCAACCAAAAGTTCCCTTTTCAGGATATCAAGAAATCATGAACTTATCGATCATATCTTGACATCGATCAATCATCACTTGCCGATGATGTGTACTCCATTGATCGATCATACTTCATCAGTCGTTCTTTTGAAGTCATCAATCATATTTTGATTTTTACTTAAATAGTCATCAACTGATCGATCATTGCTCGTTAGTTGATCGATCATTTATAGTTGATCGATCATAGTAGTTAACCAATCGATCATATCAGGAAATCATCTTTGATTTCATGCCTATTTTTTTTCCAACGACCATTTTTCTTGAGCCCCTATATAAGAGACCCCATACCCATTATCGGAATACACACCATTCAAACAATCACTCTTACTTTCCCTAGAAAATCAAGAAGCTCTCTCTGAGTGATTTCCTCGATATTATTTCTCCTGATCATCGATTCGTTCGATCTTTCGAGAAGAATATTCTTGGTTGAAAAGCTGTGAAGCAAGTTGTTCATTTCAACAGAGTTTGATCGTTGGTCGTTCTTTAAGTTCTTCTGATAGTTGTCAGAGTTCTTTTGGTAGCCTCTTCTCAACGGGAGATATCTATTACTTGTTTGATATTGATTATCTGCAAGTGATATCTGTGATATAATTATCGTGCTATTATCTGTGAAGTATTATTGCAATTATAAACTGTTGATTAATCTCAAGATATCATATGTTTCTTATTAGAAAATTACTTTCTTGATATCTGTGGAGATAACATTATTCGGATTATATTACTGTTATATCTCTTCTTTTCAGTTAGCATCTTTTTGTAGGACTTTAGGTGTCTAATCATAAGTGTGCAGAGAAACTCTTGAACGTGAGACCTCCAAGGCAGCACGGACAAAGTCAAAAGCTCTCATGTTCTTCAGCTTATGCTACAGTGTCCAGTCTGTAGTGTTGATCTTGGTGTTTAATCCAAGATTGTGACGCATTAGCTTTGTAAACAGTTGAGATATCTACGTAAATATCTCGAGCAGTTGATTAGCTTGGCTAATCAGGAAATCCCGAGTCATGAAGACTCATGTCATGGTTTTTACCCAGGTGGGTTTCCATGCTAAAATAGTGTGCAAGTGTGCTAATTGGTTTGCTTGGTGTATTGTTTCTATGCTGGTTGATTATCCTACAAAGATTTTTAAAACTACCTCGAACCACTATTCACCTTCTTCTAGTGGTGTCGTGATCCCTTAACTCGCACCAACGCCTAGAAGGAAAACTTCCAAGGTCTCGAGCAGCGCTTCCACCCTCCCCCTTCTCCCTCACATCTCACTCGACTCCGCAGGCGCTCCTGCAAAACCCTAGTATGCCGTCCAAGACCCTCAGGAGCGGTGGCCCTCATAACTCCTTCGTTCCTACATAAAAATATTTAAAAAAATCTTCAGCCCAATACTCTATCTTGTAAGGATGTAATTGAGGGGGGTGCCCTTGTTCAAAGCAACTTAAATCGTGCAAACGACCAAGTGTTCAATCATTTGAAATCCTCGATCTAAAAGACTCTAATCGAAATTTTTACCTGGTTTGATTGTTTAGTAAAAAATTGTCCATTTGTGATTGCTTAAATATTTTTGATTAGGCAGCATTACGCCTGGTGTTAATAATTTTTTGTTGACCAACAGGGTAATGGATTAATTAATAATATGCTTTCACATCAAGAATCTTAAATATTGCATTTCTTAAATATTACATTGCTCTGGTACTTTCTGAATGATGATTCACAATGAATTGACCTGTTTATTATGTGGTCCTAGATGCCTTTTATGTAGAAGAGAAGACATCTGGGGTTTAGTGGAAGATTGCATGAATATTCTCAAGAGAAAAAAAGACAATAAGCAGAAAATATAATAGAAGGCTAATACTGGCAATTTCCATAATTATTCAGTTAACTAATTTCCCATATTTTGCCAAAATTCAACACTGTTTACAGGTCTATAAAAATTGTCATAACTTCTGTTCAGCCTACCCGATCGTTTCACGATTGGAGAGCTAAATGCCACATGGGCAGGGAAAGTGGATCTACGAAGTTCTCTCCATCTAGGAATGACGCAAATTAACCCGATGCAAATCGAAACAAGTGTAAAAGAAGATATAGCAACTATGATGGTGACCCTGGGATTCAGTTTTCTTGATCTTCCGACAGGCACATTCGCTGTAAAAGGTAATTGGCTTGATCCAGGGGAATTAGCCCGAGGCATGGATGGTGGAGAAGATGGAAGCCCTGAAACAGAAAGGGATAAGATCGGAGAACAAAAGCAAGCTACGATTAAAGAAAGTGTTGTATATGCTGCACTCTCTAGTAGTTGCACCCGTAATTTGGAGATTAAATGAAGAGGCACGTTGTACGTGGATACTTGACATATATCACTTCATAGACCTTCAAAATGAGACCAATTTCATTTAAATCGGAGCTCGTATGCAAAACTTGAGTTTTGGGACCCCATTGTACACTATATGTATGTATAATTGTAACCTTGTATTTTAGTACTTTATTTGACCTAATTTTCGTTTTTGGTCAACATTAAACTTGTCTCGTCGAGATCTACAACTTTCATGTTTTGAGTTTTCCCAAATTCGGCCATCTCTCCCTTATTTCACATTTTCTTTCAGCCATTCAGATCAGGCCGCGTGGCGCCCTCTGATTGCGCCACGCGGCCCACTCCATCGCCCGCCACGCGCATCGCCTCTGGGTCATCAGATCGTCCTCACTGCCTTCAGATTTGGGCCCTTCATACCGCTTCATCCCTCAGCCATTCGATCGTTCCCCCAGATCTCATCTCGGCCATTAACGCCCGCCTCATCCATAGCCCTCCGCGTGGCATGCTCGTAGCCATTGGATCATCGTCCTAAGGATTAGATCTCACCCATTCAATCCCGGCCATGTCCTGACCATCCGATCAAAAGCCTGATGAAATCATGACCCTCCTTTAGCACCTCATCCTAAGGTCTCCACGTGGTGAGTTCTCCACCATTCGATCGCCGTCCAGATATAATCTGGATTGTTCTTCAGCGCCACGCTTCTAGGCTGCCATGTGGCTACATCACATCCCTCTGATCTCATATCCCCGATCTGATCTAGACCATCGCCTCATGCCCGACTCCTGGCCATTGGATTACTAGATCCAATGGATGAGAAGTCGTCTCCTACCTCCGACCCTCTCTCTTTCCCACGATCTCCACCCCTCCGCCCCCTTTCTATTTCTAGTGCCATTCCAGTCACCATCTCAGCCCTCTAGCACCTCCACTTCGTAGCCCAAACCTCCCTTATCCTCGCCAGCCTCCATGATCTCCATAAAGCCCGTCCTTGTCGCTCCACGACCTTCACGAACCTCGTCGCCCCATCACCCGCACCTCCACCTTCTCCCTTTAAATACTTCACCACCAGCCACTTTCCACCTCATCCGCCATAGCGAGAGGTGCCCTAGAGCTCTTAGCTTTCCATTAGTGACAGAAATTGAGGGCGAAATCGAGCGATGATAGGACTCCACCTCTGGCGAGATCCACAGCAAAACTCCGCCGTGTCGCAGCTCCTCCGACAAGATGCACAAGCTCGGGACGCTACCGACCCTTGGGCGAAGACCAGGAAGTTCCTCCCCGAGCTTTTGACCCCATGTAGACTCCTCCATCCTCCTCTGATCGTTCTTCTTCTTTCCTCGCATTTTTCTCTGAATTATTTCCGCTTCGCCTCGCATCTTCACGCTCCTCCGACTATCCACCGAGCTCCGCCTTGGAGCTCCCATCTTCGTGCACTACTCCATTTTCTCCGACAACAATTCGCACCTTCCTCCGACCACAACTCCTCTGCCACGGCAGAGGAGGATGAGCAGCCCCGTTCACTTCACCCTCCAGGCCTCACTACGCTCACACTCACCTCACAAGCACATTTCACATGTTTCCTTGCACAGACTAACCCTGCAGGTGTCTTCACTTCATTGGCCAGAACTTCGCCGGAGCTCCACCCGAGCTTCAACGCCTCCAGCTTGAGAACCTCTCCAGCCACTTCTAGGACCTCCGGTAGCCTCCTGACACTTCCACGACCAATCTGAGAAATCCAGGAGCTATCGGCGAGCTACATCGAGCACGAGGGAGGGTGGCAGAGCGACACCCTCTTCATCGGACCCATGCCAAGTCCGCTGTAGGAGGCGGCGGGCCGGAGGAACACGAAGCACAGCTACTGTCCGATCCCCTTGATCAAACGGTCTTGAGCAAGCCACGTCGCCTGCATCCCGCCTCCGTTGGATCAGGGGATCCAACGGCCAAAACTTTGCCACATCACCCGCGTCATCGAGCTCCAGCAACCTTTCGATCTTGCAAGGATCTGACGACCAGTGTTGCGCCACGTCGACTTCATCGACCGCCGTTAGATCATCGTTGATCTGACGGTCCCTAGGTGCGCCACGACAGCAGCTCCAGCTACCGTTAGATACACCTTGATCTAGCGGCCTACATCGCGCCACGTTGCTAGCTCCGAGCCTCTTCCCCAACCCTAGGCTCGGAGCACCCGAAGCTGATCCGAAGCAAGCCCGAATCTTAGGATCCATCCAAGCCTCTGCCCGAGCCTCCAACTCCGTCTGAACCTCACCCCCTCACATGTCCGTCACGTGAGGGCTGGGTAAATTACTCCGAGACCTCGGAACATTTCAGAAATTGCAAATTGGTCCCTGCCAGGCATGTCAAGCGAGGAGCACGTGTCTTTGTGGGAATTTTGCATCCACCCCCTCTGCATTATAGGTAATTGCATGCCCCTGTCAGCATGTTTGATTTTAAATTTCATTTTATATATTTGCATTTTGACCCCTATATTTGCACGCATAATTAAGTGTCTATTTACCATCATTCTTAATTTCTAAAAATTGTATGTTGTAGTGTAACTTGTCCTCTATCTTTTGTGACATGTATCTTATTTTTGTGAGTCATTTGGAATTTAATAATATTAAATTGGTGAAATTTTCTATATTTTGCCCACTATGTGCCTTTTAATTCATATTAAATTCCTTGTTGCTCCAAAAATCACCATAAAATCACATTAGACCTAGGATAAAATACTCTCTACATTGTGCCCAAAAATCATAGCATTTGCACGCATCACGAAGCCTGAATAAATCAAAAAGTGATTTTCTTAATTGATTTTTAATAGATCCAAATTCCATAGATTTTTAAGTTTATAAATTTTCCTAGATTCACCATACTTAGAGATAATTTTGATATCTAAAAATAATGTGTTTTGGTATTTATTAAACTTAAGTTTGCGAAAACTGTCCTGCATTCATATCTTATTTATATTAAATTCATACAGAGCCTAAAAATTCCAAAAAAAATGTAGACACTTAGGTTCATAGCATTCCATTATCTAGCCAAGTTTCGTTAATTTTGGACTCCATTTAATCATCTTTCTAATTTAACTTTTAAAGTTAGTCTGAACGCGATCGTGCGGCTTTGATGGACGTCATGTGTCAGGTCTGGCGGTCCAGAACATCGGGGACATGGGGCGCAGATGGACGTCAGATCTGCCATCCAACAGCCTGACTCATCTGCTGTGTCGGCGGTCCGGATATGATCTAGAGGAGTAGGGATGATCCAATGACGCTGGAGCAGCCTGGACGAACAGCTCTGGGGCGAACTTCACCGGAGCCAAGGAGGAGATCCCCAGCTCCGATGGTCGATCGGGAAACACCGGATGGGTTGTGGAATGCTTTCGCTTTGACTGAACGGATCAGATGGAGGCTCCACCGGCTGGATGGGAGTGGCGATGACGGGGACCTGGAGCTACTCTGGCGAGTCTCGGATGGGTACGATAGGGGGTCTTCAGCGCATGCTCTCACCTACAAAGGGTAGCTGGGACTCGGGGCAACGCTCCTGTCCGGGTTATTGGAGATAGAAAGCAAAGAAGTGACAGGGGCCGGTAATCGATCTCCGGTGAAGGCGTGGAGGAGATTCAAATCCTAATCTCGACCTAATGGACGAGGATGAGTGATCAGGGTGTGGAGCGAGATGGGGGGTGAGTGTGCGGGATGATCGGGGTGGTTGGAAGTGGGTGATGGAGCTCCGACCAGCCGGTCGGAGCAAGCGAAGGGACAGCGGTGACAAATGAAAGGTTCGATTGAGTGGGAAACTAGGAAGGATAAAAGGTATGCCTGAAGGTCTAGATAGGCTCCTGAGCTCCATGTGAAGGTGGTTGTTGGGGTGATGGCCTCGACCTCGATGTGACAGTCGGGGTAGGTTGCTCGCGGTAGAACTCCAACAACGAAGGGAGAGCTTCGGCTCTGCTGCACCAAATCAGCTGCCAAGCGGCACTCCGGGCAGCTGTCACTCAGCTGGAGGTGTCTAGGGCAAGAAATGGGAGCGAGGCATGAGAGCTACAATCTTGGGGGAGCGGATGAGAGACTATATAGCATTCCCAAGTGGCTGGAGAAATCGGGTGGAAGTACACGAACTGAGGAAGATCCGCGCCTTCCTAAGGATCCACGAAGGTCACGGATCCATGGGAAAGGTGCGGGCAAAGAATCGGGGCAAAAGGTTGTGTGATCTGATGGGGAAAATAAGAGAAATTGGTCCGGTGATGCAGTCGGGTCGGGTCAAGCCCTGGAAGAGGGGGTTGACCCAGGTCAATATTCCAACATGGACCAATCAGAAGCGACAGGGGAAAAGACAAAAACCGCTACATGACAAAATAGGAAGGAAAATAAAAGATAGATAGATTAAAAATAATAAATGAATTTAAATTAAAAAACAAACAAAATGAAAAATGTTTATTATTTTCAAGGAATTTTATGTGATTTTTATTTATTTTTTTGAAAAATAAATTAGTTTGTATACAATATAGAGTGTTATATACAAGTATAATATACCTATATATTTTGTACAATTATTTTTAATTTATTATGTTCACAAGAATACCCAATTTTATATTTTATTTATTTACAATATAATTTTTAGAGTACAAAACAATTTTTTTGTTTTATTTTTATTATTTATTTACAGGAATATAATAAATAAAGAAGGAAGTATATATACATGTATTATGTACAAGAGAGAGAGAGAGAATTTTATTTTTCGTTTTATTTTCTTTTTTTGATTTTTATTATATTTTTAGAAATATATACAAGGAGGTAAAAACATATTTTTATTTTGGCAAAAATAATTATTTATTTACAACCATGGTATATACAATATAGAGTAGGCCCTATCTCTCTCTACTTATTTTATTTGGCAATCAGACCAATGCTTGGCCCTCTCTTGGGGTTCGTGTTACTCTGTGTTTATTCTAAATACCTCCTTCCATTTTCTTTTCCTTTATTCATTTATTTTTGCACAAACACATGCTATTTACGTAAAATTCACACATGCATGCATATTATTAACTTATTGTATTTACATCTATTTACATGATGCTTTGCCAAGATAATTAGCTAAACTAAAAGAATAAAGAGTGATGATTAGGGATTCATCACCCCCCTATACTTTACCTTTGCTAGTCCCTTAGCAAACACTTATTTGAAAAAGAAGTAAAAGGAGAAAGCAAAGAAAAAGAAGGAGAATCAAGGTTGATTATTAAACTTGTCTTCATTAAATTAAAGTATGGAGATCAGTCAGACCTTTGGATTATTAGTTTGTCGGAACCTTATTTGGACCTAGGTTTAAAACTCAATAGCCTCTAAGTTCCACCTATCTATGGTCTAGGCTCCTCAATAATCCAGATCAGAACAAGTCTACATACACAAACTCTAATGACCATGAATCTTTTCTTGTACTGTGTAAGTGATATGTAGCTCCCCACCTCAAAAATGGCAAACTAACAGCCCCCCTCAACAAGGTAACTCTAATGCCCTAGTCTGGAAGCTCTTTCCTCGAGGAGCGGGGTATTCCCTTCTAAGTTCAAGTTCAACCGGCTCAAGAAGAGGAGGAAGAAGAGAATGGACCATGACCAGTGTAGTCATGTATCCCTGGGAGCCCAACCAGTGTAGCTAAGTATCCCGCTGCAAGCTTCATGAGATGAGAATGGGTAGCATAAGCTTTGCTTTATTTGGCTATATACACTCCGATGGGTATTTCATTTTCTATCAGACCCACCACATTTTTGGAGTTTTTCTTTCTTTTGCACATTTTTTTGATGTGCAAATGTACAACATATCTACATGGTGCAACATATATACATAAGGACTTTTTCCTCTTGAGCCAGTAGACTATCCCTCTTTTGAAGCATTATTGCAACCCACAACTCATGTCTTTAAACATCAACACCATCAGACCAAGTTGAGATGCACTTCCTTCACTAAAAGAAGACGAGAGGTTCCGCCTAGAAGTACTACCCTCGTATGCTACCCCAAATCAAAGGAAACTGCCTCCTCACCACCTCATCCGTAGAGAGCTATGTGTAAGGTGTTGGTGCAAGTAAAGCCAATGTCTGTGAGAGTCATGTGTGCGTTGTTAAATGTTCTACTTAGGCTCATCAAGATGACATATGATCCTAGCCTAGTGGACTCAAAGAATTAAGTCACCAATGGACCTGAAAAGTCTTAACCCTAAGCCCTATAAGGTTCCTCTTATAATTAAGTTGATTAAGGCCTTAACCAAGCTCCATTTTCCAATTTAATTCCAGACAAGTTTAAATGTCAACTATGATTCAGAAAAACTGTACGAGTATATACAAAAATCTTTTTATGCAAAGTTTTTGAAAATGTGCAAAATTTTTGAAAAATGCTTGAATGTATGCATGAATGCAGAGGTTTTGCAAACTATTTACAAACATTTACACAAGGATTTTAGCAAACTTTTGTTTTTCAAATATTTTACAAAAATTTTGTACTATATACATAATTTTTATACCAAAATATTTAGACAAATTTTTACAAACAAAACATTTTTACAAACATATGTACAAAAAAAACTATAAATAGCTATGTATGTGCAAAAAAGAATTTTATGTACAATAAAAATTTTAAAATTTTTACGGTTTTTAGATAGAGGACTTTAGCAATTTTATTTATTAACACACTCATACAAAGTACGAGTTATGGCTAAAGTATATATGTAATATATACGATACCCCCTATACTTAGCTCGAACGATGTCCTCAGAGTGGATCAAGAGCGATGAAGAAGACATAACTCGTGCTGGTATAGGGCAGTGAAAAGGAATGCTATACTACAACGACGAATCAAAGAGTAGAATGAAGAGAGCTCGGTGTTTCCCCCTATACTTAGGATCAAGTAATCCTAAGTATAGCAGATTGTACATAAAGGGAAATCCGATGTAGAATGTACATGGTCTACCTCCCCTATACTTAGGGTAAAATATCCCCAACTATAGGCAACAAAACAGAGGTAAAAAGAATCAAAAGAATAATCAAGAGTCTGACAACGCCTACACTTAGGGTAAAGTACACCATAAGTATAGCATAATCACAAGATGTAGATGGGGTGTTGGACTAAAGAATGAGATAATACGGACATCTGGATCTATACAAAGCGGAAGATAGTGATAATCAAGCATGAGATGCAAATGACGTGAGTCAAAGACCACATCTCATGCAAAATGAATCGGGGTGATGCCAACGATCAACGGTTCATGATCAAGATATGGTTTGAGACGCTGACCGTTAACATGAAAGGTAGACTCAGATGTCATCTCAGATATATCAATACTCTCATTGCCATGTACCTTTCGGACCAAGTATGGTCCCTTCCACTTGCTCTGCAATTTCCCAGGAAATAATCTAAGCCTAGCATCAAAAAACCATACTCTCTGATCTGGCTCAAACTGCTTATGGCTGATGTGAGAATCATGCCATATCTTCACTCACTCCTTGTACTGTAGGCTGCTCGAAAAGGTTGTGTCTCTAAGCTTCTCTAGGGCTGCCAATTCTTCCTTCCTCTGATCTCCTATACTCACTGGATCCAATAATATATCTGTTACAACCCAAAGTGACTTGTGCCTAATGTCAACAGGTAAATGGCATGGCTTTCCATAAACGAGACGAAAGGGAGATGTACCCAAGGAGTCTTGAAGGAAGTCTGATATGCCCACAAGACTGAGTCCAAAAGCTGCGACCAATCCTTTAGGTCTAGGCGGACTACCTTCTGCAATATCGTCTTGACACCCTGTTTGATACTTCAGCAAGACCATTGGTCTGAGGATGATATGGAGTGGCAACTCGATGGTCTATGCTAAACTCGCTAGCAAGGACCTTTACCTTGTCGTCGACGAAATGAGATCCCCTGTCAGATATCAATACTCTAGGCACTGATGACACACCTCAGCTACTCGGGTTAAGGTATAAATCAAGGTCGTTGCGACCCGAACCGCGAGGCTAAGTCAATCAAGAAACTCAAGATCACCAAAAATCAAAATCAATCAATCAAGCACAAATAGCGGTCTCGCTAATTTATTTTACATGGTATAGCTACCAGGGTCAAACTCAAGGAGCATGAAATGTGTGAGCTACGAAGTAGTCGGGATCCAAAAATAAAAAGAAGTAAAATAATTTGGTGGATTTTATATTTTTCAATTTTTATGATCTTTAGTAATAAGAAAAAGACTAAAAGGCTTCAAAAACTCACAATCAAGCAATTATTTAAAACACTTAAGATGCTTATAAAATTCAAATAATTTTTTTTGGGTTTAAAAATATTTAAATATTTTTTTGTTAATTTTCTTGAATTTTTATGATTTTTAGTTAATTTTCTAAAAATGAAATAAGAACAAAAATACTAAACAGTGTATAACTCGAATCTAAAGACAATTTAAAATTATTTAAAATGCCTATAAAATTCAAACGGTAATTTTATGATAAACTATAAATAAAAACCTAACTTCAGAGGAAGAAAATGCATTTTTTTCATTTTTTTATGAATTTTAATAATTTTTCTAAGGTTTTTAATGTTTTCAATTTTTATGGTTTTTATAAATGTAAATGCGACAAAAATTGGACAGAAGCAATAACAAATCAGAACAAGCAATCAATAATTTTTTTAGAATATCTAAAGGGTTTTTAATATTTTTAGTGGATTTTCAAAGACAAACAGTAGAGATATTTAGGGTTTTTGAATTTTTAAAAATAATAATGAAAACAAAAAGAACCCAAAAATTCATAGAAACTCCTACACCATGGCAAGAGCCATATATCGAAATCTCATGATTTTTGGACCAAATTTGCTATTTATTAAAACAAAAATAAAAGGCACAACACACAAGGACCAATATGCAATTATTGAAAAGTTTCCAACCTTACAATAACATGTGGAAATAGTTTAGGGTTTAATATGCAAAACAACCAGATCCGCACGTGGGCGGCACGTGAACCAGGCACTCAGGGGTATAAATGTAATTCCTATTTATAAAGATTCATTCGATAACAACAATAAAGTCTAGGTAGGCACATGCAAATATCCCAAGTCACGTGGGGAAACCACGTGCTACACACACAAAAGGGCTAAAATGCAAATATCAAAAACATAAAAGGCAGAGATGCAAAAAGTCTCACTATGTACTTTTTATTTTACAGACTAACTAATAAAAGGAAATAACTGTAGGGGTAGCGGAGCAAATTACCCAAGCTGCTCGTGCGTCGCGTGTGGGGTGACAGGTGGCGCACTCTAACTGGGTGACGACGTGCGGCTCTGGCGCGTACAGCTGGCGAATCCAACATCCGTCAGGAGGTGCGAACGTGGACATATGGAGACCGTTAGTTGTCAGATCTAATGGCCTGACAGGTGCAGGCTCTGGATGATTATGATGAAATCTGGGCGTAGGGCGTAATCCAACTGTAGAGGGAAGGTCTTGAAGAACTCTGCCTGGGCGAAGTTCACCAGAGCACTGACGGTGATCTGGCACTCCGATGAACTATTAGATGATGGCAGTCGACTCGTGATGCTCCTCCGCGTCTAGTGAGCGTTTCCGATGAGCTCGTCACTGGTTGGATCTCCTGGAAGGTGGACGTGACCTAGGCTAGCTCCGCCGAAATGTGATGAAGGCGATCTGGGGCGTATCTCCGTGCGCTATGACCTACAGAGGAAAGCTTTAAATCAGAGCATAGCTCCGGTCAAGGTTATTTGACCTAAAACGACAGGAAGCGATGGCGAATGGAGGTGGGGGTTCCGGCGAAGATACGGAAGGAACCTAGGTCCTAATCTTGGCTCGTACAGCTAAGATTCGGGTGATCAGGTCGCATAAGGAGGGTGACAGTGAGCGGGTCTATCGATCGGAATAGATAAGGGTGGCTGAAGAGGCTCCGATCGGCGGGTCGGAGCTGACGGAGCGGTGGATGAAAGATTCGAAAAATATAGAACTAGGATCGAAATGGAGGCTACCTGAGGGTCCTATATGAATCCTAAGCTCCAGGGGGTGATGTCGAAGGGGGTTGTCGCCTCGACCTCGCTACGGAAGGTGGGGGAGGCTCGTCATGGCGGAACTTCGGCCACGAAGCTCGAGCATCAGCTGCAGCGGCCTTCGCCGACCACCAAAGGCCCAATCCGGTTGCTGTCACCAAGGGGAAAGGTTCTAGGGTAGAAGGGAAGTGTGCGGCGTGAGCTGTCTCTCTAGGGAATCGAATGAAGAATATATAGGCAGTCCCAGGTGGCTGGAGAGATCGGGCATGGGCACGCAAATCGAGAAAGATCCGCCCTTTCCCTAGGGATCCGCAAGGATCTTGGATCCAAGGGGAAGGTGCGAGCGAAGGAATCGGGGCAAGAGAAGGCGAGATCCGCTAAAAAGAATTCGGAGAAGTCGGGTGCATGAGACGGATCCACGAAGGAGACGGTCCGGGAGGGGATGTTGACCAGGGTCAACTTTCCTCCTAGACCAATCAGAATTTAGGAAATCAAAAAGATTTGTAAAATAAATTAAAAATATAAAATGATTTCAAAATAAAAAATGTTTAAAATGAAAAATATTTATAATTTTTTGAACTATATTTTTGTGATTTTTATTCATTTTTATAAAAAAATAATTTAACCTATATACAGTGTATTATATTGTATATAGGTATAATTTACCTATGTATTTTGTACAATTTTTTTCTTCTTATTTTTATAGAAATACCCCAATTTTATAATTTTTTATTTAGAACATATTATTTGGAGTATAAAATAATTTTTATTTTATTTTTATTGATTATTTACGAGTGTAAAATAAATAGGTGTATGATACATATATACATGTATTATGTACAAGGTGAGAGAGACTTTATTTTATTTTTATTTTTCTTAATTTTTGTTTTATTTTTAGAGATATATACAAGGGAATATAAACATATTTTATTTTTATTTTTGTGAAAATAAAATATATACAAAAAAGGCAATATATACAACATAGAGTGGCCCTATCTCTCTCTACTTATTTTATTTGGCGATCAGGTCCATTTTAGACCCTCTCTTGGGTTCAGGTCACTCAATATTTATTCTAAATATTTCCTTCTTTTTCTTTTATTCTTTATTTTTTTATTTTTGCACAAATACATGCTAATTATTAATTATTAACAAATGCATGCTTATTGATAATTTATTGTATTTACAACTATATACAAGATGTTTCGCGAAGATATGTAGCTAAAATAAAAGAATAAAGAGTGATGAATGAGTATTATCACCCCCTATACTTTACTTTTGCTTGTCCCTTAGCAAACACTTATTTGAAAAAGAAGTGAAAAGAAAAGAAAAAGAAGAAGAAGAAAATGAATCAAGGTTGATTATTAAACTTGTCTTCATTAAATTGAAGTATGGAGCTTAGTTAGATCTTTGGATTATTCATTTGTCGGAACCTTATTTGGACTTAGGTTTAAAACTCAACAGCCTCTAAGTTCCAGCAATCTATGGTCAAGACTCCTCAACAATTTAGATCAAAACAAGTCTACATACACAAACTCTGATGAATATATGAATCTTTTCTTGTACTGTGTAAGTGATATGTAGCTCCCCACCTCAGATATGGCAAAGTGACAACCCCCCTTAACAAGGTAACTCTAATGCCCTAGTCTGGAAACTCTTTCCTCGAGGAGCGGGGTATTCCCTTCTAAGTTCAAGTTCAACCGGCTCAAGAAGAGGAGGAAGAAGAGAATGGACCATGGCCAGTGTAGCCATGTATCCTAGGGAGCCCAACCAGTGTAGCTAAGTCTCCCAGCTGCAAGCCTCATGAGATAGGCATGAGTAACATAAGCTTTGCTTTACTTGAATATATACACTATGGTGGGTATTTCATTTTCTATCAGACCCACCACTTTTTTGGAGTTTTTCTTTTTGCACATTTTTTTTCGATGTGCATATGTAGATGGTGCAACATATATACATAAGGAGTTTTTCCTCTTGAGTCAGTAGACTATCCCTCTTTTGAAGCATTATTGCAACCCACAACTCCTATCTTTAGACCTCAATGCCACCGGACCAAGTTGAGACGCACTTCCTTCACTAGAAGAAGAAGAGAGGTTTCGCCTAGAAGTACTACTCTCATATGCTACCCCACGCCAAAGAAGTGCTGGTGCAAGTAAAGCCATTGTCTGTGAGCGTCATGTATGTGTTGTTAAGTGTTTTACTTAGGCTCATCAAGATGACATATCATCATAGCCTAGTGGACTCAAAGAATTAAGTCACCATGGACCTGAAAAGTATCAACCCTAAGCCTATACGGTTCCTCTTAGAATTAGGTTGATTAAGATCTTAACCAAGCTCCATTTTTCAATTTAATTCTAGGCTAGTTTAAATGTCAACTATGATTCAGAAAAACTGTACATATATATACAAAAATGCTTTTGTGTAAATTTTGAAAATGTGCAAAATTTTTGAAAAATGTTTGAATGAATGGATGTATGCATGAATGCAGAAGTTTAGCAAAATATTTACACACATTTACAAAAGGGTTTTCGCAAACTTTTTGTTTTTCAAACATTTTACAAGAATTTTGTATTATATACATAATTTTGATATCAAAATATTTACAAACTCTTTACACACAAAAGATTTTTACAAACATTTGTACAAAAATAATTTTGTAAATAGCTATGTATGTGCAATAAATAATTTTATGTACAAAATTTTTTTAAATTTTTAAGGGTTTTAGCCATTTTATTTATTAACACAATCACACAAAGTATGAGTTATGGCTAAAGTATATATGAAATATGTACGACACCCCCTATATTTAGCTCGAACGATGTCCTCAGAGTGAATCAAGAGCGATGAAGAAGACATAACTTGTGCTTAGTATAGGGAAGTGAAAAGGAAAGCTATACTACAATGACGAATGAAAGAATAGAATGGAAAAAATCTCAGGGTTTCCCCCTATACTTAGGATCAAGTAATCCTAAGTATACCAGACTGTACACAAAGGGAAATCTGAGTGGAAGAATGTACAGGGTCTACCTCCCCTATACATAGGGTAAAATATCCCTATGTATAGGCAGCAAAACAGAGGTGGAAAAGAATCAACATGAAATCAAAAGTCTTACACTCCAGGTACACCCTAAGTATAGCATAATCAAAGATGCAAATGGGGGTGTTGGACTGAAGAATGGTGTGATATGGACATCTGGATCTATACAAGGCGGAAGACAGTGATAATCAGGCGTGAGATGCAATAAATGTGAGCCAAAGACCACATCTCACGTAAAATGAATAGGGGTGACGTCAATGACCAGTGGCTCATGTTCTAGATATGGTTTGAGCCGCTGCCCGTTAACACGAAAGGTAGACTCAGATGACATCTCAGATATGTCAATGCTTCCATTATCATGTACATTTCAGACCAGGTATGATCCCTTCCATTTGCTCTGCAACTTCCCTGGAAATAATCTAAGCCTGGCATCGAACAACGATACTCTCTGTCCTGGCTCAAACTGCTTGTGGCTGATATGCGA
This sequence comes from Ottelia alismoides, assembly GCA_037367405.1. Lineage (NCBI taxonomy): Eukaryota > Viridiplantae > Streptophyta > Magnoliopsida > Alismatales > Hydrocharitaceae > Ottelia > Ottelia alismoides. The sequence continues at coordinate 228,659 of JAZKJV010006261.1, read as the reverse complement.
ATCATGCCACTCCTTCACTCTCTCCTTATACTATAGGCTACTCGAAAAGGTTGCATCTCTAAGCTCCTCCAGGGCTGCCAACTCTTCCCTCCTCTGGTCTCCTACACTCACTGGATCCAAAAGTATGTCCGTGACAGCCCAAAGTCACTTATGTCTCAGCTCAACAGGTAAATGGCAGGGCTTGACATAAACGAGGTGAAAGGGAGATGTGCCCAAAGGCGTCTTGAAGGACGCCCGATATGCCCACAAGACCGAGTCCAAAAATTGTGACCAATCCTTTCAATCAGGGCGGACGACCTTCTGCAATATAGTTTTGATCTCCCTGTTCGACACTTCAGCAAGACCATTGGTCTGAGGATGATACGGTGTGGCTACTCGATGGTCAAGGTTGAACTCTCTAGCAAGGGCCTTTACCTTGTCGTTGACGAAATGAGACCCCCAGTCAGATATCAACACTCTAAGAACCCCAAACCGTGAAATGATATTCTTCCTCAAAAATCTGCATACAGTCCTAGCATCTGCGGTTCGGGCGGCGATGGCCTCAACCCAATGACTCACATAATCAAAGGCCAACAGAATGTACTCGAATCCCTGGCTCTTAGGGAATGGACCCATGAAATCGATGCCCCATGCGTCAAAAACCTCACAGAAGTGAATGGGTTGCATCGGCATCATATCACGCTGTCCACAAGTGCCCATCCTCTGACAGTCAGTACACCTCTTCACGAATTCATCAGAATTCTTGAAGAGGGTAGGCCACCATAGGCCGGATTGGAGCACTTTTTGTGTTGTTCTCCTCCCAGAGTGATGTCTTGCCTCGAGCTTGTGGCAGTAAGTGAGGATGCTATGGTGCTCCTCCTGAGGAATGCACCGACGTCAGACGTTATCCCCTCCTTCATGATACTGGACGGGATCCTCCCAATGGTAGAACTTGGCCTTCGCGAGGAAGGTCTCGAGTCGCTGCCTAGGCCAACCTTGTGGAACTTTCTAGGCAACAAGATAGTTCACAATGTCGGCATACCACAGGAAAGAGGCGATAGCAAGGATCGCCTCATCTGGGAAGGTCTCAGAAATAGGATCAATCTGCTCAGAATCCTCCAGATGCTCTAATCCGAAGATATGATCCGCCACCACATTCTTGACTCCGGGCTTATCCTTATTCTCTATATCAAACTCTTGGAGTACAAGGATCCATCTAGTCAATCTCACTTTGGCATCCTTCTTGGTCATGAGGTACCTGATGGCGGTATGGTCAGTGAAGATGGTCACATTGGATCCAATGATGTATGATCTGAACTTGTCTAGGGCAAAGACTACGGCTAGCATCTCCTTCTCCGTGACGATGTAGTTCCACTGAGTAGCATCCAAAGTACGGCTAGCATAGTGAATGGGAAAAGGTACTCCATCCCTCGTCTGTCCCAACACGGCTCCTACGGCAAAATCGGAGGCATCTGTCATGATCTCGAATGGGAGAGACCAATCAGGCAGCTGGAGGACAGGAGCCTCAACAACTGGACTCTTGAGAGTCTCAAATGATGCAAGACACTTATCATCCACAATGAACTCAGTGTCTTTGGTCAGCAAATCTGTCAACGGTCAGGCAATCCTGCTGAAATCATGAATAAAGCGTCGGTAGAAACCGACGTGCCCCAGAAAAGATCGTAAATGTCATAGTTGGACGGTGGACTGAGTTTCCTAATGATATCCACCTTGGACGAATCAACCTCCATGCCCCTATTGGAGATGATATGGCCAAGCACCGTCCCTTGAGTTACCATGAAGTGACTATTCTCCCAAGATAGCACAAGATGGACCTCGATGCATCGCTGAAGGACGCAATCTAGGCAATCAAGACAAGCATCAAACCCATCACCATAGACCAAAACGTTGTCCATGAAGACCTCCAAGCATTCACCCACCATGCCTAAAAAGATGTACAACATGCACTTCTGGAATGTCACCGGGGCGTTACATAGACCAAAGGGCATCCGTCTGAAAGCATATGTCCCAAAGGGACAGGTAAATGTGGTCTTGTCCTGGTCTTCGGGCGCAATGGTCACCTGATTATATTCGGAGTACCCGTCAAGAAAGCAGTAATGCCTCTTCCCTGCTAGCCTCTCTGTAATTTGATCAATAAAAGACAGTGGGAAATGATCCTTCTTGGTGGCATGGTTCAATCGTCTGTAGTTCACACAGACCCTCTAAGAAGTGGGTACCCGGGTAGCGATCTCCTCTTTAGACTCACTCACAAATATAGTGATGCCCGTCTTCTTAGGCACCACATGTAATGGACTAACCCATTTGAAGTCAGAAATGGGGTAGATAAAATCGACGCTCCACCATTTCGAGATTTCCTTCATGACAACCTCTCGAAGGTTTGGGTTTAGCCGCTGTTGGAACTCACATGACGGCTTGACGTCCTCTTCAAGATAGATATGGTGGGAGCACATGGCCGGACTTATCCCCTGGAGATCAACTACGCTCCATCCTATCGCCTTGCGGTTCTTTTCAAGAACCTCCATCAAACGAGATTCTTGTTCTCCAGTCAAATCCGTTGAGATAATGACTGGGTGCATCTCATGCTCGCCCGCAAGGAACCTATACTTCAGCGACTGCGACAAGGGCTTCAACTCTGGACAACTGGTGCTGGCAGATCTGGTCTCTGAAAAGTCTGACTGAATGCGACGAAATCTGCATGGGAGAACTCTCGCTGAACCTGGAAATCCGGTGAAGACTGCTCTGATGGTGTGTCTGTACTCTGAATGGAATCAGTCTCCTCCCTAGTTGCTGGCTCTGTGGAATCAGACATGGGATCATATCATCAAACTCTGCCCAATCAATGTCTGACTCCAAGGGATCTGAATTTGAATAAGAATCAACTGCTTCACCCTCCTGAACGCGATCTGCTGCCTGAACTGTATCCTGTACCAGGAATGTACTCTCCAAGCTCTCCTCTACTGGAATATGTGCATTAGCGGACTCTGAAGGTGAGAGGATGGCTCGTGAAGCTAGGTCTGACCAAACTGCCTCATCATATGTACTCACAAAATCACAATCCTGGTGGATGTGTGGCTCTGCCTCTGTCATCAGCTCTGAATCTGTGAGCGGCTCTCAGCAAGCTGAATCTCGCGCTCTGGTCTCATCGATCATCTCTATTTGTATACTCTCGCCCTCGACGTGAAAGTACATCTTCCCGCTATCATGGTCGGACACTACCTTGGTTGTGTCCAAGAATGGGCGTCTAAAAATGATGGGGGTATCGGTCACATACTCAGGGATCTCCATGTCCAACACAACGAAGTCCACAGGGAATTTCATGTCCTGAATTGTGACGACCACGTCCTTCAGCAACCCCTTCGGCCTCTTGACAGATCGATGAGCAAACTGAAGGATTGTCCTGCTCTGTCTAAGAGGGCCAAACTCGAATCGATCGAGTAAGGCTGCCGGAAGTAGGTTGATAGAAGAGCCACTGTCTAATAGAGTCTGATCGAACCTTTACTCATGTATGTGGCATCTGACATAAGGAGCTCCTGCATCTGGCCTCTTGGCTGGCAGACGGTTCTGGATGGCGAAGTAGGTGGCGCGAGTGAGCACATGGATCTCTGACTGGTGGTTCCTCCTCTTCCTGCGAATGGTGGTCCTCTCTCTAAGGTTTCTCTAGAAGAGGGGTATGTGCTCCACGGCCTCCTGTAGAGTCAGTTGTATATGAAATCTGTCCATCATCTGCTGGTTGAACTCTAACTGATGGGATTTTTTTTGGATTTTCTTTTTTAGTCCCCTTAGCCAAGCAGAGTGCTTGGGGAAAGGAGATGGCTGGGCCCTCCTCAGATGGAGGGCTAGGATCAGGTCCCTGCTGTTGCGGCAAAGTGGAATCCATACAAACATCTCCAAATAACACAGATGGACTCATAAATGAAGAACCCTTTCCTTTATTATCAGAACAGTCCTGGGATACATAAACGGGGGAAATGCAACAAGAGTAGAACGGGTGGCCTCAGTACCATCCACGACATCTGGACTTGCAGCATCAGCACCGTACTTTGGCTCAGCATCAAGTCTGGTGGCATCAGCACCACCTCCTGCATCTGGTGAAGTGACGACCTCAGTACCGTCAGCTGGATCAACATCTTTGGTGGCATTAGCACCACCGTCATCATCATCATCATCATGAGCGGCATCAGCACCGCTCTCCTCCTTGTCTGGCGCTCCTGAAGCTGCACGGGATCGTCGCTCAGACGAGGCACTACCGGCTGGCATCCTACCGCTCCTAAGTGTAACAAAGTCAGCATAAAAAGTGTATGCAATAATATCACCGAGTGAATCACTAGGAGTGGTAACCTCTGTAAACTCTACCTACTCAGACTTCCTCTTGAGGTTGTTTGGGTTCGGCTCAATCTGGGCAGGGATGGCGACCTTTCCTTTCACGATCTCTCTCATCTCCTGTCGGAACTCATCCATCTCCCGTCTGAAGGTAGCCTGCTGCTCGGAGATGAGGCGGGCTAGATCATCTAAGGATGGGTTCTCATAGGCGAGAGCATGAGAACTTGATGGGTGGCCTCTCTGAAAATGAGGTTATTGCTGTTGATGAGAGGGATACCGGGGCTGAGACTGATACTGCTGAGGCTGTTGCTGTTGCCTCCAAGACTGTCCCTGCTGATAGGGACGAGGCCCATGCTGCTGGTAATGGGGCTGTGGATGTGGCTGCTGCTGCTGTGGGAACTGGGGCTGCTGGTGCTGCTCTCGCTGCTGGTCGTACTGGCCACCCTGAGCTGGAGGCTGCTGCTGCTGGGAACTGGTACCTCCGGTCGACCAACGGAATCCGAGATGGTCTCGTCGGATCCCAGGCTGAGGTTGGTCATACCAAATCCTGTTGACGTCCATCAACGACTCCTTCTCGTAGGTGGGCGGGGGAAGAATTGTCAGGGGTTGGTCCGGCTGATACACCACCATTTGGCTGTCTTGAGATGGTGGTGGCTGAACATACTGTTGCTGCTACTGCTGGAATGGCTTCGCATGAATGTGGTGTACCTGACAGTAATAGACGGAGGGCTGGGTCGAGCTGCTGCAGCTGGTATCTGCCTGTGACCTGAGATGGGGCTGAGAAGCCATCTGTGCCTCCTAGAGACACATGATCTGGGTCTTCAGGTCACTCAGCGTCTGTGCCATATGGTCAATCTGCGTCATGCCCTGGCACTACTTCTTCTCTATCAACTCAATCCGGTCCAACTTCTCGCTGATAATCCCCATATCAACGGCCGATGACTCTGCCTGTGCTGCGGCTGCTGATGATGTAGATGGACCGACATTGACCCGTGCTATCCTTTGATAGGACACAGCCTGTGGGTGGGGCTTCCCCTGAGCATACAATCGGGTCTGGGACATCACCGTGTAGTTCTCGGCCATCTCCTCGTAGATGGCCCAGACCTGATCCTCATCCTTGGCAAAGTATGAACCCCCCACATGATGCGTTGACTAGCCCCTGCAACTCCGGTGTAAACCTGCAGAAGAAACTCTGGACGAGATTGGGCTTCGATATATCATGATGCGGACACCGTCTATGAGCTCCCTGAAGTGGTCCCATGCCTCGTGAAATTGTTCATTGGGGAGAATGCAGAAATTGCTGATCAGGGCCCTGACTGCATTCGTCCAGCCGAGTGGATAATACTTATTCAAGTACTCGTTCCGGAGCTATTCCCATGTGGTGACAAATCTCCCTAAATTCGTCAGCCAGTTGGTTGCTCTGCCTACAAGGGAGAAAGTGAAGGCTAACATCCTGATGATGTCCTCGTCCATGAGGCGATCGTGTACAGCACTGCATATCATCCCGAACTCCTGGAGATGGAGGTGTGGCTCCTTTGTAGCGAGTCCGTGGAAGCGGGGAAGAAGCAGAATCGTCTGAGGTGAGAGCTTGAAATCTCCTAGAATGGCTGGTAACACTATCCATATGTGGGTGAGAGTTGCACCAGGATTGTGCAACTCCCTCATCGGTCGGGCGGGTGTTGGTTGCTCAGGCTCTCTATCATCGAGAATATCTCCTCCTCCTCCTGCGGCTCTGCACTGCTCTCGGTCAGCTCGCATCTGCTCCATCTCTCTGCGCATATCCACCATGAAAGCCCCCTGATCCCGATCTAATGCTGCATGGTCTCTAGGGAGACTAACGGGGTGTTGTTGATGGTACCCTGATCAAGTACATACGTCTGGTTCCCACTGAGTCCATCGATGCGCTCCTCGCTGCTGGCCATGGTCTCTGCAAAGGAAAAAGACCAAACTCAGGTGCTGATAAATCAACTGGATGCTACGGTATCTTCTCGAGCACCTTAGGACTGGTAGAAGGGTGGTCGAGGGGGAACAGGGTGGAGTCGAACTCGGTTCGGAAAGCGGGTCTCGGCTCTCGTGAACCAACCTAGACGAACGGGCTGGAGTGCTCGAAAGAGGTGCAGCCAGAGGCTACCTAAGGGACCTCCGACCCATCATCTTGATCTGGTGAGTGAAGGCGGATGAGATCTGAAAAAGCAAACAAGATCAAGCAAGCAAAACCCCCAATTCACATACGCACTCAAAGCTGATGACCGTGAAGGTTCGGTCTTTTATCTTGTCAATTTTATTAGGTGATAAAACAGTCTTTCAGAGCGATTAAGTGAGTTGTTGGGAATCCAACACCCCCAGGAGACTGTCCCGATCCAAAGCTAGATCTTTCCCAGCCAGTACAAGTCGCGGACCGTTTACTGGCTACCCGATCGACTCGCTTTGTTAAGGATATTACGGCCCGTTTTACCGGAGACCGAGCGATCTTCACTGGAGAACGACTAACTCGAGACCAGTAGTCTGAAGAAGGGTCGGATGTGGCTCTAACCTAGGGTGCGGGTCACTCTCTCACTCATCCAAACCATACAAGGAAGGGATTACTCTCCCAAGACAGATATTTTCGGTGAAGTGTCTTTTAGGTCGAGTATGCTTAAACATTCCCAATTTTTTTGTTTTTAGGTATTTTTCAAATAAAATAATGCCTAACAAATTTTTCGATTCTCCTGATTATTTTAAGTCCAAAACATGGGGAGAAAGCGAAAAAGCTGATGCGCGACTAAACACGATGATGCATGCCGAGTAAGAGATGCGTACCCGACTCCAGCTCTCTACATGCAAAGTGATCCGCGCATACATTTAACAGAAAGTAAACCTATCTAAATGATGCACGAAGAAATCGGCCTTAGACAGAAAATTTCTACTCGCGAAGCACAATAGCTAACGGGTCAGCAAGAGGGGTCGGAGTCCGGTCTCTGATGTCGATCGGTGTCCGCCACAACGGATCCTGCCAGCGCTGTATACGGCCTCTAGCAGTACGTGACCCCTCAGGTGACCAAGTTAACTTTTTCATTAGTGAGTTAATTAATAAGGTCTATTTATTCGATCTATAGGAACATGCAATTAATTAGGGTTGGGCCTTAATAATTACGTCACAAGGCAAGCAAAAATCCTAAGTCTAAGGCTAAAACCTTCGAGAATCAAAAGAAAATAAAAGCGATCAAAAGCCACAACTGGCGAAAATCATGGTGAGGTCTCTCGAGCACACCGGTGCTCGGCGAAACAGACCCCGGGATAACCACCAAGTCTGAGAGTGTTTGTCTATCATGTATTATTACAATAATAATAGGCAGAAAATAAAACTAAGCTAAGCTAAACTAAAGCTCCCCACACTCATGCTCTCCTCTCTCATGCTCTCATGTGGCTCAATGCAGAAACGAGCCGCCTCCAAGTCCCGCGGGTGCTTCGGCTCTCCGAAGAAAACCGCCTTCGATCCTCAGGTCCTCGTACGAAAATCGAAATAGAAAATGTTTCAGTACAACAGTTATTATAATAATGAAAAATAAAATAAAATAAAATGAAAAATGAATGCAAGAAAATAGAAACAAATAAAAGAAAATTAAAAAGAAATAAAAACACAAATAAAAGCAAACAATAACAAAAGTAAAAATAAAAGAAAACAAATAAAAGGAAAATAAAGAAAAGAAAAATAAATCTGAAAAAGAAAGAAAGCCGACTACTAAGCCGTGCTCCCCGGCAACGGTGCCATTTTGATAACACGCCTCAGCTACTCAGGTTAAGGTATAAATCAAGGTCATTGCAACCCGAATCGCGAGGCTAAGTCAATCAAGAAACTCAAGACCACCAAAAATCAAAATCAATCAATCAAGCACAAATAGCGGTCTCGCTATTTTATTTTACATGGTATAGCTACCTGGGTCGAACTCAAGGAGCACGAAATGCGTGAGCTACGAAGTAGTCGGGATCCAAAAATAAAAAGAAGTAAAATAATTTGGTGGATTTTATATTTTTCAATTTTTAATGATTTTTAATAATAAGAAAAGACTAAAAGGCTTCAAAAATTCACAATCAAGCAGTTATTTAAAGAACTTAAAATGCTTATAAAATTCAAATAAAAATATTTTTTGGTTTTAGAAATATTCAAATGTTTTTGTTAATTTTCTTCAATTTTCTAAAAATGAAATAAGAACAAAAATACTAAACAGTGTACAGCTCGAATAAAGGCAATTTAAAATTATTTAAAATGCTATAAAATTCAAGCAGCAATTTTATGATAAACTATAAATAAAAACCTAACTACATAAGAAGAAAATGCTTTTTTATTTTTTAATGAATTTTTAATAATTTTCCAAGGTTTTTAATGTTTTTTAATTTTTAAGGTTTTTATAAATGCAAATGCGACAAAAATTGGACAAAAGCAACAAAAAATCAAAACAACCAACCAATAATGTTTTTAGAATTTTTAAAGGTTTTTTAATATTTTTAGTGGATTTTCAAAGATAAATAGTAGAGACTTTTAGGGTTTTTGAATTTTTAAAAATAATAAATGAAAACAAAAAGAACCCAAAAATTCAAAGAAACTCCTACACCATGGCAGTAGCCATGTATCAAAATCTCATGATTTTTGTGATTTTTGGACAAAATTTGCTATTTATTAAAATAAAAATAAAAGGCATAGCACACAAGGACCAATATGCAATTATGGAAAAGTATCCAGCCAAACAAAAACACGTGGAAATAGTTTAGGGCTTAATCTGTAAAACAACCAGATCCGCACGTGGGCGACACGTGAACCAGACACTCAGGGGTGTAAATGTAATTACTATTTATAAAGATTCATTCGATAACAACAATAAAGTCCAGGTAGGAACATGCAAATATCCCAAAGTCACGTGGGAAAACCACGTGCTACCCACACAGAAGGGATAAAATGCAAATATCAAAAACATAAGGGGCACATATGCAAAAAGTCTCACTATGTACTTTTTATTTTACAGACTAAATAATAAAAGGAAATAACTGCAGGGGTAGCAGAACAAATTACCCAAGCCGCTCGTGCGTCGCGTGTGGGGTCACAAGTGGCGCGCTCTGACTGGGTGATGATGTGCGACTCTGCCACGTACAGCTGGCGAATCCAACAGCCGTCAGGAGGTGCGAACATGGGCGTACAAAGACCGTTAGATGTCATATCTAAAGACCTGACAGGTGCATGATCTGGACAACTTTGATGAAATTTGGGCGCAGGGTGTAATCCAACGGCAGAGGGAAGGTCTAAGGGAACTCCACCTGGGCGAAGTTCACCAGAACACCAACGGTGATCCGCACTCCGATGAACTATCGGACGACGACAAACGAATCGTAAGGCTACTCCGCATCTGGTGGACGGTTCCGATGAGCTCGTCACTAGTTGGATCTCCTGGAAGGTGGATGTGACTTGGGCTAGCTCCAGTGAAACGTCATGAAGGTGATCTGGGGCGTATCTCCGCGCACTACGACCTGCAGAGGAAAGCTTTAACTCGGAGCATAGCTCCGGTCAAGGTTATTTGACCTAAAACGACAGGAAGCGATGGTGAATGGAGGTGGGGGTTCCGGTGAAGCGACGGAAGGAACCTAGGTCCTAATCTTGCTCGTACAACCAAGATTTGGGTGATCAGGTCACGTAAGGAGGGTGACAGTGAGCGGGTCTATCGATCAGAACAGATAAGGGTGGCTGATGAGGCTCCGACTGGCGGTCGGAGCTGGCAGAGCGGCGGATGAAAGATTCGAAAGATATGGAACTAGGATCGAAATGGAGGCTACCTGAGGGTCCTATCTAAATCCTAAGCTCCATGGGGTGCTGTCGAAGGGGGTCGTCTCCACGACCTCGCTGCGGAAGGAGGGGGAGGCTCATCGCGGCGGAACTCCGGCCACGAAGCTCGAGCGTCGGCTGCAGCGGCCTTCGCCGACCACCAAAGGCCCAATCCGGTTGCTGTCACCAAGGGGAAAGGTTCTAGGGTATAAGGGAGGTGTGCGGCGTAAGCTGCCGCTCTAGGGAATCGAATGAAGAATATATATGTAGTGCCATGTGGCTGGAGAAATTGGGTGTGGGCGCGCGAACCAAGAAAGATCTGCCCTTCCCTAGGGATCCGCAAGGATCTTGGATCCAAGGGGAAGGTGCAGGCAAAGGAATCGGGGCAAAAGAAGGCGAGCTCCACTCAAAAGAATTCGGAGAATTCGGGTGCGTGTGACGGATCTGCGAAGGAGAAGGTCCGGGAGGGGATGTTGACCGGGGTCAACATTCCTCCTTGACCACTCAGAATTTAGGAAATCAAAAAGATTTGTAAAATAAATTAAAAATAGAAAAATGATTTCAAACTAAAAAATGTTCAAAATGAAAAATGTTTATTATTTTCTGACCTGTTTTTATGTGATTTTTATTTATTTTTATAAAATATAATTTAACCTATATACAGTATATTATATTATATAAAGGTATAATTTACCTATGTACTTTGTACAATTATTTTTATTTTCTTTCTTTATATAAATACCCCAATTTTATATTTTATTTATTTACAACATATTACTTGGAGTATAAAAAATTTTTTATTGATTATTTACAAGTGTAAAATAAATAGGTATATGATGCATATATACATTTATTATGTACAAGGTGAGAGAGACTTTATTTTATTTTATTTTTCTTAATTTTTGTTTTATTTTTAGAGATATATACAAGGGAATATAAACATATTTTATTTTTATTTTTGTGAAAATAAAATATATACATAAAAAGGGAATATGTACAAGGTAGAGTGGCCCTATCTCTCTCTACTTATTTTATTTGGCGTTCAGGTCCATTTTGGACCCTCTCTTGGGTTCAGGTCACTCAATATTTATTCTAAATATTTCCTTTTTTTTCTTTTATTCTTTATTCTTTAATTTTTGCACAAATACATGCTAATTATTCATTATTAACAAATGCATGCTTATTGATAATTTATTGTATTTACAACTATATACAAGATGTTTTGCCAAGATAAGTAGCTAAAATAAAAGAATAAAGAGTGATGAATGAGTATTCATCAGGCACCCCGAACCGTGAAATGATATTCTTCCTCAAAAATTTGCAAACAGTCTTAGCATCTGCAGTTCGGATGGGAATGGCCTCAACCCAATGACTCACATAATCCACAGCCAACAGAATGTACTCGAATCCCTGACTCTTAGGGAATGGATCCATGAAATCGATGCCTCGTGCGTTAAAAACCTCACAGAAGTGAATGGGCTGCATCAGCATCATATCACGTTGTCCACAAGTGCCTACCTCTGACAGTCAGTACACCTCTTCTCGAATTCATCAGAATCCTTGAAGAGGGTAGGCCACCATAGGCCGGATTGGAGCACTTTCTATGCCGTTCTCCCAGAATGATGTCCTTCTACCTCAAGCTTGTGGCAGTATGTGAGGACGCTATGATGCTCCTCCTGAGGAATGCACCGACGCCGGATGCTATCCCCTCCTTCATTATAAAGGATGGGATCCTCCCAGTTGTAGAACTTGGCCTTCGCAAGGAAGGTCTGAAGTTGCTGCCTCGGCCAACCTTGTGGAACTTTCTTGTCAACAAGATAGTTCACAATGTCGGCGTACCACGGGAGAGAGGCGATAGCAAGGATCGCCTCATTTGGGAAGGTCTCAGAAAAGAAATCAGCCTATTCAGATTCCTCAAGATAATCTAATCGGGAGAGATGATACGCCACCACATTCTTGACTCCAGGTTTATCCTTAATCTCAATATCAAACTCCTGGAGTAGAAGGATCCATCTAGTCAGTCTCGCTTTGGCATCCTTCTTTGACATGAGGTACCTGATGGTGGTATGATCAGTGAAGATAGTCACTTTGGATCCAATGATATACGATCTAAACTTATCCAAGACACAAATTACGGTTAGCATCTCTTTCTCAGTGACAGTGTAGTTTCGTTGCACGACATCCAATGTACAGCTAGCGTAGTGAATGGCAAAAGGCACTCCATCCCTCCTCTATCCCAGCACGACCCCAACAACGAAATTAGAGGCATCCGTCATGATCTTGAATGGGAGAGACCAATCAGGCGGCTGAAGGACAGGAGTCTCAACAACTAGACTCTTGAGAGTCTCAAATGATGTAAGGCACTTATCATCTACAATGAACTCGGTGTCTTTGGTTAGCAAATCAGTAAACGGTCGGGGAATCCTGCTGAAATCATGAATGAATCGTCGGTAGAAACCGACATGCCCCAGAAAAAACCGTAACTGTCATAGGTTGGATGGTGGATTGAGTTTCCTGATGATATCCACCATGGCCGAATCAACCTCCATGCCCATGTTGGAGATGATATGACCAAGCACCATCCCTTGAGTCACGATGAAGTGACTCTTCTCCCAGGATAAAATAAGATGGACCTCGATGCAACGTTGAAGGATGTGGTCTAGGCAGTCAAGACAAGCATCAAACCCATCGCCATAGAACGAAAAGTCATCCATGAAGACCTCTAAACAATCACCCACCATGTCCGAGAAGATGGACAACATGCACCTTTGGAATGTCGTTGGGACGTTACACATACCAAACAACATCTGTCTGAAAGTATAAGTCCAAAACGGATAGGTGAATGTCGTCTTGTCCTGTTCTTTAAGAGCAATGGCCACCTGATTGTAGCCAGAGTACCCATCAAGGAAGCAGTAATGACTCTTCCCAGCTACCCTCTCTATGATCTGATCAATAAAAGGCATCGGTAAATGATCCTTCTTGGTAGCCTGGTTCAATCGTCTGTAGTCCACACAAACCCTCCAAGAAGTGGGTACCCAGGTAGCTATCTCCTCTCCAGACTCACTCACAACTGTAGTGATGCCCGTCTTCTTGGGAACCACATGTAATGGACTAACCCATTTGAAGTCGGAGATGGGGTAGATAAAATCAACGCTCCACCATTTTGAAATCTCCTTCATGACTACCTCTCGAATGTTCGGGTTCAGCCGTCGCTGGAACTCATGCGATGGCTTGGCGTCCTCTTCGATATAGATATGGTGGGAGCACAGAGCTGAACTTATCCCCTGGAGATCATCTACGCTCCATCCTATAACCTTGCGGTTCTTTTCAAGAACCTCCATCAAATGAGATTCTTGCTCTCCGGTCAAATCCGTAGAGATAATGATCAGGTACATCTCATGCTCGCCTGCAAGGAACCTATACTTTAGTGACTGCGAAAGGGCTTCAGCTTTGGACAACTAGGAGCTGGCAAATCTGGCCTCTGAAAAGTCTGAGTGAAGGCGACCAAATCTGCGTGGGAGAACTCTCGATGGTCATGAAAATCTAGTGTAGATTGCTCTGCTGGTGTATCTGTACTCTGTATCGGATCAGTCTCCACCCTAGCTGCTGGCTCTGTAGGAATCACATGGTATCAACTCTTCAAACTCGACCCAATCAATATCTGACTCCGAGGGATCTGAATCTGAATCACACGAAACATATACTGCCTCGCTCTCCTGAACATGGTCTGCAGCCTCGAAAGTGCCCTCTGCCAAGAATGTGCTCTCCAAGATCTCCTCTGCTAGGATCTGTGAATCTGTAGAGTCTGAAGGTAAGAGGATGGCTCGTGAAACAAGATTAGTCCAAGCGTCTTCATCATCAGTAATCACAAAATCACACTCCTGGTAGACGTCTCGCTCTGCATTTGTCATCTGCTCTGAATCTCTGAGCTGCTCTGAGCAGGCTGAATCCAGTGCTTTGGTCTCATCGATCGTGTCTATTTGTATACTCTCGTCCTCAATGCGAAAGTATACCTTCCCGTTATCATAATCGGACACTGCCTTGGCTATGGCCAAGAATGGATGTCCTAAAATGATGTGGGTATCTATCACAGACTCAGGGATCTCCATGTCCAACACAACGAAGTCCACAAGGAATTTCAGGCCTTGAATTGTAACGACCACGTCCTTTAACAACCCCTTCAGCCTCTTGACAGATCTATCAGCAAATTTAAGGACTGTCATGCTCTATCAAAGAGGGCCAAGCTCGAATCGGTCGAGTAAGTCTGCCGGAAGTAGGTTGATGGAAGAGTTGCTGTCTAATAGAGTACGATCAAACCTCTACTCATGAATATGACATCTGACATAGGGAGCTCCTGCATCTGGCCTCTTGGCTGGCAGATGGCTCTGAATAGAGAAGCAAGTGGTACGAGTGAGCACATGGATCTCTGCATGATGGTTCCTCTTCTTCCTACGGATGGTTGTCTTCTCTCTCAGGTTCCTCTGGAAGAAAGGGATGTGCTCAAGTGCCTCCTGTTGAGTCAGCTGAATCTGAAATATGTCTATCATCTGCTGGCTGAACTCTAACTGATGGCTTTTTATTGGATTTTCTTTTTTATTCCCCTTAGCCAAGAGGAGTGCTTGAGGGAAGGGGATGGTTGGGCCCTCCTCAGATGGAGGTCTAGGAGTGGGTCCCTGCTACTGAGAAGAAGTAGAATACATACAAATATCGCCATTCATCGCATATGGACTCGAAGATAAAGAAACCTTTCCTTTATTAAATTTTTTTGGTGTTTTTTATATAGTCCGAGATACAGAAACTGAAGGAAATGCAACAGGAATAGAAGGGATGGCCTCAGTACCACCCACGACATTGGGAATCGCGGCATCAACACCACACTCTAGCTCAGCAACTAAATACCTGGTGGCATCAGCACCACCTCCTGCAACTAGTGAAGCGACGGCCTCAGTACCGTTGGTTGGATCAACATCCTTGGTGGCATCAACACCACCGTCATCATTATCATCACGTGCGACATCAGCACCGCACTCCTCCTCATCTGGTGCTCCTGCATCCTCATGGTGTCGTCACTCAGACGAGGCGCCGTAGGTTGGCATCCTACCGCTCCTAAGTGTAACAAAGTCAGCATCAAATGTATATGCAGTAATATCACCCAATGAGTCACTAGGAGTGGTATCCTCTGTAAACTATACCTGCTCAGACTTCCTCTTCAAGTGATCCGGGTTTGGCTTGATCTGAGCAGGTATGGCAGCCTTACCCTTGATGATCTCCCTCATCTCCTGGTGTAACTCGTCCATCTCCCTCCTGAAAGTGGCATGTTGATTGAACAAAAGGTGGGTGATGAATCCACGATTCATCATCTTAATATCTTGATCTTAGAAAAATCCACGAGTAAATTCCCTTATAAATATCAATAAAATCAATAAACTAACAAAATACCTCTTGTAAATAAAACACGCTAATTATTGTATATAAGATTGTACAAAATAAATTAACACTAAAATGCCGCAAAAATAAAGGAGTTTTATACTTGTAAATAGCCCAAAACTTCATGGATTTTTAATAATTTCATTTGAATTCCTTTTTGCCTAATTCTTTCTCTAACTTGTTTATAAAAATGTACATAAAAATATAAAAATACAAAACAAATTTCATCTCGAATAAATGCTCCTAGATCCGAAAGAGAAAAAGCCGTAAAGTCCAACTTCCAAGCTAAATTCCCGCTCCGTATGAACTCCGAATTCACCAAACTCACTTTTAAAGTTCAAGTTAGAAAATTATCTATCCAACGGAAGTGGTTTCACTAAAATCGGAGCTCGTTTGCAAAAGTTGGATTTTGGGACCTAGATGTACATTGTATATTATGTATATATTCTTTCTTTCTTCATTTTTTATTTTATCTTTCTTAATTACTAAAAATCCAAAAAAAATCATTATGGTCTTGTATTTTGATTATACTATTTTATTGTATTTTCCTATTGTACATAGCTACTATTAAAAAGACAAAAAAATATAAAAAGAAAAGCAAACAAAAAAAAATGTACATGTTGTATATCTTCTTTTTGTAAATTCCCCACTCTTTTTCTTCTCTTTATTTTATTTTCTCTTTTTAGTAGCCTAGTTTATTTCATTTCATTTTAATTTATTTAATAACATTCTCAACAATAACTTTTCTACCACCAACCTCCAAGTCTTCATCAACCTCCATTCAACACCATTATTCATCTAACTTCCCATTCAACCCCATCACTAATTTAACCTCCCATTCAACACCACCACCATTCTAACTTCCCTTTCTCTTCTCTTTATATTCATTTGTACATCTTCATTTTTGCCCATCCACCATTCTTATAGAATAAGGAGAGAGCTTGGAGTGTTTTGTTGGTGACAGCAGCGAAGCATCGTCCTCAAGCGACGACCTCCTTCAGGTGAGATCCGCGGAGCTCCACTCCGCATCACGAGTTCCCCGTCGAGCTCGCGTAGCTTCTCCGATTTTTATCTCTCCAATCGGGTCGAGGCGACAACAGGAGTTTAGCGTAGCTACTCCGCCAATCCGGCGAAGAACAGGTAAGTATTTCTTCTTATTTTTCTTGTTATTTTATCTTATCTAATAGTTTGTTTCATTGTTGTCTCATCATTTTTATTTTTATTTTTTTAGCACACCACATCCAACCCACCATCATTTTATTCATCATCACCACCTTCATCATATCACCACCTAAAAAATCCTCCATTTGTTTATTTCATCATCATCACAACCAACTCATCATCTACCATTTTGTTGTCTATTTTTTTGTTGTGTACATATTTTCTGTTAAAGAAAACCATAAAAAAATAAAAAAAATTTTAAAAACAAAAAAAATTCTTTTGTTATAGCAGAAAAAGAAAAAAGCAAAAAAAAATAAAAAATAATAAAAAAGCAAAAATTATATGTGATGTCTTGAAATGTGTTGAACTTACTGTCCAAATTTCATCTAAAATGGAGATGTCTTGTGCCTGAAATAATTCGTAGAGTTAATTTAGTATTTGATTTTTAATTAAATCTACATACATGTTTTTCACGAAATTTCAAGTCTCCTGGTTTGCTCATCTAAATATCTACTTGAGATAATTTGCATTTTGAGTAATTTTATAATGTGGATTAATTAGGAATTATTTACTCACTGTCACTCTATTTTCACTAAAAAATTCATAAAAAATTCATACTTTGTCAAAAAATTCCAAAAAGACTACTGTAGTCTTCTTGCATCATGTTTTCATTCCAGTAATTTTTTCATAATTTTTGCTTACTGTTTGTGTGAGAAATTGCGAAAAAACACATAAAAAGTGTGCATTTTTCATTATTGCATTTTAACCCCTAAAATTCTAAAAAAATATGTTTTGCATTCATCACTGGATTAGGACTCTAGGAAAAATACGAATTGGCTAATTTGGACTTCTTTTCTATTAAAATTAATTTGGCCTTGTTGTATGTTTTCTTAGTGTTGTAATTCACCCGCATTTTGTTTTTGGCATTCTACTTGCATAAAAAATTAAAAAAATACCGTTTGGATATCTAGATCTTAAATTTGCAAATTAACCCCAAGTTGTTCCTTTGCCTTCCTGAGTTCGACCGCGGACTTGCCCGGGATACAAATTAAAGCCGAGACACTCTTCACGGAGATCTTCTCTCGGTTCTGACCGAATCGCTAAGTACACTTATTACAACGTGACCGAATTAATCATCGTATTCAGCGACTCGTCAGATGGCGCCGTTGTCGGGGAGGCAAACGGCTTAGGGACTAATTTAAAAATTTGGATTTAGTTTTCCATTTACTCGGGTAGTCTGACCCCCGAGCCCACTTGTAATTAATCCATTTCCTTTCAATTATTTGTCTTCATATTCTTGTATATATTTTGTTGTTTATCTCTCTAATATAAATCTCTTTTTCCTTGCGAGGGCCCGATGGACTTGGAGTGCATCGGAGGTCGACGGACGTGACGCGCGCCGACTGCTGAAGAGCTTGGAGAATTTATTTATCTTCGAGAGAATTTTTGTAAATCGTTGTAATTATTTAGGTAGTTGCTCCTTTACAGCGGCTCTTGTTTGAGAGCTCGCGTTTGTATCCGGACTGGACATTTGACCCGCTCGTGGTTGTGTGGTTTATTGACGTAGAATAGGACTTGCACTCGCGGCTCTTAGAGCATTTTATTAGAATATCTTTATTGCTTGTGCTCGTAACTTTTAGGACCACACATCACATTTAACGAGACGCACTTAGACCGCTGGGCTATTAGTCAAATTAAACTTGTTCATCACTCGCTAATAGAACTGCTTGTCTAGGAACGGTTTCTCGTTTGCATTCATATTAGTATAAAATTTCAATTCTGCCTTGCATCCCGCATGTAGAGCGCGAGGATCACTGTAAGTCTTCTGAACTGGGCATGCATCATTGATTTCATTATTTGCATCGGTTTTTCTCGACTCCCTCCCCTTGGTTTTTGAAACTTAGGTTAAAAGGAAATCGGGACTGATCGTTAGGCGTGCTTTGTTTGGTGGACTAATCAAGTGATAACCAAACTTAAAACCGGGATTGCTAATCAGAGTTGACCAAAAAAAACTGATTAAAACTAACACTTGTTTTGGGAGAGCAAAACCCTCATTGTATGCTTGGCTAATTGTGATTGTTGAGAGGTGAGGACGCATCCCTAGGATAGTGCCCAAAACCTACTTTTGAGCCTTGCGTAATTGGATTGATATCTTGATTTATCACCTAATTAAACTGAAAAGATAAACGGTCGGACTTTTGCGACCATCACTGTGTTGAGTAGGTGAACTCAGGGTTTGCTCTTGTGTTTGTTTGTTTTGTGTGTTATTCGGTGCACTTGCACGTTTTCTTCCTCGATCCGCTTCATTCTCCCATCTCCCTTCCAAGATGTCAGAATATTGGTCATCATATCCATGTTATTCTTCTTCGACCATATTTCGACCATCTCCACCCTCTTATTCCTCTTCATACCCACATCCTGATCACGAAGTCAGAACTTCGACTGACTTCCCCACTTCTTCATCCTTCTCACCTAACCCATATTCCTACATCCCTGCCCCACAACCACCCTGGATTGACTCACCATATTCTCGTCCGCTTATTGAAATTAAGGAACAAAACAAAGAGCAAGCCACTGCTGAGATGAATGATTGGCAGAATCAGTTGACCCCACACACCTCATTCTCATCTCGAGTTGGGACCGGACAAGAATTGACCTATACACATCCTGACTTGAACTTTGGATACAACATGGTCGATCAAACTAACCGAATGGAGAGGCCTACACCAAACGATCTTCCTGACTTAATTGACCTGAGTGATAGAGACCACATTGACCAACCTTCATATCACCCATTCGGAGAGCCGACATATACAGGGGATTGGACTCATGCGACCGATCTACAGACCCCCTGTCTATTGACTCCACCTTATGAGGCTCCGACCAACATCTGCCATATAGATGGGTCATACTCAACCCAGCATTACATGCCTGAGTCAAGATGTGTTGAGTATGAGATCCCAAGTTCTCATCGGTATCCTCCAACTGAACAAACTTCTCTCATGATGTATCATGAGAACTTATTGGAGGATGATATTGGTAGACTGATTAAGAGTCCATGTAGGAATGTGGATCGTGGATTTCGCGGATTGAATCTTGAAAACCTGGAAGACACCGGATTGACCACACATCATGTACAGCTGGAGTCCCTTCTATCTCCCTCTTCTACTAACCACTTTTCCTCCAAACTTGAGTATGTACATTCTCCTAGTCCTCCTTCACCTACCAAAAAGACCAAAAAAATTGAAAACTCAGAAAATACCATAAAAATTGAAAAAGGAAAAGATCTAAAAAAATTGGATCGTGCGGTTAGGGAAGCATTGGATAGAAAGTTGATTTTTGAGCTTCCCTTAATAATGGCCATTGAGCACTTTCCCGACCTTAAAAGATTTGTGAGAAGTAAATTGATGCCTAAAAGGTCGGGCAATAAGAGAACAAGGACTGAGATACATATAGTGTCTATGGCCACATCTTTGATGATAGGGAGAAAAACCAAGAGCCGCAGAGTAAAGCGGTTGCCTAGGTTTGATTGTGAAATCAAAGATACCACATTCACCCATGCAAGAATCGATGATGACTTACCGATTAATATCCTCCCGACCTCCGTGTTTGCAAAGCTCAAACTCGGATCTGCCAAGAAGTCAAGAGAGATAATTCAGTTGGCGGATCGATCTGTTAAACGGTCGAGAGGAACCATTTCAGTCATCGTCACTTTCCAAGGTGCTCTACTGGAGATAGACTTCACGATCATTGACATTGAGCACCGAGGAGAGTTCACCCAGTCTCCGATCATTCTTGGGAAGCCGTTCTTAGCCTTGGCTAAGGCAACTATAGATTGTGAGACTCGGGAGATCGACTTCTCTGCATTGGGAGCACTCCGACCTCACCCGATCTTTGAGGACACACGATATTCCAAGGTAACCCGTAAAGTTGCAGACAGTCGTGACCTTCGAGAGACAGTTGAGTCCCATCTCTCTACTACACCTGAGATACCGACTGTCCAGACGACCATTGGTTTAGAGACTTCCTACAACCACACACCGCCTACTGCTTGCACCACCACCGCGGCAGCTTCTAGAGAGGACTCACGACCAGAAGCTATCATTGAGTCAGACATGACCTTTGAGGATTGCCTTGATTATTTCGATGATCCGACACAAGAACCCAACAATATCAAGCCAACTGAGAACACTGTGCCTTATCATAGACGTGTGCTGACCCTGCAGGAGTATTATAATGCATATGGTGACTCATCTGATGATGAACCTCTGGTCAGAACCTCACACACACCACATCCAGGACATACACCAAAGGAGACAACTGGGACCAAATTGACCAATCTTGATAAATCGGTTGCTACACCCTCTAGTCGGTCATCTGGTAAGAAGAAGACGGGTGTTGATTCCTTGAGGTGTTCCCCCGAACTCCTTAAGACGTATCAATCTCCTCTTCCTCTTGATGCTTCAGGTTCTAGAAAACCGACTAAGAAGGTTACCTTCGATGTTTCAGAGAAGGAACTTTCTGAGGAATCCTCATCAGGTCCGGATGAGGTGATCTACATGAGTGAGCTTAGTTCGGCTTATCTGAAGCCATATTTGAGCAAGCAGCCGTGTGTCGACCCTCGTTGGATGTTCCCCACACCTCACTATTATTCCTCTGCGGACGACTCTGACAGCGACACACATGTATACTATCCACCCCATCGCTCCCGCAAGAAGGTCCGTCACAAACCTTCTTGATCCTTGTATATTCTTCCTCCTCCTTGTACATATTTTCCTTCCTTTATTCACCTCCCTCCCTCATGATTCGCATCACTCGCCCCAGTTTCGTATCATTTTCATTTTGTGGCTATACTTAGGATGACTAGATCCTAAGTATAGGGGGGTGAGTGACCCGATTTGCTCCTTCTCTTCTTTTTATTTTCTTTTTTTTTGTATATTCTTTCCCATTCTCATTGGTCTTCCATTCTTGTGTTCTTTCCAATACTTAGGCAGACCAAAGCCTAAGTATAGGGGGGACCGATGCCCGCCATGTGTATTTACTCATCATTTCTCCTCTTGACCTCGTCCGCCCCATTTTTTTCTCTTCTTCTACACTTAGGCTGTCCAGAGCCTAAGTATAGGGGGGCGGATCGACTTCTATACTTTTTATTATTTTAGCTTTCCTACGCTTAGTACGAGCTATGTCTTTTTGTCACCTAGTGCCATGAGGACATAGCGCAAGCTAAGTATAGGGGGCGTGTATATATTACATATATACTTTACCATACCTCGTACTTTCACGTATTTTTATATATATTATACAATAATTATGGGGTGGGTAAAAAAAACAAAACAAAAGTAAAAAAAACTTTTTCCTTAAAAAAACTCTTTTTCTTTATTTGCTTAAAAAAACTTTTCAAAAAAAATCCTCTTTTGCTAAAAAAACCTTTTCCAAAAAAAAAGAAAAAAAACAAAAAAACCTTTTTGAAAAAAAAACTTTTTCTTTAAAAAAAACACAAAAAAAAAACTTTTTCTAAAACTTAAAAAAAACAAAAAAAAACCTTAATAAAAAAAACTAAAAAAAAACTAACTAATAAGTTGGTTTAATCCCTGACACAATCCACTTTCACACAAGACTAGTGATGTTCAAGAACACTTGGTTTATGAGGTCTTGATATTTTGAGTTAACCAGCCTTAGTCATTAGGGTCCTTGACTTAATTATTCACATTTCCCTAGTTTGAAAGATGTGTGTGCTATATTGCATGCTTAGTCTCTACCTTAAGAATATGATCTGCACCTCACATACACGACTGCAGTTATGATAAGATGAGTTGAAATTTCACTTGAGGAACTGGGATGAGGGATTTGAGTTTGGACTTGATTTAATGATGCTCGAGGATGGGATAAAATCAATGAAGGCTTCATGAAACCTGAGTGTCAGCATCTTTAGCCAGTATGAGAACATGGTTCTTGTACTATCTCTTGACATTTACCTATGTGCCAGGGTGTGATAAAATAAAAAAATGTTGATCAGTGTGCGCCAACTCTTGGTAAAAGCAGTGGAGCTAGCCACAAATACTACAAAGCAATGAAATGTCAAAGAAAAGCTCTCATTCCACAAAGTCAATTATCAAAAGAGCTTCCACCAAAGGCGAGCGCTCCCAACCATTTCAAAGTGTCCACTTGGACCACCGTTATTAGGACCAGGAGTCGGGCTTGCACCAAAAAAGGGCTCTGCATCGTAAATGCTACAAGTCTGGGTGTAGAAGGTACGATAGGTACTCAAAAAAGGCACACCCCGGTGTACTCCCAAGAAAACAAGTGCAGACGGCTCCAACTTCTCTTGACGGACGCACTGATCAACACCAAAAAAAATGCGTTGCGTAATAAGGAACTTGAGAGGATCCTTGTTCCAATGAGAGGGAGAGAAGAAATGACACAATCCTATGCCCTCCATTAACTGGCCTGCCATCTACACTTCCAAGTCTGACAACTAAAGAGACGGTGGATTGGATGCAAGAAATGATTTATTCCCTAGTGTTGAGGATCAGGTCCATAGGAGAGTCTCTTGGACTGGAACCTTGGGTGACGTTGTGACTCTACTCTTGTAACTGCGGTCAACACTTGAAGTCATATCCCTACTTTATATGTATACAAAGAGAGTCTGATGATTAGGGAAATTGGGTACCTTTTCACTAGAGTTTGGTTCAGGTTAGAATTTTAGGATCTCTAAAACCAAGAGTTCTTGAACGGATCAAGTCTTGTATTCACATGCACAGCCAGGGGTTAACCCAACTTATTCATTCCTTATTTGCTCGAGGACTAGCAAAGTTTAAGTATAGGGGGGTGATGAATCCACGATTCATCATCTTAATATCTTGATCTTAGAAAAATCCACGAGTAAATTCCCTTATAAATGTCAATAAAATCAATAAACTAACAAAATACCTCTTGTAAATAAAACACACTAATTATTGTATATAAGATTGTACAAAATAAATTAACACTAAAAAGCCGCAAAAATAAAGGAGTTTTATACTTGTAAATAGCCCAAAACTTCATGGATTTTTAATAATTTCATTTGAATTCCTTTTTGCCTAATTCTTTCTCTAACTTGTTTATAAAAATGTACATAAAAATATAAAAATACAAAACAAATTTCATCTCGAATAAATGCTCCTAGATCCCAAAGAGAAAAAGCCGTAAAGTCCAACTTCCAAGCTAAATTCCCGCTCCGTATGATCTCCAAATTCACCAAACTCACTTTTAAAGTTCAAGTTGGAAAATTATCTATCCAACGGAAGTGGTTTCACTAAAATCGGAGCTCGTTTGCAAAAGTTGGATTTTGGGACCTAGATGTACATTGTATATTATGTATATATTCTTTCTTTCTTCATTTTTTATTTTATCTTTTTTAATTACTAAAAATCTAAAATCATTATGGTCTTGTATTTTGATTATACTATTTTATTGTATTTTCCTATTGTACATAGCTACTATTAAAAAGACAAAAAAAATAAAAGGAAAAGCAAACAAAAAAATGTACATGTTGTATATCTTCTTTTTGTAAATTCCCCACTCTTTTTCTTCTCTTTATTTTATTTTCTCTTTTTAGTAGCCTACTTTATTTCATTTCATTTTAATTTATTTAATAACATTCTCAACAATAACTTTTCTACCACCAACCTCCAAGTCTTCATCAACCTCCATTCAACACCATTATTCATCTAACTTCCCATTCAACCCCATCACTAATTTAACCTCCCATTCAACACCATCACCATTCTAACTTCCCTTTCTCTTCTCTTTATATTCATTTGTACATCTTCATTTTTGCCCATCCACCATTCTTATAGAATAAGGAGAGAGCTTGGAGTGTTTTGTTGGTGACAGCGGCGAAGCATCGTCCTCAAGCGACGACCTCCTTCAGGTGAGATCCGCGGAGCTCCACTCCGCATCACGAGTTCCCCGTCGAGCTCGCGTAGCTTCTCCGATTTTTATCTCGCCAATCGGGTCGAGGCGACAACAGGAGTTTAGCGTAGCTACTCCGCCAATCCGGCGAAGAACAGGTAAGTATTTCTTCTTATTTTTCTTGTTATTTTATCTTATCTAATAGTTTGTTTCATTGTTGTCTCATCATTTTTATTTTTATTTTTTTAGCACACCACATCCAACCCACCATCATTTTATTCATCATCACCACCTTCATCATATCACCACCTAAAAAATCCTCCATTTGTTTATTTCATCATCATCACAACCAACTCATCATCTACCATTTTGTTGTCTATTTTTTTGTTGTGTACATATTTTCTGTTAAAGAAACCATAAAAAAATAAAAAAAATTTTAAAAACAAAAAAAATTCTTTTGTTATAGCAGAAAAAGAAAAAAGCAAAAAAAAATAAAAAATAATAAAAAAAACAACCGCATACGCAGCAGCGGTGGGGAGGGCACCCACCGCCGCCGCCTCCTTCCTTCGTCCACAGAAACGGCGGTGCCGCTTCCGCCAGCCGGCCACAGCCGCGCGCTGCGTGCCAGGCGCCGCCCTCTTCGGCCGTCACCGCCCCGCCGTCCCGCCAACAGCAGCAACCGCCAGCCCCTGGCCGCCACCTCCGCCCGTGCCCCCCGTTCTCTCTGCCAGACGTGGCCGCCCTCTTCCCCGCCAGCCAACCGCCGCACCTCCGCCTCCTTCCCTCGCCTGCGCGCGGTCCGCGCCGCCCTTCTCGCGGCTGCGCGTGGCCGCGCCGACCGCCGTCGCGCCCCACCCGTTTTGGGTTCCCATCGTGCACAGAGGAGGAAGAAGAAGGTCTCCACTTTTTGTAAAAATTACATGGCTTTTATTATATGTTTATAATATTACATTTCAGTCCCTGTTCATGCTTTATATTGTAATTTCATTTTTTGAATTTGCCAAGACACCCCTGTGTTTGACTTTAAGTTTGGACATCTGATTTGCACCTTTTTATTCAATGAAAAATACCTTTGTGTGGAGCAACTAATTCTATACCTTGTGGACATTTATTTGTATTTTTATGGTAGTTGGGTAATTAATTAAAATTATCAAATTGAAATTCTGTGTATTTTACCCAATCCGTGCTCTTAAAATTATATCTCACACACAGTTGCTATAAAAATTCCACAAAAATTATATGTGATGTCTTGAAATGTGTTGAACTTACTGTCCAAATTTCATCTAAAAAGGAGATGTCTTGTTCCTGAAATAATTTGTAGAGTGAATTTAGTATTTGATTTTTAATTAAATCTACAACATGTTTTTCACGAAATTTCAAGTCTCCTGGATTGCTCATCTAAATATCTACTTGAGATAATTTGCATTTTGAGTAATTTGATAATGTGGATTAATTAGGAATTATTTACTCACTGTCACTCTATTTTCACTAAAAAATTCATAAAATATTCATACTTTGTCAAAAAATTCCAAAAAAATTACTGTAGTCTTCTTGCATCATGTTTTCATTCCAGTAATTTTTTCATAATTTTTGCTTACTGTTTGTGTGAGAAATTGCGAAAAAACACATAAAAAGTGTGCATTTTTCATTATTGCATTTTAACCCCTAAAATTCTAAAAAAATATGTTTTGCATTCATCACTGGATTAGGACTCTAGGAAAAATACGAATTGGCTAATTTGGACTTCTTTTCTATTAAAATTAATTTGGCCTTGTTGTATGTTTTCTTAGTGTTGTAATTCACCCGCATTTTGTTTTTGGCATTCTACTTGCATAAAAAATTAAAAAATACCGTTTGGATATCTAGATCTTAAATTTGCGAATTAACCCCAAGTTGTTCCTTTGCCTTCCTGAGTTCGACCCCGGACTTGCCCGGGATACAAATTAAAGCCGAGACACTCTTCACGGAGATCTTCTCTCGGTTCTGACCGAATCGCTAAGTACACTTGCTACAACGTGACCGAATTAATCATCGTATTCAGCGACTCGTCAGTGGGCTAAGTTGTCTAGAGCTATGATCTCATAGGTTGGCCCATGAGAACCGTACGAGTTGCCTCTCTGGTAGTGAGGATGATGTTGGGAAGGATGAGGGGGATACTCTGCTGAGTCTGTTGCTGTTGCTGCCTCCACGGTTGTACCTGCTGATAGGGACGAGGAACCTACTGGTAATGTTGCTGTTGTTGTGGCTGGTGTGGGAACTGGGGCTGCTGCTGCTGGTGCTGGCTGTACTGCCCACCCTGAACTGGAGGTTGCTGCTGGGATGAGGCATCTCCGGTCAACCACCGGAATCCGGGATGATCTCAGCAAATCCCAGGCTATGGTCGGTCATACCAAATCCCGTTGACTTCCATCAACGGCTCCTGCTCAAAAGGTGGTGGAGGAAGAACTGCCAGGGGATGCTCCTGCTGGTACACCATCATCTGTGTGTCTTGAGATGGTGGTGGCTGGACGTAATGGTGCTGTGGCTGCTGGAAATGCTCCTCCTAAATGTGGTGGACCTGTCTGTAATGGGCGGAGGGCTGGGTCGAGCTGCTACTGCTGGGGTCAGCCCGTGACCTGAGACAGGGCTGAGAAGCCGTCTGTGCCTCCTGGAGACACATGATATGGGTCTTCAGGTCACTCAGTGTCTATGCCATCTGATCTATCTATGACATGCCCTGGCACTGCTTCTTCTCTATAATCTCGATGCGGTCCAACTTCTCGTTGATAATGCCCTTATCAGCGGCCGACGAATCTGCCTGTGCTGTGACTGCTGAAGATGCGGAAGGACCTGCATCAACCTGTGATATCCTCTGATAGGTCACGGTCTATGGTGGGGGCTTCCCCTGAGTTTAGAGACGGATCTGAGACATAACGGTGTAGTTCTCTGCCATCTCCTCATATATAGCCCAGACCTAGTCCTCATCCTTGGCAAAATAGGATCCCCCACACGATGCGTTCATGAGCCCCGGCAGCTCCGGTGTCAGCCCACAAAAGAAACTCTCACAAGGTTGGGCTTGGATATATCATGGTGTGGACATCGGTCGATGAGATCTTTGAAACAATCCCATGCTTCATGAAATTACTCGTTGGGAAGCATGGAGAAGTTGTTGATGAGAGCTCGTGTTGCGTTCGTCTGGCCGAGTGGATAGCAATTATTTAAGCACTCGTTCCGGAGTTGTTCCCACGACATCACGTATCTCCCCAAATGCTTCAGCCAGTAGGCTGCTCTGTTGACAAGGGAGAACGGATAAGCCACATCTTGATGGTATCCTCATCGACGAATCTATCGTGGACTGTGTTGGAGATCATCTCAAACTCTTGGAGATGTAGATGCAGCTCCTCGGTGGCTAGCCCGTGAAATCTAGGCAACAACTGGATCGTCTGAGGAGGGAGCTTGAAATCTCCCAGAATCGTCAGAGTTGCACCATGGTTGTGCAACTCTCTCATCGGGCGTTCTGGTTGGACTGGCTCCTGTGGCTCATTGAGATGTGGTCCATCTCCTCCTCCTAGCTCTGCTATATCTCCACTACTGGCTCTGTTCGGCTCTCCTCTGTCAGCTCGCATCTGAGCCATCTCCCTGCACATATCAGCCATGAAATCTCCTCGATCTTGGATATGTCGCTGCACAATCTCCAAGGAAGCTAATAGGGTGTTGTTGATGGTGCCCTGAATGAGAACATATGTGTGGGTCTGGGCCTGTCCATCTGTGCGCTCCTCGCTGCTGGCCATCTCTTGGGTCTCTGCAAAGGCAAAAGACCCGAACTTAGGTGCCGTCAAATATACAAATATCTGCTCTGGTCTCTGCTCGGGCACCTCGGGAATGGAAGAAGCATGGTCGAGGGGGAACAGGGTGGAGTCAAACTCATGTTCGAAGAGCGGGTTTGAGCTCTCACGAACCAACCTATTAGAATGGGGCGGAGTGCTCGAAAGTGGTGCAACCAAAGGTTGCCTAAGGGACCTCCGGCCCATCATCGTGATCTATCAGAAGGCGGATGAGATCTGGAAACAAACAAGATAAGGAAAATAAACCCCCAATTCACCTACTCAATAATGAGCTGATGATCGTAAAGGTTTGGTCTTTTATCTTGTCAATTTTATTAAAGTGATAAGTCAGTCTAGTAGAGTGATTAAGCGAGCTGGTAGGAACCCGACGCTCTCAGGAGACTGTCCCGATCCCGAAGCTAGATCATTCCCAGCCAGTACAAGTTGTAGGTCGTTTACCGGCTACCGATCAACTCGCTCTGTAAAGGATATCACATACCGCTTTATCGGAAACCGGAGCGATCCTCACTGGAGAATGACTAACACCGAAATCAGTAGTCTGAAGAAAGGTCAGGTATGGCTCTAGCCTAGTGTGCGGGTCACCCTCTCGCGCATGCAAACCAACCAAGGAGGGGATTACTCTCCCAAGACAGATTTTTCAGTGAATGTCTTTTAAGATCAAGTGTCTTTAGTAGTCCAAATTTTATGGTTTTCACTTTTTATGTATTTTTCCATAATCAAACAAATGCCTAACGAATTTTTTGATCTCCTAGTTATTTTAAGTCCAAAACAGGGGGAGAAGTCGAAAAAGCCGATGTACGGTCAAACACAATGATGCATGCAAAGTCAGAGATGCGTACCTGTTACCAGCACTCTATATGCAGGGTGATCCACGCATAAAATAAAAGATAGAAATTAAATTACCTATATGATGCATGAAGAAAGCGGCCTTAGACGAAAAATTTCTACACGTGAAAAACAATAGCTAATATGACACAGAGAGAGGTCGAAGTCCGGTCTCTGATGCCGATCGGTGTTTGCCACAGTGGATCCTGCACGCGTTGCATAAGGCCTCTAGCGGCACGTAACCTCTCAAGTGACCAAATTAGCTTTTTCTTGTGATTTAATTAATTAAGTCCAATTACGATCTATAGGCACATGCAAATAATTAGGGTTAAGACTTTAATTAATTACGTCACAATCAGAGATAAAATCCTAAGTCTAGGGGCCAAATTCTTTGAGAATCAAAACTAAAAGAAAAATCAAGAAAACAAAATCGACGAAAACCGCGGTGAGGTCCCCCGAGCACATCGGTGCTCGACGAAACAAACCCCGATAAGCCAAGTGTCCAAGTATCTATGGTCTTGTATTATTACAATAATATGAAATACTAAAAATACTCAAAGGATCTTCCAAATCTTCCGTTTCTCTTCTCCTACGCTCTCCTGCTGCTCAATGAAGAAACGAGCTACCTCCGCTTCGCTCGCGTGCGTCGGTGCTCCTAGGAATGTCACCCTCGCTCATCGAGCCCCTGACAAGAAAGAGAGAAACAAATGATATGTCAAATCACAGTTATGAGAAATAGAACTAGAAACAAATAAAGAAATAAAAATGAAAAGTAAGCAAATAAAGAAAAAGATAAATAAAAAGAAAAAGAAAAATGAAACAAAGAAAACCGACTACTGAGCCGTGCTCCCCGGCAACGACGCCATTCCGATGAGCGCTCGAGCAACAGAGGTTTAGTATCAGATAAGGTCGTTGCTACCTTAATCACCCGAACCGAGCTCAATCGAGAAAACAGAGACCACCAATAAAATCAATTAAGCATGAAAAACAAGAAAAGCAATCTTGCTAGTTATTTAACCTGGTACAGCCATCAGGGTCAAACACAAGGAGCACGGGCTAAGCCTATGAAGTAGTAGAGAAATAAAAGAAATACATATATTTTTGGTGGTTTTTTTGCAAACTTTTTTATACTATTTAATAAGAAAAGGAGTAATAACATAAAAGCAATCTCAGTACAACAATTTTTATTAAGATAAAAAATGCCCAAAAATTCAAAATACAAATATTTTTGTATTTTTAAAATATTCATGTATTTTTGGGGTATTTTATGAAATTTGTTAGATTTTTATACAATTTTCTAAAAATAAAAGAAATATAAAATCAATAAATAGTGTACATCTTGGATAGAAAGGCAATTTTCAAATGTTTTAAATACCTCTAAATTCCTGACAGCAATTTTATGTGAAAATAGATAATAAAATCTAACTACAGAACTTGAAAACACATTTTCTTGATTTTTACAGAATTTTTAATGATTTTTATAATGTTTTTAGTCTTTTGTAATTTTTAGGTGTTTTGTAAAAGATAATGAAATAAAAATGCTATAAAAATCAAAACACAACAAAACAAGCACTCAGAAATTTTTGTGGAATTTTTATGGTATTTTTCTATTTTTATGGGTTTTCTAAAATAGACAGAAGTAATTTTTAGGGTTTTTGATTTTTAGAAAATAACAAATAAACTCAAAATGCATCACAAAAATCAGAAAAAATATTACATCTTAGCAGGAGCTATTGGTAATTTTTTGGGAATTTTTGGAATAGATTTGATATTTATTTAATTAAAAACAACATACATGCTGTAAGGACCTAAATGCATGTATTTTTAGTTTCAGGACTAAATAATAACAAACACAAAAGGTCTAAGGGGTGTTTGTAAATTTTCCAATTAAATCCAGCACATGCATAAATTCAACGTTCACAGGGGCATTAATGCAATTTCAGAAAACAATCATGCAAACATTAACACAAAAAATGTTCAGGGCTAATACTGCAAAAACACCATTGTTCACGTGATAACGCACGTGCCTCCAGACAAGGAGGACTAAATAACAAATACCAGAAACTATAGGGACTGGAATGCAAATAAGTTCAACTACAACTTTTATTTTACAGACTAAAAAATTAACATAAACAAGTGCAGGATAAAAGGGGAAATATACCTTCACAGTACGTGAACCGCGCGTGGGGGGGTGCTACGTGGCGGCCGTTGGTAAATGCGCAATCGTGCGACTCTGATGGACGTCAGGTGTCAGATCTGGCAGTCCAGAACGGTCAGGGATGTGGGTGCAAGTGGACGTTAGATCTACCATCCAACGGCCAGACAACTGTTGTGTCGGCGGTCTAGTATGATCTGGAGGAGTAGGGCTCATCCAACGACGCTGGAGCAGCATGGATGAACAGCTCTGGGGCGAACTTCACCGGAGCCAAGGAGGAGATCCCCAGCTCCGATGGTCGATTGGGAAACATCGGATGGGTCATGGAATTCTTCCGCGTCGACTAAACGGATCAGATGGAGGCTCCACCGATCGGATAGGTGTGGCGACGATAGGGACCTGGAGCTACTCCGGCGAGTCTTGGATGGGTGAGATAGGGGGTCTTCAGCGTGTGCTCTCACTTGCAAAGGGTAGCTGGGACTCAGGGCAACTCTTCGGTCTGGGTTATTGGAGATAGAAAGCAAAGAAGCGACATGGGGCAGTAATCGATCTTCGGTGAAGGTGATGGAGGAGATTCAAATGCTAATCTTGACCTAATGGACGAGGGTTAGGGTGATCGGGGTGCGGTGTGAGATGGGGGGTGAGCGTGCGGTATGATCAGAGCGGCTGGAAGTGGGTGATGGAGCTCCGACTAGCTGGTCGAAGCAAGCGAAGGGACGGCGGCGACAAATGAAAGATTCGATTGAATAGGAAACTAGGAAGGATAAAAGGTATACCTGAAGGTCTGGATAGGCTCCTGAGCTCCAGGCGAGGGTGGTCGTCGGGGTGATGGCCTCGACCTTGATGCGACAGTCGGGGGAGCCTGCTCATGGTGGAACTCTGGCCACGAAGGGAGAGCTTCAGCTCTACTGCACCAAATCGGTCGCCAAGCGACGCTCCAGGCAGATGTCACTCAACTGGAGGTTGCTAGGGCAAGAAATGGGAGAGAGGCACGAGAGCTACCATCCTAGGGGAGAGGATGAGAGACTATATAGCATTCCCAGGCGGATGGAGAAATCGGGCGGAAGCACGCGAACCGAGGAAGATCTGTGTCTTCCTAGGGATCCGCGAAGGTCACGGATCCATGGGGAAGGTGAGGGAGAAGAGTCGGGGCAACATGTTGCGTGATCCGATGGGCAAAATAAAAGAAATTGGTCCGGTGACACAGTCAGGTCGGGTCAAGCCCTGGATAGGGGGTTGACTCGGGTTAATATTTCGATGTGAACCAATCAGAAGCGGCGGGGGAAAAGACAAAAACCTCTACAGGACAAAATAGCAAGGAAAATAACAGATAAATAGATTAAAAATAATAAATGAATTTAAATTTAAAAATGAATAAAATAAAAAATGTTTATTATTTTTCAAGGAATTTTTATGTGATTTTTATTTATTTTTTTAAAAATAAATTAGTTTATATATAATATAGAGTGTTATATACATGTATAATATACCTATATATTTTGTACAATTATTTTTAATTTATTATTTTTACAAGAATACCCTAATTTAATATTTTATTTATTTACAACATAATTTTTGGAGTACAAAACAATTTTTATTTTATTTTTATTATTTATTGACATGTATATAATAAATAAAGAAGGAAATATATATACATATATTGTTTACAAGAGAGAGAGAATTTTATTTTTATTTTTTTATTTTATTTTTCTGATTTTTATTATATTTTTAGAAATATATACAAGAAAGTGAAAATATATTTTTATTTTTATTTTGGCAAAAATAATTATTTATTCACACCCATGGTATATACAATATAGAGTGGGCCATATCTCTCTCTACTTATTTTATTTGGTGATCAAGCAAATGCTTGGCCCTCTCTTGGGGTTCGGGTCACTTTGTATTATTCTAAATACCTCCTTCCTTTTTTCTTTTCCTTTATTCTTTTATTTTTGTACAAACACATGGTAGTTATGTAATATTAACACATGCATGCATATTGCTAACTTATTGTATTTAGATCTATTTACATGATGCTTTGCCAAGATAATTAGCTAAAATAAAAGAATAAAGAGTAATGATCAGGGATTCAACAACTGCCATGTCCAACATGATGAAATCCACAGGGAATTACAAATCCCTGAATAGTAACGATAATCCTTAATCAATCCCTTTGGCCTCTTGATCGATCTATCAGCAAAGTGTAAGACAGTCCTGCTTGGTTGAAGAGGTCCAAACTCGAACTTATCGAGTAAAGAAGATGGAAGGAGATTTATTGATGATCCACTATTTAGTAGAGTACGATCAAACGTTTGCTCTAAAATATTGCATCTGACATACGATGCTCCCTTGTATGATTACTTGGTTGGGAGACGATTCTGGATGGCATGACAAGTCTCCTTGGTCGACACATGAATCTCAGAACAATGGTTACACTGCCTCTTCTTTCTACGAACTGTAGTTATGTCTTTAAGACCTTTCTATAGACAAGGTTTTTTTGCCAAGGCTTCTGAAAGAGTGAGCTGGATAGTGAATTGGTTTAACATCTCTTTCGTCAAATCAATCTAATTATTTTTGTGGTCTTCTTTTTTATCTCCTTTTTACAATTGGAGTGCTTGAGGAAAAGGAACTGGGCATCCTCCCCACCAGAATGTATACCTGGAGGATTAGAGGAAGAAGAAGAAACAAGTCTTTTTTTAAAACTAGGACTAGCTCTATGTAGATCATCAGAAGTAGACACATGGGCTCTAGCTTAATCAACTATCTTGTCTTTGTTCTTCTTTTTTGGTATTTCTCTTTTGTACATGTTTTTGTATTTTTCCATCATCTTCACTATATACACAGAATGGTAAAGCAGCTGCGTTAGCAAAATACTCTGGTTGCTTCTCATCAGTTTTGGTGGCTTCAGTACCACCATTATCCTCAAAGTGAATGGAGCATCAATACTGCCATCCTCGTGCTCAACAAGCTCGTTTGTTTCTTCAGGTGTATCCTTAATGACATGCTAGGCAACTCAGGTTAA
Source organism: Ottelia alismoides (assembly GCA_037367405.1). Taxonomy (NCBI): domain Eukaryota; kingdom Viridiplantae; phylum Streptophyta; class Magnoliopsida; order Alismatales; family Hydrocharitaceae; genus Ottelia; species Ottelia alismoides. The sequence continues at coordinate 194,241 of JAZKJV010006261.1, read as the reverse complement.
GTAATATCAAGGTTCATTGCGACCTGAATCACTAAGCGTTGGTCAACAAGAAAAAATAAACCACTCAATATAAGATCAAACAATCATAAAATGTAAGCGGTTTCGCTATTTATTTTACCTGGTATATCAACCAGGGTCGAACACAAGGAGCACGAGAAAACCTACAAAGTAGTCAAATCTCAGAAAATGAAATAAAACATTTTTAGTGGTTTTTTGACTTTGCAAATTTTTTATGATTTTTAATAAGAAAACAAAATCAAAATCAATAAAACCAAACAAGACACTAATTTTTTGGGATTTTTAATTAAGGTTGTAAATGCTTAGAAGATTAACATAAAAATATTTTTGGGTTTTTGAGGTTTTAAAGTGTTTTTGATAATTTTCTGGGGTTTCGCTAATGTTTTCGTAATTATATAAAAAATCAAACAGTGACTAAAAATGCAAACAATGAGCAGACATGACCAAATTACAACTTAAAAATACGTTAAGTGCCCTGAAGTCTAGAATATAATTTTATGAGAAAATACAAGAACAAACCCATAAACAAGAACTAAAGACACATTTTTTGGATTTTTGTGTGATTTTATATGATTTTTATAAGTTTTTAGTTCTTTTGTGATTTTTTAGATTTTTATAAGGAATTTTCAAACAAAATTGCTAGTAACTAAAACACATATAATGACTTCAACAAGATTTTTTGGATTTTTTAAGACAATTTTCTAATTTTTATGTATTTTTAAAGATACACAGGACACTTTTTATAGGTTTTTGAGTTTTCAAGAATGCTAAATGCAAAGTAATTATCCCAAGAAAATTACACTAAATACTACATGTCAACAAGAGTTGGTGGTAATTTTTTGAAAATTTTTCGGATTAATTTGATAATTATTAAGGTAAATAAAAGACAAGTAGTTTACAGGGACTAGTATGTGAAGAAACTATTTTGAGGGGGCAAATAATAACATTAATAAAAACCAGGGGCCACTTCTGCAAAAATTCCAAGCAACCACACGCACTACACGTGATCCTGGTTCACAAGGGTATAACTGTAATTCTCAAAACATATAATTCATTCAATAACCATTAGAGAATTTAGGACAAAACATGAAAATAACCCAATAAAACATTTGTGGTCGCACCTGACTCTGACTTAGCTGGACAAAAAGGCAAATATGGAAAACTGTAAGGGTCCAACTACAAATTATCCAAAGTAAATTTAACTACGACAAATATTTACAAGACTAGAAGGTAAATGCAAAATAGTGAGGGGCTAAAAGGAAATATACCCCTTGGGCACATGCGTGGCGTGTGAAAGGTCTGGCAGCTCTTATCGTCCCATGGAAAAGATCTGACGTGCTCGGGGATGTGCGCCTAAGATTCACTACTACAGTACAGATCTGATGGCTAATGAAGATGGCATGGGTGGGCAGCGCATATCCTTCCTAGGATTTGATAAGACCATTACGAATTAGATGTGTGTGTACAGTCGTGATCAGATTTGGGGGTTGTCTCCTCATCGGATAGCTAGCGAGGTAACTAGAGAACCTCCTCTCGACGAGCTTTGGCTGAGCGTGGACGATGATCCACTGCCCTGATGAAGCTACTAGAGGGCTCAACATGGTCATGGAAGTACTCCTCGTCCAATGAAGGGCTCCGATGAGGTCGATGACGGTCGTATGGTCATGGATGGTGGCACGACTTGGAGCTGCTCCGCCAGAGCAACTGGTGACTCAAATGGGCTTCTCCATACATTCTGGTACCTGCAAAAGGAAGGGCGACTCGGGGGCATAGCTCATGTTGAGGTTATTGCATAAGTATATAGGAGAAACAATGGGGAATGGTGTTCGACCTCCGATGACAGTGAGAGAAGGAGGTCTCGACCTTAATCCTACTCAAACGGGAAGGTCTAAGGATAATCATGTTGTGGAACGAGATGTTGGGTGAGTTTGTGTGCTTATCGGAATGGGTGTGTGGGTGAAACAAAGCTCCGACCAGCTGGTCAGAGCAAGGGAGCGTGTGGCGGCACAAAATGGAAAGATTGGATCAAATAGGAAAATGCAAAGGATAACTACGATACCTGAAGATTCAGAGAGGCTACTAGGCTTCAGGCGATGATGGACGTCGGGGTGATGGCCTCGACCAACTATGACAGGCGAGGAGGCTATACACAGTGGAGGACTCCAGCCACATCGACGAGCTGCAGCTTTAAGGCACCAAACTCCACTCCAAAGGCTCCTCCAAGCTGCTGCCACTCGGCTATAGGTGTCTAGGGGTGAAGGAAGAGGCGAGGTAGGATTTGCCGCTCAGTGGAGGCGGAAGAAGATGTTAAATAGGGTTCTCAGGGCTCTGGAATGATCAAGCGAGAGCGCGCAGCCCTAGGAAGATCTTCGCCTTCCTAGGGATCCGTGAAGGTCACAGATCCTAGGGGGAGGCTCGGGCGAAGAATCAGAGCCAAGGTGGTCGGAGCCGAGCGGAAGAATTGGGTGAAAATAGTTCGGTGAGAAGGTAGACGACCTGACCCGACCTTGAAGGACGCATTGACTAGAGTCAACAAAGTCCCTAGACCAATCAGAAAATCGAAATATACAAAATAATTTAAAATTCAATAAAATAATAAATGAATTCAAAATAAAAAGGGTATAAAAATATTTATTATTTTTCAACTATTTTTCTGTGATTTTTATTATTTTTATGAAAAAAATAATGTATGTACAATATATAGTATTATATACATTTATAATATACATATGTATTATGTACAAGTATTTCTACTTTATTATTTTTACAAAAATACCCTTATTTTGTATTTTATTTATTTAGAATATAATTTTTTAAGTATAAATTAATTTTTATTTTATTTTTACAAATTAATAAGGGTATGTAATAAATATAAATGTGATATATATACATGTGTGTTTTATACAAGGGATGGAGGCTTTTATTTTTATTTTATTTTTCTGATTTTTAGTTTATTTTTATATTATTTCTAGAAATACATACAAGGATGTAAAAATGATACTTTAATTTTATTTTGTAAAAAAGAATTATATAAATAATATGTACAAATATATGTAATATATATTACACATAGTGAGCTCTTCTCTCTCTACTTATTTTATTTTGCGATCAGGTCACTCCGTATTTATTCTAATACCTCATTCCTTTTTCTTTTCCTTTATTATTTTATTTAGCCAAAAACATGCTTAATTATGCAATATTAACAAAGGCATGCATATTGCTAAGTTATTATATTTACAGGTATCTACATGATGTTTTGCCGAGAAAAATAGACAAAATAAAAGAATAAAGAGTGTGAATCAGTTATTCATAACCCCCTGTACTTTACCATTGCTAGTCCCTTAGCAAACACTTATTGGAAAAAGAAGTGAAACTTGAAAAGAAAGAAAAAAAATCGAGGTTGATTATTAAACTTATCTTCATTAAATTGAAGTATGGAGCTCAGTCAGACCTTTGGATTATTAGTTTGTTGGAACCTTATTGGGACTTATATTTTAAACTCAACAACCTCTAAGTTCCACTATTCTATGGTCAAGACTCCTCAATAAACCATATCAGAACAAGTCTACATACGCTAACTCTAATGACTATGCATCTTTCCTTGTACTGTGTAAGTGACTTGTAGCTCCCCATCTCAGAAATGACAAAGCAACAACCTCCCTCGGTAAGGTAACTCTAATTCCCTAGTCTAGCAGCTCTTTCGTAGAGGACCAGGGTATTCCCTTCTAAGTTCAAGCTCAACCAGCTCAAGAAGAGGGGAAAGAAGAGAATGGGTCGTGGCCAGTGTAGCCATCTCCTGGTAGACGTCTCGCTCTGCCTTTGTCATCTGCTCTGAATCTCTGAGATGCTCTGAGCAGGCTGAATCCAGTGCTTTGGTCTCATCGATCGTGTCTATTTGTATACTCTCGTCCTCAATGTGAAAGTATACCTTCCCGTTATCATAATCGGACACTGCCTTGGCTGTGGCCAAGAATGGATGTCCTAAAATGATGGGGGTATCTATCACAGACTCAGGGATCTCCATGTCTAACACAACGAAGTCCACAGGGAATTTCAGGCCCTGAATTGTGACGACCACGTCCTTTAACAACCCCTTCAGCCTCTTGATAGATCTATCAGCAAATTTAAGGACTGTCATGCTCTATCAAAGAGGGCCAAGCTCGAATCGGTCGAGTAAGTCTGCCAGAAGTAGGTTGATGGAAGAGTTGCTATCTAATAGAGTACGATCAAACCTCTGCTCATTAATATGACATCTGACATAGGGAGCTCCTACATCTGGCCTCTTGGCTGGCAGATGGCTCTGAATAGCGAAGCAGGTGGTACGAGTGAGCACATGGATCTCTGCATGATGGTTCCTCTTCTTCCTACGGATGGTTGTCTTCTCTCTCAGGTTCCTCTGGAAGAAAGGGATGTGCTCAAGTGCCACCTGTTGAGTCAGCTGAATCTGAAATATGTCTATCATCTGCTGGTTGAACTCTAACTGATGGCTTTTTATTGGATTTTCTTTTTTATTCCCCTTAGCCAAGAGGAGTGCTTGAGGGAAGGGGATGGTTGGGCCCTCCTCAGATGGAGGGCTAGGAGTGGGTCCCTGCTGCTGAGATGAAGTAGAATACATACAAATATCGCCATGCATCGCATATGGACTCGAAGATAAAGAAACCTTTCCTTTATTAAATTTTTTTGGTGTTTTTTATATAGTCCGAGATACAGAAACTGAAGGAAATGCAACAGGAATAGAAGGGATGGCCTCAGTACCACCCACGGCATTGGGAATCGCGGCATCAACACCACACTCTAGCTCAGCAACTAAATACCTGGTGGCATCAGCACCACCTCCTACAACTAGTGAAGCGACGGCCTCAGTACCGTTGGTTGGATCAACATCCTTGGTGGCATCAACACCACCGTCATCATTATCATCACGAGCGACATCAGCACCGCACTCCTCCTCATCTGGTGCTCCTGCATCCTCATGGTGTCGTCACTCAGACGAGGCGCCGTAGGTTGGCATCCTACCGCTCCTAAGTGTAACAAAGTCAGCATCAAATGTATATGCAGTAATATCACCCAATGAGTCACTAGGAGTGGTATCCTCTGTAAACTATACCTGCTCAGACTTCCTCTTCAAGTGATCCGGGCTTGGCTTGATCTGAGCAGGTATGGCAGCCTTACCCTTGATGATCTCCCTCATCTCCTGGTGTAACTCGTCCATCTCCCTCCTGAAAGTGGCATGTTGATTGGACAAAAGGTGGGCTAAGTTGTCTAGATCTATGATCTCATAGGTTGGCCCATGAGAACCGTACGAGTTGCCTCTCTGGTAGTGAGGATGATGTTGGGAAGGATGAGGGGGATACTCTGCTGAGGCTGTTGCTGCCTCCACGGTTGTACCTGTTGATAGGGACGAGGAACCTACTGGTAATGTTGCTGTTGTTGTGGCTGGTGTGGGAACTGGGGCTGCTGCTGCTGGTGCTGGTTGTACTGCCCACCCTGAACTGGAGGTTGCTGCTGGGATGAGGCATCTCCGATCAACCACCGGAATCCGGGATGATCTCAGCAAATCCCAGGCTATGGTCGGTCATACCAAATCCCGTTGACTTCCATCAACGGCTCCTGCTCAAAAGGTGGTGGAGGAAGAACTGCCAGGGGATGCTCCTGCTTGTACACCATCATCTGTGTGTCTTGAGATGGTGGTGGCTGGACGTAATGGTGTTGCGGCTGCTGGAAATGCTCCTCCTAAATGTGGTGGACCTGTCTGTAATGGGCGGAGGGCTGGGTCGAGCTGCTACTGCTGGGGTCAGCCCGTGACCTGAGACAGGGTTGAGAAGCCGTCTGTGCCTCCTGGAGACACATGATATGGCTCTTCAGGTCACTCAGTGTCTATGCCATCTGATCTATCTATGACATGCCCTGGCACTGCTTCTTCTCTATAATCTTGATGCGGTCCAACTTCTCGTTGATAATGCCCTTATCAGCGGCCAACGAATCTGCCTGTGCTGTGACTGCTGAAGATGCGGAAGGACCTGCATCAACCTGTGATATCCTCTGATAGGTCACGGTCTTTGGTGGGGGCTTCCCCTGAGTGTAGAGACGGGTCTGAGACATAACGGTGTAGTTCTCTGCCATCTCCTCATATATAGCCCAGACCTAGTCCTCATCCTTGGCAAAATAGGATCCCCCACACGATGCGTTCATGAGCCCCTGCAGCTCCGCTGTCAGCCCACAAAAGAAACTCTCACAAGGTTGGGCTTGGATATATCATGGTGTGGACATCGGTCGATGAGATCTTTGAAACAATCCCATGCTTCATGAAATTACTCGTTGAGAAGCATGGGGAAGTTGTTGATGAGAGCTCGTGTTGCGTTCGTCTGGCCGAGTGGATAGTAATTATTTAAGCATTTGTTCCGGAGTTGTTCCCATGACAACACGTATCTCCCCAAATGCTTCAGCCAGTAGGCTGCTCTGTTGACAAGGGAGAACGGATAAGCCACATCTTGATGGTATCCTCATCGACGAATCTATCGTGGACTGTGTTGGAGATCATCTCAAACTCTTGGAGATGTAGATGCGGCTCCTCGGTGGCTAGCCCGTAAAATCTAGGCAACAACTGGATCGTCTGAGGAGGGAGCTTGAAATCTCCCAGAATCGTCAGAGTTGCACCAGGGTTGTGCAACTCTCTCATCGGGCGTTCTGGTTGGACTGGCTCCTGTGGCTCATTGAGATGTGGTCCATCTCCTCCTCCTAGCTCTGCTATATCTCCACCACTGGCTCTGTTCGGCTCTCCTCTGTCAGCTCGCATCTGAGCCATCTCCCTGCACATATCAGCCATGAAATCTCCTCGATCTTGGATATGTCGCTGCACAGTCTTCAAGGAAGCTAATAGGGTGTTGTTGATGGTGCCCTGATCAAGAACATATGTGTGGGTCTGGGCCTGTCCATCTGTGCGCTCCTCGCTGGTGGCCATCTCTTGGGTCTCTTCAAAGGCAAAAGACCCGAACTTAGGTGCCGTCAAATATACAAATATCTGCTCCGGTCTCTGCTCGGGCACCTCGGGAATGAAAGAAGCGTGGTCGAGGGGGAACTGGGTGGAGTCAAACTCATGTTCGGAGAGCGGGTTTGAGCTCTCACGAACCAACCTATTAGAATGGGGCGGAGTGCTCGAAAGTGGTGCAACCAAAGGTTGCCTAAGGGACCTCCGGCCCATCATCGTGATCTATCAGAAGGCGGATGAGATCTGGAAACAAACAAGATAAGGAAAATAAACCCCCAATTCACCTACTCAATAATGAGTTGATGATCGTAAATGTTTGGTCTTTTATCTTTTCAATTTTATTAAAGTGATAAGTCAGTCTAGTAGAGTGGTTAATCGAGCTGGTAGGAACCCGATGCTCTCAGGAGACTGACCCGATCCCGAAGCTAGATCATTCCCAGCCAGTACAAGTTGCAGGTCGTTTACCGGCTACCCGATCAACTCGCTCTGTAAAGGATATCGTGGACCGCTTTATCGGAAACCGGAGCGATCCTCACTGGAGAACGACTAACACCGAAATCAGTAGTCTGAAGAAAGGTCAGGTATGGCTCTAGCCTAGTGTGCGGGTCACCCTCTCGTGCATGCAAACCAACCAAGGAGGGGATTACTCTCCCAAGACAGATTTTTCAGTGAATGTCTTTTAAGATCAAGTGTCTTTAGTAGTCCAAATTTTATGGTTTTCACTTTTTATGTATTTTTCCATAATCAAACAAATGCCTAACGAATTTTTTGATCTCCTAGTTATTTTAAGTCCAAAATAGGGGGAGAAGTCGAAAAAGCCGATGTACGGTCAAACACTATGATGCATGCAAAGTCAGAGATGCGTACCTGTCACCAGCACTCTATATGCAGGGTGATCCACGCATAAAATAAAAGATAGAAATTAAATTACCTATATGATGCATGAAGAAAGCGGCCTTAGACGAAAAATTTCTACACGTGAAAAACAATAGCTAATAGGTCACAGAGAGAGGTCGAAGTCCGGTCTCTGATGCCGATTGGTGTTTACCACAGTGGATCCTGCACGCGTTGTATAAGGCCTCTAGCGGCACGTAACCTCTCAAGTGACCAAATTAGCTTTTTCTTGTGATTTAATTAATTAAGTCCAATTACGATCTATAGGCACATGCAAATAATTAGGGTTGGTAATTACGTCACAATCAGAGATAAAATCCTAAGTCTAGGGGCCAAATTCTTTGAGAATCAAAAATAAAAGAAAAATCAAGAAAACAAAATCGACGAAAACCGCGGTGAGCTCGCCCGAGCACATCGGTGCTCGACGAAACAGACCCCGATAAGCCAAGTGTCCAAGTATCTATGGTCTTGTATTATTACAATAATATGAAATACTAAAAATACTTAAAGGATCTTCCAAATCTTCTTTTTCTCTTCTCCTACGCTCTCATGCTGCTCAATGAAGAAACAAGCTACCTCCGCTTCGCTCGGGTGCGTCAGTGCTCCTAGGAATGTCGCCCTCGCTCATCGAGCCCCTCACAAGAAAGAGAGAAACAAACGATATGTCAAATCACAGTTATGAGAAATAGAACTAGAAACAAATAAAGAAATAAAAATGAAAAGTAAGCAAATAAAGAAAAAGATAATAAAAAGAAAAAGAAAAATGAAACAAAGAAAACCGACTACTGAGCTGTGCTCCCCGGCAACGGCGCCATTCAGATGAGCGCTCGAGCAACAAAGCTTAAGTATCAGATAAGGTCGTTGCTACCTTAATCACCCGAACCGAGCTCAATCGAGAAAACAGAGACCACCAATAAAATCAATTAAGCATGAAAAACAAGAAAAGCAATCTTGCTAGTTATTTAACCTGGTATAGCCATCAGGGTCAAACACAAGGAGCACGGGCTAAGCCTATGAAGTAGTAGAGAAATAAAAGAAATACAAATATTTTTGGTGGTTTTTTTGCAAACTTTTTTATACTCTTTAATAAGAAAAGGAGTAAGAAAATAAAAGCAATCTCAGTACAACAATTTTTATTAAGATAAAAAATGCCCAAAAATTCAAAATAAAAATATTTTTGTATTTTTAAAATATTCATGTATTTTTGGGGTATTTTATGAAATTTCTCAGATTTTTATACAATTTTCTAAAAATATAAGAAATATAAATTCAATAAATAGTGTACATCCTGGATAGAAAGGCAATTTTCAAATGTTTTAAATACCTCTAAATTCCTGGCAGCAATTTTATGTGAAAATAGATAATAAAATCTAACTACAGAACTTGAAAACACATTTTCTTGATTTTTACAGAATTTTTAATGATTTTTATAATGTTTTTAGTCTTTTGTAATTTCTAGGTGTTTTGTAAAAGATAATGAAATAAAAATGCTATAAAAATTAAAACACAACAAAACAAGCACTCAGAAATTTTTGTGGAATTTTTATGGTATTTTTCTATTTTTATGGGTTTTCTAAAATAGACAGAAGTAATTTTTAGGGTTTTTGATTTTTAGAAAATAATAAATAAACTCAAAATGCATCACAAAAATCAGAAAAAATATTACATCTTAGCACGAGCTATTGGTAATTTTTTGGGAATTTTTGGAATAGATTTGATATTTATTAATTAAAAACAACACACAGGCTGTAGGGACCTAAATGCAATTATTTTTAGTTTCAGGACTAAATAATAACAAACACAAAAAGTCTAGAGGGTGTTTGTAAATTTTCCAATTCAATCCAGCACATGCATAAATTCAACTTTCACAGGGGCATTAGTGCAATTTCAGAAAACAATCATGCAAACATTAACATAAAAAATGTTCAGGGCTAATACTGCAAAAACACCATTGTTCACGTGATAACGCACGTGCCTCCAGACAGGGAGGACTAAATAAGAAATACCAGAAACTATAGGGACTGGAATGCAAATAAGTTCAACTACAACTTTTATTTTACAGACTAAAACATTAACATAAACAAGTGCAGGATAAAAGGGGAAATATACCTTCACAGCACGTGAACCGCGTGTGGGGGGGCTACGTGGCGGCCGTTGGTGAATGCGCAATCGTGCGGCTCTGATGGACGTAAGGTGTCAGATCTGGAAGTCCAGAACGGTCAGGGACGTGGGTGCAAGTGGACGTTAGATCTACCATCCAACGGCCAGACAACTGTTGTGTCGGCGGTCTAGATATGATCTGGAGGAGTAGGGCTCATCCAACGGCGCTGGAGCAGCATGGACGAACAGCTCTGAGGCGAACTTCACCGGAGCCAAGGAGGAGATCCCCAGCTCCGATGGTCGATTGGGAAACATCGGATGGGTCATGGAATTCTTCCGCGTCGACTAAACGGATCATATGGAGGCTCCACCGACCGGATAGGTGTGGCGACGATAGGGACCTGGAGCTACTCCGGCGAGTCTTGGATGGGTGAGATAGGGGGTCTTCAGCGTGTGCTCTCACTTGCAAAGGGTAGCTGGGACTCGGGGCAACTCTTCGGTCCGGGTTATTGGAGATAGAAAGCAAAGAAGCGACATGGGGCAGTAATCGATCTTCGGTGAAGGTGATGGAGGAGATTCAAATCCTAATCTCGACCTAATGGACGAGGGTTAGGGTGATCGGGGTGCGGTGTGAGATGGGGGGTGAGCGTGCGGTATGATCAGAGCGGCTGGAAGTGGGTGATGGAGCTCCGACTGGTTGGTCAGAGCAAGCGAAGGGACGGCGGCGACAAATGAAAGATTCGATTGAATGGGAAACTAGGAAGGATAAAAGGTATACCTGAAGGTCTGGATAGGCTCCTGAGCTCTAGGCGAGGGTGGTCGTCGGGGTGATGGCCTCGACCTTGATGCGACAGTCGGGGGAGCCTGCTCATCGTGGAACTCTGGCCACGAAGGGAGAGCTTCAGCTCTACTGCACCAAATCGGTCGCCAAGCGACGCTCCAGGCAGATGTCACTCAACTGGAGGTTGCTAGGGCAAGAAATGGGAGAGAGGCACGATAGCTACCATCCTAGGGGAGAGGATGAGAGACTATATAGCATTCCCAGGCGGATGGAGAAATCGGGCGGAAGCACGCGAACCGGGGAAGATCTGTGCCTTCCTAGGGTCCGCGAAGGTCACGGATCCATGGGGAAGGTGAGGGCGAAGAGTCGGGGCTACATGTTGCGTGATCCGATGGGCAAAATAAAAGAAATCGGTCCGGTGACACAGTCAGGTCGGGTCAAGCCCTGGATAGGGGGTTGACTCGGGTCAATATTCCGATGTGAACCAATCAGAAGCGGCGGGGGAAAAGACAAAAACCTCTACAGGACAAAATAGCAAGGAAAATAACAGATAAATAGTAATAATAAATGAATTTAAATTTAAAAATGAATAAATAAAAAATGTTTATTATTTTTCAAGGAATTTTTATGTGATTTTTATTTATTTTTTTAAAAATAAATTTGTTTATATATAATATAGAGTGTTATATACATGTATAATATACCTATATATTTTGTACAATTATTTTTAATTTATTATTTTTACAAGAATACCCTAATTTTATATTTTATTTATTTACAACATAATTTTTGGAGTACAAAACAATTTTTATTTTATTTTTATTATTTATTGACAGGCATATAATAAATAAAGAAGGAAATATATATACATATATTATTTACAAGAGAGAGAGAATTTTATTTTTATTTTTTATTTTATTTTTCTGATTTTTATTATATTTTTAGAAATATATACAAGAAGGTAAAAATATATTTTTATTTTTATTTTGGCAAAAATAATTATTTATTCACACCCATGGTATATACAATATAGAGTGGGCCATATCTCTCTCTACTTATTTTATTTGGTGATCAAGCAAATGCTTGGCCCTCTCTTGGGGTTCGGGTCACTTTGTATTATTCTAAATACCTCCTTCCTTTTTTCTTTTCCTTTATTCTTTTATTTTTGCACAAACACATGGTAATTATGTAATATTAACACATGCATGCATATTGATAACTTATTGTATTTACATCTATTTATATGATGCTTTGCCAAGATAATTAGCTAAAATAAAAGAACAAAGAGTGATGATCAGGGATTCAACAACTGCCATGTCCAACACGATGAAATCCACAGGGAATTGCAAAACCTGAATAGTAACGATAATCCTTAATCAATCCCTTTGGCCTCTTGATCAATCTATCAGCAAAGTGTAAGACAGTCCTGCTTGGTCGAAGAGGTCCAAACTCGAACTTATCGAGTAAAGAAGATGTAAGCAGATTTATTGATGATCCACTATCTAGTAGAGTACGATCAAACGTTTGCTCTAAAATATTGCATCTGACATACGATGCTCCCTTGTATGATTACTTGGTTGGGAGACGATTCTGGATGGCATGACAAGTCTCCTTGGTCGACACATGAATCTCAGAACAATGGTTACACTGCCTCTTCTTTCTATGAACTGTAGTTATGTCTTTAAGACCTTTCTATAGACAAGGCTTTTTTGCCAAGGCTTCTGAAAGAGTGAGCTGGATAGTGAATTGGTTTAACATCTCTTTCGTCAAATCAATCTAATTATTTTTGTGGTCTTCTTTTTTATCTCCTTTTTACAATTGGAGTGCTTGAGGAAAAGGAACTGGGCATCCTCCCCACCAGATTGTATACCTGGAGGATTAGAGGAAGAAGAAGAAACAAGTCTTTTTTTAAAACTAGGACTAGCTCTATGTAGATCATCAGAAGTAGACACATGGGCTCTAGCTTAATCAACTATCTTGTCTTTGTTCTTCTTTTTTGGTATTTCTCTTTTGTACGTGTTTTTGTATTTTTCCTTAATCTTCACTATATACACAGAATGGTAAAGCAGTTGCGTTAGCAAAATACTCTGGTTGCTTCTCATCAGTTTTGGTGGCTTCAGTACCACAATTATCCTCAAAGTGAATGGAGCATCAATACTGCCATCCTCGTGCTCAACAAGCTCGTTTGTTTCTTCAGGTGTATCCTTAATGACATGCTAGGCAACTCAGGTTAAGTAATATCAAGGTTCATTGCGAACTGAATCACTAAACGTTGGTCAACAAGAAAAAATAAACCACTCAATATAAGATCAAACAATCATAAAATGTAAGCGGTTTCGCTATTTATTTTACCCGGTATATCAACCAGGGTCGAACACAAGGAGCACGAGAAAACCTACAGAGTAGTCAAACCTCAGAAAATGAAATAAAAGATTTTTAACTTTGCAAATTTTTTATGATTTTTAATAAGAAAACAAAATCAAAATCAATAAAACCAAACAAGACACCAATTTTTTGGGATTTTTAATTAAGGTTGTAAATGCTTAGAAGATTAACATAAAAATATTTTTGGGTTTTTGAGGTTTTAAAGTGTTTTTGATAATTTTCTGGGGTTTCGCTAATGTTTTCGTAATTATATAAAAAATCAAACAGTGACTAAAAATGCAAACAATGAGCAGACAGGACCAAATTACAACTTAAAAATACGTTAAGTGCCCTGAAGTCTGGAATATAATTTTATGAGAAAATACAAGAACAAACCCATAAACAAGAACTAAAGACACATTTTTTGGATTTTTGTGTGATTTTATATGATTTTTATAAGTTTTTAGTTCTTTTGTGATTTTTTAGATTTTTATAAGGAATTTTCAAACAAAATTGCTAGTAACTAAAACACATATAATGACTTCAACAAGATTTTTTGGATTTTTTAAGACAATTTTCTAATTTTTATGTATTTTTAAAGATACACAGGACACTTTTTATTGGTTTTTGAGTTTTCAAGAATGCTAAATGCAAAGTAATTATCCCAAGAAAATTACACTAAATACTACATGTCAACAAGAGTTGGTGGTAATTTTTTGAAAATTTTTCGTATTAATTTGATAATTATTAAGGTAAATAAAAGACAAGTAGTTTACAGGGACTAGTATGTGAAGAAACTATTTTGAGGGGGCAAATAATAACATTAATAAAAACCAGCGGCCACTTCTGCAAAAATTCCAAGCAACCACACGCACTACACGTGATCCTGGTTCACAAGGGTATAACTGTAATTCTCAAAACATATAATTCATTCAATAACCATCAGAGAATTTGGGACAAAACATGAAAATAACCCAATAAAACATTAGTGGTCGCACCTGACTCTGACTTAGCTGGACAAAAAGGCAAATATGGAAAACTGTATGGGTCCAACTACAAATTATCCAAAGTAAATTTAACTACGACAAATATTTACTGGACTAGAAGGTAAATGCAAAATAGTGAGGGGCTAAAAGGAAATATACCCCTTGGGCACATGCGTGGCGTGTGAAAGGTCTGGCAGCTCTGATCGTCCCATGGAAAAGATCTGACGTGCTCGGGGACGTGCGCCTAAGATTCACTACTACAGTACAGATCTGATGGCTGATGAAGGTGGCATGGGTGGGCAGCGCATATCCTTCCTAGGATTTGATAAGACCATTACGAATGAGATGTGTGTGTACAGTCATGATCAGATATGGGGGTTGTCTCCTGATCGGATAGCTAGCGAGGTAACTAGAAAACCTCCTCTCGACGAGCTTTGGCTGAGCGTGGACGATGATCCACTGCCCTGATGAAGCTACTAGAGGGCTCAACATGGTCATGGAAGTACTCCTCGTCCAATGAAGGGCTCCGATGAGGTCGATGACGGTCGGATGGTCGTGGATGGTGGCACGACTTGGAGCTGCTCCGCCAGAGCAACTGGTGACTCAAATGGTCTTCTCCACACATTCTGGTACCTGCAAAAGGAAGGGCGACTCGGGGGCGTAGCTCATGTTGAGGTTATTGCATAAGTATATAGGAGAAATAATGGGGAATGGTGTTCGACCTCCGATGACAGTGAGAGAAGGAGGTCTCGACCTTAATCCTACTCGAACGGGAAGGTCTAAGGATAATCAGGTTGTGGAACGAGATGTTGGGTGAGTTTGTGTGCTTATCGGAATGGGTGTGTGGGTGAAACAAAGCTCCGACCAGCTGGTCAGAGCAAGGGAGCGTGTGGCGGCACAAAATGGAAAGATGGGATCAAATAGGAAAATGCAAAGGATAACTACGATACCTGAAGATTCAGAGAGGCTACTAGGCTTCAGGCGATGATGGACGTCGGGGTGATGGCCTCGACCAACTATGATAAGCGAGGAGGCTATACACAGTGGAGGACTCCAGCCACATCGACGAGCTGCAGCTTTAAGGCACCAAACTTCACTCCAAAGGCTCCTCCAAGCTGCTGCCACTCGGCTAGAGGTGTCTAGGGCTGAAGGAAGAGGCGAGGTAGGAGTTGCCGCTCAGTGGAGGCGAAAGAAGATGTTAAATAGGGTTCTCAGGGCTCTGGAATGATCAAGCGAGAGCGCGCAGCCCTAGGAAGATCTGCGCCTTCCTAGGGATCCGTGAAGGTCACGGATCCTGGGGGAGGCTCGGGCGAAGAATCAGAGCCAAGGTGGTCGGAGCCGAGCGGAAGAATTGGGTGAAAATAGTTCGGTGAGAAGGTAGACGACCTTACCCGACCTTGAAGGACGCATTGACTAGAGTCAACAAAGTCCCTAGACCAATCAGAAAATCGAAATATACAAAATAATTTTAAATTCAATAAAATAATAAATGAATTCAAAATAAAAAGTGTATAAAAATATTTATTATTTTTCAACTATTTTCTGTGATTTTTAATTATTTTTATGAAAAAAAATAATGTATGTACAATATATAGTATTATATACATTTATAATATACATATGTATTATGTAGAAGTATTTCTATTTTATTATTTTTACAAAAATACCCTTATTTTGTATTTTATTTATTTATAATATAATTTTTTTAGTATAAATTAATTTTTATTTTATTTTTACAAATTAATAAGGGTATATAATAAATATAAATGTGATATATATACATGTGTGTTTTATACAAGGGATGGAGGCTTTTATTTTTATTTTTCTGATTTTTAGTTTATTTTTATATTATTTCTAGAAATACATACAAGGATGTAAAAATGATACTTTAATTTTATTTTGTAAAAAATAATTATATAAACAATATGTACAAATATATGTAATATATATTACACATAGTGAGCTCTATCTCTCTCTACTTATTTTATTTTGCGATCAGGTCACTCCGTATTTATTCTAATACCTCATTCCTTTTTCTTTTCCTTTATTATTTTATTTAGCCAAAAACATGCTTAATTATGCAATATTAACAAAGGCATGCATATTGCTAAGTTATTATATTTACAGGTATCTACATGATGTTTTGCCGAGAAAAAGAGACAAAATAAAAGAATAAAGAGTGTGAAACAGTTATTCATAACCCCCCTGTACTTTACCATTGCTAGTACCTTAGCAAACACTTATTGGAAAAAGAAGTGAAACTTGAAAAGAAAGAAAAAAAATCGAGGTTGATTATTAAACTTATCTTCATTAAATTGAAGTATGGAGCTCAGTCAGACCTTTGGATTATTAGTTTGTTGGAACCTTATTGGGACTTATATTTTAAACTCAACAACCTCTAAGTTCCTCTATTCTATGGTCAAGACTCCTCAATAAACCAGATCAGAACAAGTCTACATACGCTAACTCTAATGACTATGCATCTTTCCTTGTACTCTGTAAGTGACTTGTAGCTCCCCATCTCAGAAATGACAAAGCAACAACCTCCCTCGGTAAGGTAACTCTAATTCCCCGGTCTAGCAGCTCTTTCGTAGAGGACCAGGGTATTCCCTTCTAAGTTCAAGCTCAACTAGCTCAAGAAGAGGGGAAAGAAGAGAATGGGCTGTGACCAGTGTAGCCACGTATCCCTGGTAGCCTAATCAGTGTAGCTAAGTCTCCCGCTGCAAGCTTCCATGAGATGAGATGGTAGAATACATAAGCTTTACTTATTCACTATATACACTCCGGCAGGCATTTTATTTTCAATCAGGCATGCCCACTTTTTTAGAGTTTTTCATATTTTTGCATTTTTTAATGTGCATATATACAACATATTTACATGGTGCATTATGTACATAAAGAGTCTTTCCTCTTGAGCCAGTATACTATCCCTCTTTTGAAGCATTATTGCAACCCACAGACTCCTGTCTTTAGACCTCAATGCTACTAGACCATGTTGAGGTGCACATCCCTCCCTAAAGGAAGACGAGAGGTTCTGCTTAGAAGTACTACCCTCGTATGCTACCCCAAGCCAAGGAATTTTGCCTCCTCACCATCTCATCCGTATGGAGCTATGTGCAATGTGTTGGTCCAAGTAAAGTCATTGTCTCTGAGAGTCATGCGTGTGTTGTTAAGCATTCTACTTAGGCTCATCAAGATGACATGCGAACATAGCCTAGTGGACTCAAATAATTAAGTCAGTATGGACCTAAAAAGTCTCAAACTTGCATTATATAAGGTTCCTTTGAAGTTAGGTGGATTAAGGTCATAACCAAGCTCCATTTTCCAATTTAATTCCAGACTTGTTTAAATGTCAACTATAATTTATAAGAATATACAAAGAAATATGTACAAAACTCTTTTTGTGCAATTTTTCAAATATGCAAAATTTTATGAAAAATGTTTGAATGCAAGGCAGAGGAAGTTTTGCAAACTATTTACAACCATTTACAAACAATTTTTTGCAAACTATTTATTTTTCAAACATTTTTCAAAACTTGTACAATATACATAATTTTGCTACCAAAAATATTTATAAACTTTTTACAATCAATACAATTTGTCAAACATTTGTACAAAAATAGTTTTTACAGAAAGTTATGTGCATGTACAAAAATTTTTTTTTTTTATGATTGTTAAGTTTAAGATTTTTAGCCATTTTATGTAATTAACATACTCACACAAAGTATGAGTTATGTCTAAGGTATATATACAATATATACGGCACCCCCTATAGTTAGCTCGAACGATGTCCTCATAGTGATCAAAGAGCGATGAAAGGAAGACATAACTTTTACTGAGTACTGGGAAGTGAAAAAAATGTTATGTTGGGCTTAGGGCCTTCCGGCGGGCATTCACAAGAAAGGGAATGAGCGTAGTGATGGATGCAACGACGAATAAAAGAATGCAATGAATAGAGGTCGGCAATCCCCCTATACTTAGGATCAAGTAATCCTAAGTATAACAGACTGTACATAAGGGGAAAACTGAAGGTTAGGATGTACAGGTTTACCTCCCCTATACTTTGGGTAAAGTATCCCTAAGTATTGGCAGCAAAACAGAGGTAAAAAGAATCACATAGGTAATCCCAAGTCTGGCACCCCCTATATTTAGGGTAAAGTACACCCTAAGTATAGCATAATCATAAGATGAAGATGAGATGTTAGATAAAAGAATGTATGATATGGACCACATCTCATGCAAAATGAATAGGGGCAACGTCAACAATCAGCAGATCATGATCAAGACATGGCTTCAGTCACTGATCGTTAACTCAAAAGGTGGATTCAGATGATAAATCAGATATATAAATACTTCTGTTATCGTGTGCACCTTTTGGACCAAGTATGGTCCCTTCCATTTGCTTTAGAACTTCCCTGGAAATAATCTCAACCTAGCATCAAATAGCCATACTCTCTAGTTCGGCTCAAACTGCTTATGGCTGATATGAGAATCATGCCATATCTTTACTTTCTCATTGTATTGTAGTCTACTTAAAATGGTTGTGTCTCTAAGCTCCTCCAGGGATGCCAACTCTGCTTTCCTCTGATATCCTATACTCTTGGGATCCAATAATAACTCAATGAGGTGATCATCAAGGTTCCCTAATCAGGAGAGGTGATCCACCACCACATTCTTGACTCCAAGATTATCCTTAATCTTTATATCAAACTCCTGGAGTAGAAGGATCCATCTGGTCAATCTGGCTTTGGCATCCTTCTTTGCCATGAGGTATCGGATGGCGGTGTGATCTGTAAAAATAGTCACTCGGGATCCAATAATATAAGATCTGAACTTGTCCAAAGCAAAGACTACTGCTAGCATCTCCTTCTCTGTAACAGTGTAGTTCTGCTGAGCGGCATCCAAAGTCCAGCTAGCATAGTAAATGTCATAAGGTAATCCATCCCTCCTCTATCCTAACACAACCCCTATAGCAAAATCAGAAGCATCCATCATGATCTCGAACGGGAGAGACCAATCGAGTGGCAGAACGATAGGAGCCTTGGAAACTAATCCCTTTAGAGTCTCGAAGGATGCTAGACATTTATCATCTATAATGAACTTGGTGTCTTTCGTCAGCAGATCAGTAAGCAGTCGAGCAATACGACTGAAATCCTGAATGAATCGTCGGTAGAAACCGACATGTCCCAGAAAATACCACAACTGCCACATGTTGGATGGTGGATTGAGTTTCCTGATGATATCCACCTTGGCTGGATCAATCTCCATGCCCATGTTGGAGATGATACGGCCAAGCACCGTCTCATGAGTCACCATGAAGTGACTCTTCTCTCAAGATAATACGAGATGAACCTCGATACAATGTTGAAGTATGTGGTCTAAGCAGTCAAGACAAGCATCGAACCCGCCACTGTAAATCGAAAAGTCATCCATGAAGACCTCTAAACAGTCACCCACCATGTCCAAGAAGATGGACAACATGCACCTTTGGAATGTAGCTGAGGCATTACATAAAGCAAAGGGATCCGTCTGAAAGCATATGTCCCAAACGGACAGGTGAATGTCGTTTTCTCCTGGTCTTCGGGTGCTATGGCTACCTGGTTATAACCGGAGTACCCGTCAAGAAAACAATAGTAACTCTTACCAGCTAGCCTCTCGATGATCTGGTCAATAAATGGCAGTGGGAAATGATCCTTCTTGGTGGCCTGATTCAATCATCTATAGTCCACACAGACCCTCCAAGAAGTGAGTACCTGGGTAGCTATCTCCTCTCCAGACTCACTCACAATTATAGTGATACCCATCTTCTTGGGTACCACATGTAATGGACTAACCCACTTGGAGTCAGAGATGGGGTAGATAAAATTGACGCTCCACCATTTTGATATCTCCTTCATGACCACATCTCAAAGATCAGGTTTAGCCGTCGCTGGAACTCACACGATGGCTTAGCGTCCTCTTCAAGATAATTATGGTGCGAGCACAGGGCCAGACTTATCCTTTGGAGATTAGCTACGCTCCATCCAATCGCCTCACGGTTTCTTTCAAGAACCTCCATCAAACAAGGTTCTTGATCTCCAGTCAAACCTGCTGAGATGATGACTGGGAACATCTCTGGCTCACCAGCAAGGAATCTATATTTCATCAATTGTGGTAAAGTCTTTACTTCTGGACAACTGGGAGCTGGCAAATCTGACTTCTGAAATGTCTAAGTGAAGGCTACCAGATCTGCATGAGAGATCTCCCGCTATATGTGAAGATCTGGAAAAGATGGCCCTACTGGTGTCTCTGTACTCTGTGCTGGCTTACTCTCCGCCCTAGCTGTCAGCTCTGAAGGAATCAGACAAGACAAATAGTCATCGAAATCATCCCAATCAATGTCTGAGTCCAAGGGATCTGAATCAGAAGAACATGAAACAAAATCTGCTTCGCCATCCGTCCTACAACCATTAGCCTCTAATGTGTCCGGTGCCAAGAGTGTTCTCTCCGAACTCTCATATGCCATAATCTGTAAATCCTCTGTATATGAAGGTGTGACAAGGGCTCGTGCTGCTGGGTCTAACCATACGACTTCATCATCAGTGATCACAAAGTCACACTCCTGGTGGATGTCTCACTCTGTCATTTGCTCTGTATCGCTCGACTGCTCGGAGCAGGCAGAATCTCTAGCTCTGATCTCCTCGATCATCTCTATTTGTACACTTTCACCCTCGATGCGAAAGTATACCTTCCCACTATCATGGTCGGACACTGCCTTGGCTATGGCCAAGAATGGGTGCCATGGGGGTATCTGTCACAGACTCAAGGATCTCCATGTCCAATACAACAAAGTTCATGGGAAATTTCAGGCCCTAAATTGTGATGACCACGCCCTTCAATAACCCCTTCGGCCTCTTGATAGATCTATCAGTAAACTGAAGGACTTTCTTGCTCTGTCGAAGAGGGCCAAACTCGAATCGGTTGAGTAGGGCTGCCGGAAGAAGGTTAATGGAATAGCTGTTGTCTAATAGAGTACGATCAAACCGCAATTCATGGATGTAGCATCTAACATAAGGAGCTCTTGCATCGGGTCTCTTGGCTAGCAATCGAGTCTGAATGTCAAAGCAGATCGCATGGATCAACACATGGAACTATGCGTTGTGGTTCCTTCTCTTTCTGTGGATGGTAGTATTCTCTCTCAAATTCTTTTGGAAGAGAAGGATGTGCTCTAGTGCCTCCTGTAGAGTCAGCTGAACCGGAATCTTTCAATAATCTCCTAGCTGAACTCTAGCTGATTTCTCTTTTTGGGGTTTTCTGTTATATTCCCCTTCGCTAAGCGGAGTGCTTGAGGGAAGGGATAGCTGGACCCTCTCCAAAAAGATGAGGGTCAGGAAGAGGCTCCTATTTATGTGAAGGGATAGAATCCATATAATCATCATCATGCAACACATATGGACTCTAAGAAGATGCAGAAACCTTTCCTTTATTCATACTTTTTGGTCTTTTATATTTTTTCTATTTTTTGTGCTTTTCTGTCCTGAGATACAAGTGATGGTAACACAACTGAAGTAGAAATGGTGGCATCAGTACCACCCACAACATCTGTCTTTGCGACATCAACACCGTACTCTAGCTCAACAAGTAGAAATTCGATGGCATCAGTACCACTGACTGCATCTGGAATTACAGTGGCCTCAGTATCGTCAGCTAGATCATCATCCTAGGCAGCTTCAGTACCACCGTCATCATCATCACGAGCAGCCTCAGCACCGCTATCCTCCCCGTCTGGTGCTCCAGAATCTCCATGTGGTCGTCGCTCAGATGAGGCACTGCCGGCTGACATCCTACGACTCCTATGTGTCACAAAGTCAACATCAAACATATATGAAGATATGTCACCCAAAATATCACTAGGAGTGGTGGTCTCTGTAAATTGTACCTGCTCAGACTTCCTCTTTAGATTATTCATATTCGGTTCGATCTGAGCTAGTATGGTGGCCTTTCCCTTGATGATATCCCTCATCTCCTACCGAAACTCGTCCATCTCTCACCGCAAGGATGCCTGTTGATATGAAAGTAGGCGGGCAAGGTCGTCAAGGGTTGGGTTCTCATAGACTGGTGCATGAGAACCGGATGGGTTGCCTTGCTGGAAAGGAGGCTGAGTCTGCTGCTACTGGTAGTGAGGAGGAGGCTAGGAGTATTTCTGAGGCTGTTGTTACTGCTTCCACTGTTGTCCCTTATAGTGGGGACGAGGACCATGCTGGTGCTGCTGCTGATACTAGGAGTGATGGGGCTACTGCTGCTGCTGGCTGCTCTGTCTGCCCTGAGCTGGAGGCTGCTGCTGGGACGAGGTGTCTCCGGTAGACCATATGAATCTGTGATGATCGCAACAGATATCGGGCTGCTGCTGGTACTGATCGTACCAAATCCCGTTGACTTCCATCAACGGCTCATGCTTGAAAGGTGGAGGGGGAAGAACTGTCAGGGGATGATCCAGCTGATAGACCACCATCTGAGTGTCCTATGATGGTGGTGGCTAAGAGTAGTGCTGCATCTGCTAGACCGGCTCTGCCTGGATGTGGTCAACTTGTACAAAGCACACTTGTATATATTACATATATTATTATTACATACCTCTAAATAATTTTTAAAAATAAAATAAAAATTATTTTACACTCCTAAAATTATGTTATAAATAAATAAAATATCAAACAAAAATATTTATGTAAAAATAATAAATTAAAAAATACTTGTATATAATACATAGGTATATTATACCAGTATATAATACTATATATTGTATATACATTAATTTATTTTCATAAAAATAATTTAAAATCACAGAAAAATACTTTGAAAAATAATAAACATTTTCATTTTTTACACTTTATTTTATATTCATCTGCTATTTTTTATTGAATTTTTATTTTTTTATATATTCTAATTTTCTGATTGGTTCTGGAGGTTTTGTTGACTCCAGTCAATACCTCCTCCCAGCCAAGGTCGGATCGTTGCCTTCTCACTGAAGCTTATTCTTTGATTTTTCTCACCCGATTCTGAGCTCTTCTTGCCTCGAGATTCGGACCCAAGATTCCTTGGATAACCAAGATTCTCGTGGATCCCATACATCATCTGGATCCCCTTAGGATTTCATGCTCCACGCCGATCTTTCTGAACCCTTGCTTCGTCTATAAAATCTTGCCTTTACCTCCAAAGTTAGGTAGCTCATCCCTCGCGCCCCCTTTCTTCCCTAAACCCCTTCATTAGAGTGACAGCTGCTCAAGGGATTGTTTAGGTTCGCCTGGAGGTGTGTGTAGACTTGTAGCTCATCGTATCGCCGGAGTTCCACCGCAAGCAGCCTCTCTCGCCTGCTGCAACATATCGAGGCCATCATCCCGATGTCCACCTTTGCAGCTGCTTCTGAGCTCATTGGTAGCTTCAGGTACCCCTTTTATCCCTCGCATTCCCATGTTCGATCCATCCTTTCATTTTGTGTGCCACATGTTCCTATGCTCCGACCAGCTAGTCGGAGCTTCATTTCACCCACACACCCGCTCCGATCAACACACCGACTTGCCACACATCTCTTTCCACAGCTTGATCATCCTTAGACTCACCTGTTTAGGTAGTATTAAGGCCGAGACCTTCCTCTCTCACTGTCACCAGAGGTCGAGTACCATCCCTAGTCATTTCTCCTACATCCTTATGCAATAACCCCTGCCAGAGCTTCTCCTTTGAGCATAGATCCTTTTGCAGGTGCTAGCAAGCATGGAGGATCCCATTTGATTAACCAGTTTCTCAGGTGGAGCAGTTCCAGGTCGTGCCACCCTCCACGACCATGGACCGTTGTCGACCTCATTGGAGTCCTCCACCAAACGTGGAATACTTCAACGACCGTGTTGAGCCTTTCCGTAGCTTCATCAGGGATGTGGATCGTTGTCCACGCCCGGGCGAAGATCGCCGAGAAGGAGTTCTTCCAGCATCCTCAACTGTCGTTTGATGGGGCCACCTTCATCCAGATCGCATCTCCACCGTCCATTCGAACCCTTTTGTCAGAGCCATCATATGCACGATTAACAGACATCAAGGCAGACATTCCCTGCGCCATCTGATTTCATCAGACATGATCAGATCCGTACACCTGCTCCACGTGCATGCACCATCAGATCTTGAGTGGAGCAGATCAGAGAAATCAGATGCCGCCTTCACAAAGCCCGCCATGTGTCTCCGCATGCCTCGCACGTGCCTGCAAGGGTATATTTCCCCTTTACCCTCGCATGTTTATGCTTTTCTGTTTAGTCCATTAAATAAAATTGTAGTTAAAACATTTTACAGTTTAGACATTGTGTTTCTGCATATTTGCATTTGAGTCCCTCTCAGTTTGTAGCACGTGTTTTCCCACGTGACTTTTAGGTTATTTGCACTATATGCCCGACACTTTTCATACGTTTTGAATCGAATTACATGTTTCTAGTATTTGCACCTATACCCCCGTGAGTCTGGATCACGTGTAGTGTGTGAGCTTGCTTGGACTTTTTCGCAACCTCATCCCTAGACTTTTTAACTGTGTTATTATTTGGTCCAGAGATTTATTTTAATTGCACTTTGGTCCCTGTAAATAGTGCCTAATTACTTAATGTACTTTTGACTTAATAAATATTAATTAATTCGAAAAATTGTGTAAAAATTACCATTAGCTCATGTTGATGCGAAGTATTTGCTTTGATTTTCTTGAATTGATTTGATTGCATTTTCTATTTTTAAAAATTTAAAAACCATTAAAGACATCCTTGTTTAGCTTAGAAAATTCAAAAAAAATAAAAAAAAACCTAAAAAATCTATAAAAATTATTGTAGTTGCCTTTTGTGAGGTTTATCTACGGTATCAATTTTGTTTAAAAATTCTTTTAAAAAACCCTAAAAATAGAAAAACACCTAAAAACTTATGAAAATCATATAAAATCAAATAAGAACCCAAAAATTGTGTTTTCAGTTCATGTTTGTAGCATTTTATACTTATTTTCTCATAAAATTTAGTCCAAGACATTAAGGCACTTAAAGTATTTTTAAGTTGTGATTTAGTCCCGGTTGTTCACTGTTTGCATTTTGAGCACCTTTTGATTTTTATAAAATCATAAAAACATTTGAAAAACCCTAGAAAATTATAAAAAAATGAAACTTTAAAAATCCAAAATTCTGAGTATTTTTAGCTTTATAGAAAAATACAAAAAGATTGTCATGTTTTTTTGTCTTTATTGATTTTGATTTTTTTCTTATTAAAATAAAAATTTGTAAAATTAAAAACCACTAAAAAATTCTTTGATTTCATTTCCGTGATTTGACTACTTCGTAGGTTTTTCGTGCTCCTTGTGTTCAACCATGGTTGTTATACCAGGTAATAAATAGTGAACCGCTTACATTTTGTGATTAATTGATCTGTTTTGAGTAATTATTCCTTCTTGTTGAGTCTGGGATGTCGATTGGGGTTGCAACAACTTGTGTTTTACTTTGATACTTAACCCTAATCGATAGGTTGCTCATCAGAATGACATCATTGCCAGGGAGCACGGCTTAGTAATCATTTTTTTCTTCTCTTTTATTATTTCCTTGCCTCTATTTGATATAACTGCTTTCTAACATATCGTTGTTTCACTTTTGTGTCAGGAACCTCCCAAGAACACTTCGGCTTTCTGTTGTAGGAGACCGTACCTGAGTAAGAGCAGGGGAGAGGAGAGAGTAGTTATAGCTTATAGATTATGTTTATTTTCTGTAGACCTTTGATTATTGTAATATTTGTGGACTTGGACTCTTTTGTTGGCACTTAGACTCATCGGGGTCTGTTTCGCTAAGTATCGGTGTACTCTGGGGACCTCAACACATTTTTCATGTTTTGTTTTTACTGTCTTTTATTTTCTTTTGATTCTCGAGGATTTATCCCCTAGACTTAGGACTTTTGTTGATTGTGATGTAATTAGCTAAGGCCCCATAACTACTTGCTCATTCTGTTCCTAACCTAGCTAATAATTAATCGGAAAAAGTTAACATAATCGATTGAGAGGTCACGCGCCACTAGAGGTCGTATACATCGCGTGCAAGATCTGTTGTGGTGGGCATCGATCGATATCTGAGACCAAACTAAGGCCTCTCTCTCTGATTAGTTAGCTATCTGCTCTTCACGATCAGTAGAAGTTGCTCGTCTAAGGCTAATTTCTTCATTGCATCATCTAATTAGTTTACTTTTTATCTTTAATTTATGCATGGATCACCTTGCATGTAGAGTGTTGGAGTCATGTACACATTTCTATCTCTGCACGCATCATAGTGGTTGATCGCGCATCAGGTTTTTCGACTTCCTCCCCTTGTTTTATTGGACTCAAAATAATCTAAGAAATTGATAAATTCATTAGGCATTGATTTATTTCAGAAAAATATTAAAAAGTGAAAACAAAATAAAATTGGGACTGCTAATGCAAACTGGACCCTAAAATACACCTCATCTAAAACTCTTTGTTTTGGGGAGAGTCACCCCCTCATTGGTTGATTTATCTGCAACGAGAGAGTGACCTGCAAACTAGGCTACATCCATACCTAAACTTCTTTCAGACTACTGGTCTTGCGATTGGTTGTTCTCTAGTGAGGATTTCATCGGGTAGTCAGTAATCAGTCAGGGACTTTCATAGCAGATTGGGCAGATCGGGTAGCCAGTAATTGGTCCGCACTCTTACTGATTGGGAAAAACTAACTGTGGGATTGGGCCAGTCTCCTAGGAGCATCGGGTTCCCAACAACTCGTTTAATCGCTCTAATAGATTGATTGATCACCTAAATAAAATTGACAAGATTAATGACCGATCTCTCACGGTCATCAGTTCGAGTGTTGAGTAGGTCAATGGGGGTTTGATTTATGATCCTGTTTGCATTCCAGATCTCATCGTCATAAATCCTCACATCACGATGATGGGAAGGAGGTCCCTTAGGCTTCCTTTGACAGCACTGCTTTCGAGCACTCCTTTTCATTCATCTAGGGCAGTTTCTGAGAGCTCTGACCAGCTCTCTGAACTTGAGTTCGCTACCACCCTGTTCCTCCTCGACCACCCTTCTTCTAGTCCTGAGGTGTTAGAGCATAGACCAACACATTTATACATTCATTTGATGGTACCTGAGTTAGGGACTTTTGCCTTTGCAAAGATCCAAGAGATGGCCAACAGTGCGGGAAGCACTGATGAGTAGCTGCAAGGATCAACGCATGTACTTGACTAGGGTGCCATCAACAACACACTCTGAGCCTCCCAAGAGATGATGCAGTACCAGCTTAGAGATCAAGGAGCATTCATGACAGAGGTGCGACGAGAGCTGACGGAGATGAGAGCTGTTAGAGAGCTGTAAAGACCAGCCGGTGTAGAGATACCAACAGCTGGAGGAGGAGACGGATGTCCATATGATCACCCAGAGCTGAGGCCACCATGCACGATGAGGTAGTTGCACTGTAGGACATGCGAGCCCACAACGAGCCATTATGCAATAATTATTATTTCAAATATCATCCCTGATCAGAAATAAAGAATAACTAATTTGTATAATAGGTCCCTTAGTACAATTAGGGTTATGTACCATGGCCATCTTAATGATCATACAACTGTTGCTTCATTTATTGAATCGTAGATGCTGGTGCTTGGATGAATATCTAAAGAGTTAGATTGAGGACTCATCAAGCACTGTCAAATGATTATTTAGAGATGATCTCCAGCTTGAGAAGGAGATGGCAATCCTTTCTCTATAAGTTGATATCACCGACCTCTTTATGCAGGTCTTCTGTATAGAAATAGAGATTCAGAAGTGTTAGATAAGTTATATCAAAGAGTTGACTTAACGAGATCGAGACAACAAAAGTCCTATATCATATGATGTCATGATATAGGCACGCATTCTCTAACCGGAGACAGATGTGTTACCATATGTCTGAGTATGTACATTTGATAGACCAATAAGTTGATGACCTAACCAAGGTCTATACACCGGCATGCTGGTGTGCATGCAAGGGCATATGAGTAATATGATCCCTCAAAGGGATCATACAGGTTCATTACTGAACCGGAAGACATGAGCTCACCCATGAGATATTGGGAAGAATCAAATTCCATGCACGATCGTCTCGCTTTGGAAGCTTGACTGAATTTGTAGGTTTGATTATGCTTTATTGGAAAGTATATGATCAACACCTGGGTATGATATATGCTTTTTTTGGAAAGTATATAATCAATACCAACTCCCAATAGTCGAATGAGAAACTTAATGATAAACCGTGAATTAGATAGTGTAAAATTGATCTTATACTTCAGGTTTATTTTGGGTCTTCCAGTATGTAGGATGTACAGGTATTGGGAATGCATGAGGATGATGTGATCATAAATGATTGTATAACCATGTCGCTTCCATTCCTAGGGAATGATGAAATGGGTCTAGATTTTAGTGACTCCTCTCAGTACAGAAGTAATCTAATATTGGTCCAAGTGTTGGCCAGTGATCTGAATTTGATTCAGATGCAATGAGAAGATTGGATCTACGGCCTTGATTTAATCAAGCATCTATGGGAGGTCCACAAAATCTGGATTTGAGACGTGATCTCAATATCCAATCCACTATACGTGGAACAATGCAATCGCCATGTCCTTGTCTCCAAATATCCGTGGAGAAAGCGCATTATCTTTGAAAGAGTTCATGGGTAATTTCATTATTGATATATGTATCTGAGCATTGAGAAAATGGATAATTAAATGCCATTTAATTATCATGAATAATATGAATTTGATTCATATTATATGGAGAGTTATCTAAGGTAATTAAATGAGATTTGATTATCAAAGATGTAATTAATGTGAATGTGATTGATATTATCTGAACACATTACAATAGAGATCCAAGATGATTAAATGTGATTTAATTATCATGGATATGAATAATGTGGATAGCACTATACTGATTATTCACATATATAAATGTGAATTATAATATATAAGAGAGAGTTATTAGTAAATTACATTTGTTAATTAAATGTTGATGTGAATTGGATTCACATTAGACAATTAATTGAAAATGTAATTTACATTTTATTTTAGGTTGAGAATGTGATTCACATTTTTCCAATGGAAAGATTGCAATATTCATAAAATAATTATGAATTATTTCTATAGAATAATTTACAACAATTGTTGTTGTAAATATTGGAGATACATGGAATCAAGCAATCTTGGAGATTGCATTGAGATTCCCCCTTTCCTAATAGGAGAGGGGGACGACCACCAATTCCTACAAGGAAAGGGTGGCTGTCCACTCTTCCTATATGGAAGGGGGGAGCCTCCTTTCCATTATCTCCAAGTTTAATTGATTTAGTTTTGGGATTAAATCATATTGATTTATCAATATATATTTAATCTAAATTAAATTAGTTATTGTTGGTTTTTACCAACAAAATCTTGGCCATTTAAAGAAACACAAATCAATGTGAGCCATTGAATTTGTGTTGCCCATCGATTGAGATCCATGGATCCCAAAATATTATAAATAGAAGGGCACCCCTAGCTCTTCATGTGCTAATGAAACAGAAGGTTCTCTCTCTCTCTCTCTCTCTCTCTCTCTCTCTCTCTCTCTTTCTCTCTACATGCCCTCTCTCTCACATGGTTGTCCACCATGGAAGCCCTAAAGAGAGTCTCCATCAACGCATCGTCATCGTTATGTTGCCTGATAGTTTATTCGTGGATCTCTGTCTCCTTCCGCACGCCTTGCTCATGAAGAAGACACCATATCTCGTGTGACGATATCAGGAGATTCGTCGCTTGGATCATCAACATGGATTGCGAGGAACACGCGTTTCATCAACGCGCTCGCAAGCGTCTCCTTTGTCGGATCGGACTTGAGATAGGAGGTCTCTTCATTTAAAGATTCGATCACAACCACACTTCAAAAAATAACCCTAGTACTTGTTTATGGTTTAGATGAAATGATCCGAGAAGTGTTCTAGGATCATGTAGTTTCATCACATGAAAATTTTTTAATTTCTGCTGCTTCGAGCAACTAGTGCGACTAGTCGCTCCCGATCGCATAAGATGTGATCCTCACGCTTCCATGATGTGCTTAAGGATCTTAACATATCCTTCAAGTGTTATTAGAGCCAGGTCGGAGGTTTTAGATACGATCCATAAACCTAGGATGACTTGGGTTCATTAGGGTTTGCAAACTTTTATCGCATTTCATTCACACAGCCCTGTTTTTTGAATATTTTCGGCTCTGTTTAAATCATTTAAACAAAAAATTATCATTTGAATTATGTTCTCCATTAAATAAGGAAACCGTGGGATTTGAGTTTTCATGATTTGGAATCTGTTTGCTCTAGTTATGTTCATTTTAGTGAACATGTATCTACTGTTTCGGGGACTTCGAATATTGATGTAATTAAGGAGTTAATTACTATTTTGAAATGTCTACAAATGCATGAAAATAACTTAAGTTATGTTACAAATCAAATTAGAAAACTTTGTAAACTTATTTTGCATGATTTGGATTTAAATTGATTGAGATATGCTAATTTTAGTAAGTGAGGGTCACTGCTGGAAATTACTTTCCTAATCAAGAACCTTGTGATTGTCATTTATCAATTAGTGAAATTAAATGGTTTAATTTCCTGGAATAATTATGGATAAATATTTGTGAAATATTTAATGATGATTATTTCCTTAAATTACATTGCCTTAACCAATAATTGATTAGATATGATCTATATCACAATTGATTACTCAATCTACTTTCCAGCAAACAAAGTTGCTTGAATAGGATTGGAAACTTATTTAGCAAATTTCCTTATAATAAAAAATATTATCACTATATATATGGTATAATTTCGGTTGAAAAACCGACGATCATCTCGTGTATAAAGTGATCTATTTTGCATTATCCTTTCCCGAGGCGGATATGGTGTTTAGTCGGGGAGCATTGGGGTAGCAGGTTGCACCGTGTATGGTCTGTCCTACTCCTGTCGTTACTGTCCATGACAGCAGGTAGGGTTGGTATAATGTTTGAGAAATCATGATGTATTTCTAATTATTAAAATTAAAAATAATAGGTATTTGAGGAAATACAATATTTCAAGTAACTTTAAAAGAATGTTTGTTGGATATTAATTGGATCATTAATTTAATATGATTAGATTAATTGGAATCCAATTAAAATTAGAATACTCTATTATGAATAGAGTTATGATATCCCTTGAAAGAATTAATCGTAATGAATATGATTCATAATGATTAATTAGAATTTGAACATGATATGGAGGATCACATAAGTGGCATCCATCGTCTCCCGTCAAAGCGAAGGGTTCCATCACCAGAGATTGTATGTAGGAGACGCATGTCTGAAGTGACAACCCCTACATACAAGCGCATCTGGATCGGTCTCTTTGCTTCTCAAAAGAGTAAGGTCGTATGCGTAGTGACCCCAATATCGAGTCCTCATATTATTGGGGCGATATTAGATTGTACATAGCGAGTTCTAATCCTATTGACGGTTGGTTCAATTAATGAGAGGTCAACATCACCTTAGGGGTGGTGGGCCAGGGTGTTAAAGACCGAATTGAGAGATGCAAGTTGGACTTGCAAGGCAGAATGTGTTCCCGCTTCTTTTTATCCGATTGCAAGTTCTCATATTATTGGGATGTAACAAAGATAAGGAAGGAGATCACAGATCTTGCTTGAGATATAATGGTAAGTATATCTCTTACATTGAAAGTGATTAAGAGAATGAACTTTCAGTGTTGACAAAGAAAGATAACTTTGATATAAAAATTCCTAAATCAAAGTAAAAATGTATGTTTACATATATTTATGCAAATTTCTTATTTTAGATAATCCTTCATTAAACCAACTCAATACTATACTCAATAATAACCAGTAAAATATCATGGATCGGATCCATGATCAAGATATTGTACTTGCAGTTGGACACATAATGTATGTGGTTGCAATGTGAAAGTTTCTTCATAATAATGAGGGATGACAATTAAATAGACAACAAGACTACAACCCTAGGGTTTGCATGTCTCTATAGTCTTTAATCTCTCATCGAATGTACTTTGAAAGTGACATGTCGATGATGATCGTAATTGTCAAATAATCCTTATAAAATCTAACAAGATGTTCTGGCATACATATGTGCTCTTGACATTTAATCATGAATGGCATGATTCTCTACATCATGCAGAATGATGGCTCTCAAACTGTTTGAGTACCTGCCTGAACCAAAAGTCTTTAAGAGTTAAGACGTATGTAGATATGATGAGGGTCATCATTCTACTGTCTATACTTAAGCCATTCATGATGCTTCAGAATATTCATATATTATGAATTGAATGAAGCATGTATAAATGTTGAAGTACTCTTATATTTAAATCTTTTTGAATTCAACATAAGAGATCCTTTGTATTAAGCAATGGTTGTTTATAGATGAAAGGAGCGCAATGGAAGCATGGGTCGGATCCACATAAGAAGGAAAGTCAAAGAGTTGACTGTACTTCTGTGTCTCCCTTATGACATCCAAAGAATTGGATGAATGCCAATACTACAATAAGCTGATGTATTGATAGTGTGACTATCTAGTCTATCTAGGATCCTTAGAGAAGGAACCAAATAGTGCATCGGGATAATGCGTATCTACATTTAATCATTGAAATTGACTTTCTTATTTGATAAGATCCAAGTCTAATGATTGCATCTCATTTTTCTAATAACACTTGCAATTGGTTGCATATGTTTTAGAAGACTAGAAATTTTGATCTTAAGGTTTAATAGTCATCCACATGGATATTGATGCAATTATTGCAACAATCTCTATTGGATAGATAGATTTCATATTTTCAGTGGGAGAGCCATTAGTCATAGAGAATGTCTCTATGACCTAGATATTAGAATACACTCATTGTTTATTTCTAAATATTGGAAATAAATATGGATTCTGGAATAGACCTGTCATAAAGAGTTATGATGGATATATTTCAGATAGTAATCGAACATCTAGTGGACTCTACTAAATTAGAAAATTAATGAATAGTTCATTAACATTTCCAATACTAGAAAATTAAACCTTTAAATGATCAATAGGAGAATGAAGATCATTTGACAATGATTTGGCATCAAGCCTTGGACATTTGTCTAATTATGACATCAATGGACTAGTAAGAGATGAAACTTTAGATTGTCTAAAATTTCAAATGTTACATACTTGTGAATATTGTATTCAAAGTAAAAATATCCAATACACCCTTATCTGGGAATGGTGTAAGATGTCGAGGTATTCAAGGTCTCATACATATTGATGTATGTGGATCATCTATATCAAAGTAAACATTAATAATATGTGATATCATTCGATGATTATTTGTGATATGAGATTGTAGGGAAAATAGAAGAGTTGTCTATTCCATCAGCCCTAGGCTCTCTTATATAGGAGAGTAGACTATGGTTAAATTATATAAAGCATATGGCAGAAAAGAAAAATAGCATAGAAATACAAAGGAAACTAATATATGTTTACACTCCCCTTCAAGATGGAGCATAGATATCAATCATGCTCAGCTTGGACGTACACTTCTGGAATGGGCCTCGTAGTAATGCCTTGGTGAATATATCTGTGTTTGATTTTCTGAAGTAACATGAGATGTAGCAATGAATCCCTTCTGAATCATGTCACATATGAAATGACAGTCCACTTCAATGTGCTTGGTTCGCTCATGGAATGCTGGATTGTTTGCAATGAACAAGGCTGCCTGATTGTCACATTCTAAGGTCATAGGAAGTGGTACGTCTATACATAGATCTGTAAGCACAGCCTTTACCCACATCATTTCTGTGCTAGCCTGAGCCATAGCCCTATATTCAGATTCAGCACTAGACCTGGCTACCACAGTTTATTTCTTGCTCCTCCATGAGATTAGAGAATTTCCAACGTAAACCGCAAACCCAGAGGTGGACTTCCTGTCCTTGGGACAACCTACATAGTCTGCATCTGCACATGCTGAGATAGAGATACCCTTGCCTTTCTTGAATAGCAAACCTGCACCTGGAGATGATTTGAGGTACCTGAGTATCATTTGTATAGCATCCATATGAACCTGACGTGGTTGCTCCATGAACTGACTCACACGACTCACTGCAAAGGATATATCAGGCCTAGTGATCGTGACATACAACAATTTGCCTACCAGTTCTCTGTATCTTCTCATGTCCACCTCCTCTGTATCATCATCATATAGCTTCATGCTAGGGTCCATTGGTGTTGTAGCAGGTCGGCACCCAAGCATACATGTTTCACTTAACAGGTCCGTAACATATTTTCTCTATGACATTACTAGCCCATACGGATTTCTGGCAAACTCCAGCCCCAGAAAATATCTAAGGACTCCAAGGTCCTTAGTGACTAATTCGCTACCCAGTTTTTCTTTCGCCTTCTTTATTCCTTGTTCATCATCTCCTGTAATCAAGATGTCATCTACATAAACCATGATTGCAATAATACCTCTTGAAGTCTTCTGTACAAACAAGGAATGATCAGCATTAGAGCGTTTGTATCCCTATTTTTCAAAGAGGTCTGAGAGCTTCTGAAACCATGCTCTGGGGCTCTGCTTAAGGCCATAGATAGCCTTATGAAGTCTGCACACCTTAGAACACTTCCCATCAACAGCAAAACCGGGTGGTTGTTGCATGTAGACTTCCTCCTGTAAGTCACCATATAAGAACGCATTCTTCACATCCAACTGATATAGCGGCCACTCTCGAGTAACCTCAACTGACAGCAATATCTGTAAGGTTGAATGACGGGCTACTGGCGAGAACGTATCAAGATAATCCACCCTGTATGTCTGTGTAAAGCCACGAGCAACAAGGCGAGCCTTGTATCTGTCAATAATACCATCTGCATTTTGCTTGACTGTAAATACCCACTTGCAGCTCATTGTGGACACATTTGCAGGTGTAGGAACTAGACTCCAAATTCCCCTAGATTGAAGTGCTGCCATTTCTTCCTCCATTGCTAGATGCCATCTACTATCCTTCAGAGTGTCTTGGTAATTCCGTGGAATATCTACAGCTGACAAGGCAACCACAAAGTCCCTGAAATCCCCAATAGTCGTTCAAATGACACAGAAGCTGCTAAAGGATATGCGGCGCAGCTGCTCTTCGATTTGCGTATAGCAATAGGAACATCTAAATCGGCTGTGTCCTCATCTGTCCTCTGCAACATATCCTGCTCAGAAGCATCATTAGATCCATCAAGAGTAATATCTTCATCACATACCTTAGGCGAGCTAGGTGATGAGTCATGACCATGAGCTGGAGTAGGCTTGCAGGTATAATGAAATGGTAGTGGTGACACATGGATAGGAGGTGCGGATGATGGTAAAGGAGCTGCTGCTGCTGGTGGTGGTGGTAGTGGATGTGGTGGTATCATATTGATGGCATCGGTAGTAACTGGAGGTAGCAGCTGATCACCTGAGGATGAAAAATACATTACGGATTCAAAAAAAGTAACATATGCACTAACAATATACCGCCTACGCAAAGGATCAAAGCACTTTTACCCCTTTTGAGTTCTGGAGTACCCAACAAACACACACTTGACAGTCCTAGGAGAGAGCTTGTCAGTACCTGGAGACAACTGGTGGACAAAGGCAACCGAACCAAACACACGGGAAGTAAGGGAAAATAGATCCTTACCAGGAAAGATAAGGGAGAAAGGAATCTGTTCACCTAGAACAGAGGACGGCATACGATTTATTAGGTAGCATGCTGTGAGAACCGCGTCACCCAAATAAGAATAAGGAGCATGACTCTATATAAGAAGTGACCTGGTGACCTCTAGTAAGTGGCGATGTTTCCTTTCAGCGATCCCATTTTGTTGAGAGGTATAAGCACAGGATATCTGATGGATAATCCCCTGGGATGAGTAGTAATTGGCTAGGACATGAGTACACAATTCCAGGGCATTATCACTTCTCACAATTTTAACAGATGTGGAGAAAACATTACGAATCTCATTAAGAAAATGGATAATAATATTCCCTGCTTCAGATTTATTTTTCAACAAAAATACTCATGACACATGAGAGAAGTCATCCACAATAACTATATAAAATCTGTGTCCCTGATAATCAGGAACACGACTCGGACCCCAGATATCAATATGAAATAACTCAAACTTGGAGGTACTACTCCGACCCGGACGACTGGGAAAGGTAGACCGGTGATGCTTTCCAAACTGACAAGCCTCACATTGGATGGATGTGTGAGGCAGACCCTGGGGTAACACACGACGCAACTTCTGAAGCGGTAGATGTCCAAAGCGCAGATGCCACAGCATAGGAGATACAAGTCCAGTAGGTATGGATGAAGTTCCAGCAAAGGGAGTTTGATTGAGGCGATAGAGGCCTCTTTGCTCATAGCGACGACCAATCACGTTGCCCGTAAGGATGTCCTGAAAAACAAGAGAAGATGGATCAAAAATTGCCTGACATTGTAAATCCTTTGTAATCTGACTGATTGATAATAAATTTATTGAAAAATCAGGCGCATGTAACACATTCTTGAGCTGCATAGAAGATGTTCGTCTAATCTCCCCCTGACCAGCAATTGGGGAATGTGTACCATTGGCAATGACCATTGTTTGACCTGGAGGGATCTGAGTGTATCCAGTAAGTAAACTCTGATCGCCACATAGATGATGTGTGGCTCCCGAGTCCATAATACAAGGTAAAGTATCTGATCTACTACTGGTAAATGCAAGTATGCTACCTGATGCACTAGTAGACGAGGAGGCAGATGCAACAGCATCATATTGATTCTCAGTAGTGGGTGGTGGGCCAGATGGTGGAATAATGCCCCTTAGACGGGCAACTAGATCATCGAACCGCTGATCCAAAGAGGCAACAGATGGAGGCTCTACTTGCTCGGCGACTCGTGCAGATGCAGGAAATCCATGCTTAGAGTAGCATGTGTCTTCATTGTGTCCGACGCGATGGCAGTAGGTACATGTTGGCCGAGTACGGCCTCCTCTTCCATGAGGTCCACGTCCACGGGTCTAATGATGAAATCCACGGCCCCTGTTTGCGGCCATGGCTGAAGCATTCTGATTTGTGGCCGAAGAAGGGACGATGATGTGGCTCAGTCTGCGAAAGGCTTCCTCCATGGGAGGAATAGTAGAATCGGCCAAGATCTGGGATCGTGTTGCCTCATACTCGGGATCAAGTGCAGCAAGGAAAACGCCCACCATAGTCGCATTCCGGTAGGTCTTCTGTTGCTCTGGCATGGCTGTCAGGGGCATGAAGCTGTATAGCTTCTCGAACATCCCTCGTAGGGATGTGTAGAGTGAATGTAGAGGACAACCATTCTGCTTTATTGTGAATATATCATGCTGGAGTTGCAGAATCTTTGTCTCATTCTTTGCTTGAGAGTATGTGGCCGCCAGAATATCCCACATGTCTTTGGCCGTGGGCTGATGTAGAATATCATTGGCAATCTCGATCGCCAAAGTTCCAGATAACCAGACTTTGGCGTATGCATCATCGGCCTCCCATGAGGCATTGGCTCC
This sequence comes from Ottelia alismoides, assembly GCA_037367405.1. NCBI lineage: Eukaryota > Viridiplantae > Streptophyta > Magnoliopsida > Alismatales > Hydrocharitaceae > Ottelia > Ottelia alismoides. The sequence goes on along the minus strand of JAZKJV010006261.1, from coordinate 156,508 downwards.
AGTCTTCTCAGTAGGCTCTTCTTCGGTAAGAATGTGCTTCTTACCAGTTGACTTCATCATACTCATGAACTACATCGCCCACAATTCATAGTTCATACCATCCATCTTTACGATAGGCGCTGGACCACGAAAGGCGCCAATAGATGGAATATCCGCCTTGCTTTCTGACATACTGGAAACCGAAGACTGGAGCGATAGACTGAAGATAAGATTTGTCTAAACGGACATAGACGGGTTTAATTGCATGTGTAGACCTCAAGCAACCAAACCCATTTAGTTGACGGTGTGCGCTATAGAGATGTATGGTTGATTCAAGGGCACACGCACATGGCTCTACGGTGCCCGCTGGAGGGCACAGGGGCGCGTTGGAGCGCACAGGATGGCGCTGGAGCGTGCTGGAGCGCACAGGCGCGCTAGCGCGAGGGCGCACAGGCGCGCAGGTGCAGGCCTGAGTGCGCGAGGGCGCGAGTGCACGCAGGCGCGCAGGCGTAAGCGCGAGGGCGCGCAGGCGCGCGAGGGCGAGGACGCAGGTGCGCAGGCGCGTGAGAGCGAGGGTGCAGGCACACGAGCGCACGCGCGGAGGCGCAGGGGGCGCGGGTATGCGCCGGCAGCGGAGAGAGAGGCACGCGGGTGGGGTAGGGATAGGGTTAGGGTTTCGAGAACTCTGGTCTAGGACCGTCGCTCTGATACCATGTTGGGAAAAATAGAAGAGTTTTCTATTCCATCAGCCCTAGGCTCTCTTATATAGGAGAGTAGCCTATGTTTAAATTACATAAAGCATACGACAAAAAAGAAAAATAGCAGAGAAATACAAAGGAAACTAATATATGCTTACAGATATCTCTTCCCTTCACCTTAGAAAGCTTTGAAATGTTTAAAGATTTCACAATTTTAGTTTAGAACCAAAATTTGAAGGAAGATGAAATGAATATGATCTAACCTAGGTAGCATGTACCTGTTGGATAAATTCAAGGAATACCTTATGGAAATATGAATATCATTCCTATCTCACTTCTCTTAATAAACCTAAACTAAATAGAGTTATAGGGAGATACAATTGTATCATGTTTGACATGATTTGATCAATGATGAATCTTAGCAGAATTACCTCTTAGTTTCCAAGGTATATATGTAGTAGAGACTACAATGTATATCCTCAATAAAGTTTCATGCAAAATAGCAGGAATCTAGTATCAGAGAGTGCTACTTCATTAGGAAAATAAAGGAAGGTATTGGATACATGACCTTGAGATTATTAAAGGATTTCATCTCTAAGGATATGATTCTTAGATGATGACTCTCTTGAGAATCAAGATGAACATGAAGTAAAGGAACCCATTTAATCTTGAGACGATAATGAGGCTCCTGAAATTGAAACTAAAAGGACAATTAAAGATGAAACACTAATACCTCTTCAAATAAGTTTGAAGATGGATTCCATGTGTCAGTTAAATCTGACAATGATCTAACTTCATATGATGAAGCTTTTAAAGATCATGGCATGGAAAGATGGATGTTATCAATAAAGTATAAAGTAGACTTCATATACAAATGTGGACCCTCAAGGATCCACCTATATGGGTGAGACCCATTAAGGTGTAAATGGATCTTCAAGAGAAAGAGGGAACCTGATGAGAAGGTAGAGACCTTCAAAGCATGGCTCGTATCCTCAAGATACACACCGAAGAGAAGACATCACTTGTGATGAGAATTTCTCTTCAGTCGCCTTGCTTTAACCCATCAGAATATTGCTAACCACAGCTACACAACTTGATTATGACATCTCCATGATGTGAGTCAAGATTGCATTCCTCTAAGAATACCTCTTTGAGGATATTCATAGGAAGAAGCCCCATGGATTCATGGTTGAGGAAAGCAAGATGTGCAAGCTGAAGAACTCCATCTATGAACTCAAATAAGCTTCTTGTAGTTGGAACATTAGATTTTATGAAATTGTAAATGTTATGATTTCAGATAGAATCTTGATGAACCATGTGAAGCTTAGTGGGAGTGTCATTGTATTCATCGTACTAAATGTAGATAATATCCTAATCATTTGAATTATATAAGGATGATAATGAGTGTTTTATAATTAGGCTATTCCATACCTTCAGATATGATCTCAAGAACACCTCTTAGTTCTTAGTTCTGAAAGTGTTCAAAAGCAAAGAGAAGAGGGTATTGGGACCGTCACATTAGTGGTACACCTTGGACATGTTCCATTTTCTAGAAAATTCTAAAAAAGGCTTCCTTCCCAGAAGATATGGTACTGACCTATCTGAAGGGATAGCACCTCAAGGAGTTGAACAAGTGAATGCTAGAACTGCTTGCCCTTGTGCATCAGTTACGAGAGTCCTAGTGTATTCTAAATGTGTACAAAAGCCATATGTCTACCATGCAGTGGGAGTAGTAAACTGTTACTAATCCTACTATAGAGATAAAACAATTACTTGCGGTAATAACAATATCTTCAAAGAGGACAAGACTTAGAGATAGTGATCTCAAAGTCTTATCTTCAAGAACTTAAGACTTCATAGATAATGATCTAGAAGGTCTTAATTGCAGATACCTTAGGAGATAGGGATCTCCAGGAATAAGGGTATTCTGATAAGGATAATGGAAATTACATATTGATTATAATAATGATTAAGATGTAGCATCAAGGACACTATAACTGACAAAATTGAATATTGGTTGCATAAGATGCAACATTCGTATTGGATGTGAGCAATGTTACTAGGAGATATGCATGTGCCGTAAAAGGACTTGGCGTAGTCTCTCGGGAACAGAGTGACTGATCAGCATACCTAGCTATTTTTATAAATAGCCGATGAATGTCACATGTGTGTGGGTTTAAATGATCAGCCCATTAATGTCTCCTTGGGATAGTGAGAGATTGTTGGACATGCGAGCCCACGACGAGCCATAATGCAATAATTATTATTGCAAATATCATTCTCTGATCTGAACTGAAGAATAACTAGTTTGCAAAATAGGTCCCTTAATACAATTAGGGTTATGTACCATGGACATCTTAATGATCATACAACTGTTGATTCATTTATTAAATCATAGAGGTTGGTGCTTGGGTGAATATCTAAAGAGTTAGATTGAGGACTCATCAAGCACTATCAAATGATTATTAAGAGTTGATCTCCAGCTTGAGAAGGAGATGGCAATCTTTTCTCGATAAGCTGATATCTAACCGACCTCTTGATGCAGGTCCTCTGCATAGGAATAGATATTCGGAGGTGTTAGATAAGTTATGTCAAAGAGTTCACTTAACGAGACCAAGATAACCAAAGTCCTATATAGTATGATGTCATGATATAGGCACGCATCCTCTAATCGGAGACAGATGTGTTACTATATGTTTGAGTATGTACATTTGGTAGACCAATAGGTTGATGACCTAACCAAGGTCTATACACCGGCGTGTTGGTGTGCATGCAAGGGCATATGAGTAATACGATCTCTCAAAGGGATCATACAGATTCATTACTGAACCGGAAGACATGAGCTCCCTCATGAGGTATTGGGAAGAATCAAATTCCATGCACGATCGTCTCACTTTGGAAGCTTGACTGAATTCGTAGGTTGGATATATACTTTATTGGAAAGTATATGAACAACACCTGGGTATGATATATGCTTTTGGAAAGTATATGATCAATACCAACTCCCAATAGTCAAATGAGAAACTTAATGATAAAATCGTGAAGTAGACAATGTAAATTTGATCTTATACTTCAAGTTTATTCTATGTCTTCCAGTATGCAAGATGTACAGTTATTGGGAATACATGAGGGTGATGTGATCATAAACGATTGTATAACCATGACACTTCCATTCCTAGGGAGTGATGAAACGGGTCTGGATTTTAGTGACTCCTCTCAGTAGAGAAGTTATCTAATCTTTGTCCAAGTGTTGGATAGTGATCTGAATGCTTGAGAAGATTGGATCTATGGCCTTGACTTAATCAAGCATCTATGGGAGGTCCGCAAGATCAGTATTTGAGATGTGATCTCAATATCCAAGTCACTATACGTGGAATAATACAATCGCCATGTCCATATCTCCATTAACCCATCGAGAAAGTACATTATCTTTGAAAGAGTTCATGTATAATTTCATTATTGATATATGTATCTGATTATTGAGAAAATAGATAATTAAATGTGATTTAATTATCATGAATAATATCAATTTGATTCATATTATATTGAGAGTTTTCTAAGATAATTAAATGAGATTTGATTATCAAAGATGTAAATAATGTGAATGTGATTCATATTATTTGGGCACGTGAGAATAGAGATCCAAGATGATTAAATGTGATTTAATTATCATGGATATGGATAATATGGATAGCACTATCCTAATTATTCATATATATTATAAATGTGATTTATAGTATATAAGAGAGGGCTATTTGTAACTTACATTTGTTAATTAAAAGTTGATGTGAATTAGATTTACATTGGACAATTAATTGAAAATGTAATTTACATTTTATTTTGGGTTGTGAATGTGATTCACATTTTTCCAATGGTAATATTGTAATATTCATAAAATAATTATGAATTATTTTTATAGAATAATTTACGAAAATTATTATTGTAAATATTGGAGATACGTGGAATCATGCAATCATGGAGATTGCATTGAGATTCCCCCTTTCCTAATAGGTGAAGAGGATGGCCACCAATTCCTACAAGGAAAGGGTGGCCGTCCACTCTTCCTATATGGAAGGGAGGGCCCCTTTCCATTATCTCAACGTTTAATTGATTAAATTTTGGGATTAAATCATACTGATGTGTCAATATATATTTAATCTAAATTAAATTAATTGTTGTTGGTTTTTACCAACAAAATCTTGGCCATTGAAAGAAACACAAATCAATGTGAGCCATTGGATTTGTGTTGCCAATAGATTTGAGATCAATGGATCCTAAAATATTATAAATTGAAGGGCACCCCTTGCTCTTCATGTGCTAATGAAACATAAGGTTCTATCTCTCTCTCTCTCTCTCTCTTTCTCTCCATACACACTCTCTCTCTCTCTCATATAGCCATCCACCATGAACGCCCTAGAGAGAGTCTCCATCATTGCAGCGTCGTCGTTATGCTTCTCGATCGTTTGCTCATGGATCTCCGTCTCCTTCTACGAGCCTTGATCCTGAAGAAGACGTCGTATCTCATGTGACGAGATCAGGAAATTCGTCGCTTTGATCATTAACATGGATTGCGAGGAACACACGTTTCATCAACACGCTTGCAAGCGTCTCCTCCGCCGAATCGGACTTGAGATAGGAGGTCTCTTCGTTTAGAGACTCAATCACAACCATGCTTCAATAGGTAACTGTTAGCAATGTGAGCCCGAGGCGAACCATTCCTACAATAAATGTTATTGTAATAAATGATTTATCAATAAAAGTTATTGATGTTTTGTTTCACTCCCTTTCTGATATTGAATGAATGAATGCACTATAAGGTCCCTTTGTACAATAAGGGTTATGTACCATGGCCAACTTGATAATCATACAACTGTTGATTCAATGATTGAATCATAGAGGCTGATGTTGGGATGAATATCTAAGGAGTTAGATAGAGTACTCATCAAGCATCATCAATGATTAACAAGTAGTGATCTCCAGTCTGAGTGGGAGATGGCAATCCCATCTCAGTAGACTGATATCTGATCGACCTCTTGATGCAGGTCCTCTGTATAGGAATATTGATTCAGAGGTATCAGATTAGTTGAGTCAATGAGTTGACTTAACGAGATCGAGATAACCAAAGACCTATGATGAATACTGTCACATCACAGGCAAACATCCTCTGACCAGAGACAGATATATTACTGTATGTCTGAGCATGTACATTTGGCAGACCAATAGGTTGATGACCTAATCAAGGTCTATACACCGGTGAGCTGGTGTGCATGTAAGGGCATATGAGTAATATGATCTCTCAAAGGGATCATACAGGTTCACTTGTGAACCGGGAGACATGAGCTCACTCATGAGGTATTGGGATTGACCAAATTCCATGCATGGTCATCATGCTTTAGAAGCATGATATGAATTTGAAGGTAAGATATATGCTTTGAGAAAGCATATGATCTGTACCATATCCCAAGGACCAAGATTGAGAAACTTAATGATCAGACTATGAAGATGACAGTGTAAAAGTGATCTTTATCTTCATGATGATCATGAGTCTTCCAGTATGCAGGATGTGCAGGTATTGGGAATACCTGAAGGGTGATTTGATCATAAACGATTGTATAACCACGACGCTTCCATTCCGAGGGAGTGATGAAACAGGTCTGGATTTTAGTGACTCCTCTCATTAGAGAAGTGACCTAATCTTAGTCCATTTACTGGACATTGATCTGAATGAGATTCAGATGCAATGAGAAGATTAGGTTGATTTAATCAAGCATCTATGAGAGGTCCATGGGATCTGGATTTGAGATGTGATCTCAATATCCAAGTCACTATACGTGGAACAATACAATCGCCATGTCCTTATCTCCAAGTATCTGAGGAGAAATAGCATTGTTCTTAAATGGTTTAAGAACAATTCCATGAGATCTAAGCAAAGAGATATAGATAATTGAATGTGATTTAATTATCATGATGTATGAGATATTATCCAATATAATTAAATGTGGTTTAATTATTATGGATATGAATAATGTGGATAGTAATATCCAATTATTCCTAATATATTATAAATGTGATTTATAATGTATTAGAGAGAGTTAAATATAATTTATATTAGTAGAATAATTATTAATGTGTATTGGATACACATTGTCTAATTAATTGAAAATGTAAATTACATTTTGTTTTGGGTTGTGAATGTGATTCACAATATTCCAATGTCAAGATTGCAATATTCCCAAAATTAATTGAGAATTATTTTTGGTGAATAATTGTTGGAAAATAAGTTGAGAGAAAAACAAGGAGATATGCAATCCCATGGGAATCCATGGGATTGCCCTCCCCATATGGGAAGAGGGGGCGGCATCAATTCCTTTATGGAATTGGTGGCCGTCCACTCCTCCCAATAGGGAAGGAGGCTCTCATTTGTTTTTCCACTCCTTATTTAGTTGGTTTGATTTGGTATTAATATTTATTTGATTTATCAAATATATTTTATCAAATTAAAATCACAAGTTGTTGGCTTTTACCAACAACAATCTTGACCATTGGATTGACATAAATCAATCTCAACCATTGATTTTATGTGACACATGGATTGAGATCCATGGATCCCAAAACCCTATAAATAGAGAGGCACTCTTGGCTCTCTCTTTACACATGCTATTGTAGCAAAACTCTCTCTCTCTTTCTCTCATACTCGACAGCCCTATCTCCCTCTTCCTCTTGGTGGCCGTCCACCCTAGTAGAGGGAATCGTCGTCGCCCTCGCCTTCGTGCTACCACTTCGACGCTCTGCGGTTCTCCGTCTACTTCGAGTGCTTCGCCCGCGAAGGAGACGTTTGATCTCGTGCGACGAGATCAGGAGCAACCGTGCTTGGATCAACTTCTTGGATTGCGAGGACACCGCGGTTCATCCCCGCGCTCGCAAGCGATCTCTCCGACGATCGGACTTGAGACAGAAGGTCTCTTCTCTTAGAGACTCGATCAACCACGCTTCAAGAGGTATTGCATTATACTTGTTGTGGTTATAGATGAAACGATCCGAGAATGGTTCTTGGATCATGTGGTTTCATCGAATAAAATTTTTAAAAATTCCGCTGCACTGAACAGCTAGTACGACTAGTCGTTCTTCGTCGTATCCGATACGACGCTCACACTTCCGTGATGCGCTTGAGGATTTCTCCATATCCTTCAAGTGGTATCAGAGCCTTAGGTCGACGGTTTCGAATAGTGATTCGCTAACCGAGGACGACTTGGGTTCGTTTAGGTCGCGAAAGTTTTCATCGCATTTGATTTCGTAGATCTGTTTAGTAAATAAATTCGGCACTGTTTAAATTGTTTAAATACTTTATACTTGGATTATGTTCCCCATTAAATAAGGAAACCATAGGATCTGAGTTTGCGTAAAACTTATTTCGTATGCTCGAGATATGGTCGTTTTAATGAACATGTATGCACTGTTGCGGGAACTGTGAATCTGAACGTGATTAAAATGTTAATTACTGTTTAGACTTGCCTCGAAATGCGTGAAACATCACTTAGGTTCTGTCCTAAATCAAATTAGCAAACTTTAGAAATTGACTTTGCTTAATTTGGATTTAATATGATTGAGATACGCTAATTTTAGTAAGTAGGGGTCACTGCTGAAATTGCTTTCCTAATCTAGAACCAAGTGATTGTCAATTAGTGAAATTAATTGTTAATTTCGTGAAATAATCTTGAAAAATATTTGTGAAATATTGAAACATGATTATTTGCCTAATTGACTTGGCCCCAACCAATTAGTTGATGAGATTTGATCTAAACCTTAATTGGAGTTACAATCATCAAACTTATTGCTTGAATAGGATTTGGGAATTTGCCTAGCAAATTTCCTTAAAATCAAAATTGTTGTTTCGGTTGAAGAACCGATGATCATCTCAAGTACAAAATAATCAATTTGGCATTATCCTTTCCTGAGGTGGATATGGTGTCTAGTCGGGGATCGCTGGTCAGCGGGTTGCAACGTATGTGGTCCGCCCCACTCCCGTCGGTACTGGCCATGACAGCAGGTAGGGCCGGAATAATGTCCGAGGGATTATGATGTATTTTTCTAAATATTAAAATACGAATTAATACGTACTTTGAGATTAATATCATATATGTATACTCAAGCGTAAAATTAAGTTTGATTGATTAAATTGGATTGATAATTAATTTAATATGATTAAGTTAATTATATCCAATTGAGAATACTCTAATATGATTAGAGTTAACAATTCTCTTGGAAGAATTAATTATATGAATGTGATTCATAGTAATTAATTAAATTTGAATAAGAGGTGGAGGATCACATAAGTGACATCCATGGTCTCCTGTCAAGGCGAAGGGTTTCCGTCGCCAGGGATTGTATATAGGAGACGCATGTACGTAGTGACAGCTCCTATATACAAGCGCATCTGGATCGGACTCTTTGCTTCTCGAAAGAGTAAGGCCGTATGCGTAGTGACCCCAATATCGGATCCTCATATTATTGGGGCGATATTGGATTGCGTATAGCGAGTTCTAATCCTGTTGACGGTTGGTTCAATTAATGACAGGTCAACATCACCTTAGGGGTGGTGGGCCTGGGTATTAAAGACCGAATTGGGAATGCAAGTTGGACTTGCAAGGCGGAATGTGTTACCGCTTCTCTTTATTGGAGTTACAGTTTCTCATATTATTGGGATGTAATAAAGATAAAGAGGAGATCCCAGTTCTTGCTTGAGATATATCGGTAAGTATATCTCCTACTTTGAAAGTGAATAAGGGAATAAACTTTCATAGTTGACATAGCAAGACTAATTTGATTTAAAATGCCTTAATCAAATAAAATTAAATTGAATATATGATTATATGTTCTAATATAGTGCATTCTCAATTTCAGAAAATGAAGGCCATGAACCCACTGAACAGGCTTCTAGAGGTCAACCAATTGACCGGACCAAATTACTCGGATTGGATCCGTAATTTGGAGCTTGTGCTTTCGGCAGAGCGTATCAGTTATGTGCTCTCTGAAAACAAACTTGAAAACCCTAAATCTAAGGAAGACAAAGCCTATAATGACAAGTATGATGAAGATCATGTCTTGGCTAGGTGCTATATCTTAGGTTCTCTCTCCAATGTTCTTCAGAAGCAACATGTGGAGATGAGTACTTGCCAGGATATCATGCAGAATCTAAAGGATATGTTTGGTGACATTAACCGCACCCAACGGTACAATGTTATGAAAGATCTCATTCGCTGCAAGATGCAGAAAGGGACCTCGGTCCGCGAGCATGTACTCAAAATGTTTGGGTACTTGTCAGAGCTGGAGACTCTGGGGGCGACGATGGATGCAGACATGCAATCTGATTTCATTCTGCTGTCATTGCCCAAATCTTTCAATAACTTTGTGGTGTCATTCCACATGAATAAGCTGGAACTGACAAATGCTGGGCTTCTTGCTGCATTAAAGTCTGCAGAAGACGTAATGAAGAAAGATGGTCCCTCTGGCACTGCAATGGTTGCACAGGTCAAAGGGAAGCGCGGTCGAAAGCAAGGTTCTCGGAAGGGCCCGGCCCAGAAGAGAAAGAAGAAGGGACAAAGTGTTGCCTCATCTTCCAATGCATCCACTTTAATGGCGTCGAAGAAAACCGACGTCTGTCACCACTGCAAGAAGCCGGGGCACTGGAGGCGTAATTGCCCGGATTACTTGAAGTCGGTCGACAAAGGTAAAGCCCCAGCAGGTATGAAATCTACTCTTATCATTGAAACCAGCTTTCTCGTTGGACGAGAAGGAAGTTGGGTAGTTGATTCTGGTGCTTCTGTTCATGTATGCAATTTGTTGCATTTGTTTCAGGAAACTAGAAAACTTGAAGAAGGGGAGATAGTCATCCAGATGGGATCTGATGCAAGTGTTGCAGCAGTCGCCGTCGGGACTTGTCGACTATCATTATCTAGTGGTAGAGTCCTAGTACTTAAAGAGTGTCTTTATGTACCTGAAGTCAGAAGGAATCTAATATCTGTATCTAAGTTAGTTAGAAGTGGGTATTCATTCCTGTTCTATAATAAATTAGTCATAAACCGTTATGATAAATATATTGCAGATGGTATTTTGACTTCTGGAGGACTCTATGAATTGTGCATTGATAAATGTGTTATGAATGTTACAAGCACTAATAAAAACCCTAAAAGATACAGGGAGAATGAAAATCTCTCAAATGAGATTTGGCATCAAAGGCTTGGTCATTTGTCTGTTGATAAGATCAATAGATTAATTAAGGATGGACCTTTAGACTTTCTACAGGTTCAACCTTTGCCTACTTGCAAGAATTGCATTCAAGGAAAAATGACCAGGATGCCTTTTCATAACAAGGTTACAAGATGTGAAGGTATTGTTGACCTTATACATACTGATGTATGCGGTCCCTTCAGGACCGCGACCCGAAATGGATATCGATATTATTTGACGTTTATTGATGACCATTCGCGATACGGGTTTATCTTCCTATTACGTCATAAATCTGAAACCTTTGAAAAGTTCAAAGAATTCAAGGCTTTGGTTGAGAAGCAAACCGGTAGGAAGATTAAACGAATTCGATCTGATCGAGGTGGCGAGTACCTATCAGATGAATTTAAGGAATACCTTAAAGAGAATGGAATTATTTCCAATCTCACTCCTCATGGAACTCCCCAACTTAATGGTGTTGCTGAAAGACGCAACAGAACCATCATGGATATGGTTCGTTCAATGATGAGCAAAGCACATTTACCACTTAGTTTCTGGGGATATGCAGTAGATACTGCAATATATATCCTGAATAAGATTCCTAGCAAATCTGTACCTAAGACTCCACATGAGCTCTGGTATGGAATCAAACCTAGTGTTAATCACTTGAGGGTTTGGGGTTGCTTGGTCCATGCAAAGAATGTGGATGCAAGCAAGCTGGAATCTCGCTCTCGTGAGTGTTACTTCATAGGGTATGTTAGAGATGGTATTGGATACCAACTCTATGACCCTGAGACAGAAGGTTTTTGTTCTAGAGATGTGAAATTTCTGGAGAATGATTTCCTTAAGGGTCAAGATAAATACGAAGTAAAGGAACTCATTGAATCTCCTGAGGATTATGAGCTTCCTGAACCAGAAACTGAAGAAGTAAATAAAGATGATACACCCATACCTCTTCGAAGGAGTTCGAGGGTGGTTGCACCACCAGAAAGGTATGGATTCTATGTGTCAGGTGAAACTGACAGTGATCCTACTTCATTTGATGAAGCACCCGCGGATCATGACATGGATAGATGGATGCTAGCAATGAAGTCAGAAATTGACTCCATGCATAAGAATGGTGTATGGACCCTAGAGGATCCACCTAAAGGTGTAAAACCCATTGGGTGCAAATGGATCTTCAAGAGAAAGAGGGGACCTGATGGGAAAGTAGAGACTTTCGAGGCACGGCTCGTAGCTAAGGGCTACACATAGAGAGAAGGCATCGACTACGATGAGATATTCTCTCCTGTGGCTATGCTTAAATCCATCAGGGCATTGCTAGCTATAGCTGCATATCTTGACTACGACATCTGGCAGATGGATGTCAAGACGGCTTTCCTCAATGGATACCTCGAGGAGGATATCTACATGGAGCAGCCCCAGGGCTTCATGACTGAGGATGGCAAAGTATGCAAGTTGAAGAAATCCATCTATGGGCTCAAGCAAGCTTCTCGTAGCTGGAACATCAGATTTGACGAAACCATAAAGAGTTATGATTTTGTGCAGAATCCTGATGAACCTTGTGTGTACAAGAAGCTTAGTGGGAGCGCCATTGTGTTCATCGTGCTTTATGTAGATGACATCCTTATCATTGGGAATGATACAGGGATGATGACCAGTGTGAAAATTTGGCTGTCCCATACCTTTGAGATGAAAGGTCTTGGAGAAGCCTCTTACATCTTGGGTCTGAAGCTGTTCAGAAATCGAGAGAAGAGGATATTGGGATTGTCACAACAAGGATACATTAAGAAGATTCTTGAACGATTCCGTATGGATAGTTCCAAGAAAGGATTCCTACCCTTAAGACACGGTATCCACCTGTCTAAAGGAATGGCTCCTCAAACTGTTGAGGAAAGGAAGGCCATGGCTGGATGTCCTTATGCATCAGCCGTAGGAAGCTTAATGTATGCCATGATGTATACTAGGCCAGATATCTGCCATGCAGTGGGAGTGGTAAGCCGTTACCAATCCTGCTATGGAGAACAACACTGGAATGCAGTAAAGAACATATTCAAATATCTAAGACGGACGCAAGATTACATCTTGGTCTATGGAGATGGTGATCTCCAAGTCTTGGGATATACAGATTCCGACTTCCAATCGGATATTGATGATCGAAAGTCGACATCAGGGTTTGTGTTCCTGTTGAACGGCGGTGCTGTGAGCTGGAGAAGCAAGAAGCAGGACACTACAGCAGATTCAACAACAGAAGCCGAATACATTGCCGCATCGGATGCTGCAAAGGAGGCGGTGTGGTTGCGCAAGTTCGTCCAGGAGCTTGGCGTAGTTTCCTCTGATACTCCCATCCCGCTACTCTGTGATAACACGGGAGCCATTGCCCAGGCGAAGGAACCCAGATGGCATCAGAAGAGCAAGCACGTAGAAAGGAAATACCACATCATTCGGGAGATTCAAAAGCGTGGTGACATCATCATCACCAAGGTGGCCTCCGCCGACAACGTTGCTGATCCTCTTATCAAACCTCTGACACAGAAGGTTTTTGACCAGCATGTAATGAGTATGGGTTTAAGGCTTGTTCCTGAATGGTTCTAAGGGCTAGTGGGAGATTGTTAGCAATGTGAGCCCGAGGCGAACCATTCCTACAATAAATGTTATTGTAATAAATGATTTATCAATAAAAGTTATTGATGTTTTGTTTCACTCCCTTTCTGATATTGAATGAATGAATGTACTATAAGGTCCCTCTGTACAATAAGGGTTATGTACCATGGCCAACTTGATAATCATACAGCTGTTGATTCAATGATTGAATCATAGAGGCTGATGCTTGGATGAATATCTAAGGAGTTAGATAGAGGACTCATCAAGCATCATCAATGATTAACAAGTAGTGATCTCCAGTCTGAGTGGGAGATGGCAATCCCATCTCAGTAGACTGATATCTGATCGACCTCTTGATGCAGGTCCTCTGTATAGGAATATTGATTCAGAGGTATCAGATTAGTTGAGTCAATGAGTTGACTTAACGAGATCGAGATAACCAAAGACCTATGATGAATACTGTCACATCACAGGCAAACATCCTCTGACCAGAGACAGATATATTACTGTATGTCTGAGCATGTACATTTGGCAGACCAATAGGTTGATGACCTAATCAAGGTCTATACACCGGCGAGCTGGTGTGCATGTAAGGGCATATGAGTAATATGATCTCTCAAAGGGATCATACAGGTTCACTTGTGAACCGGGAGACATGAGCTCACTCATGAGGTATTGGGATTGACCAAATTCCATGCATGGTCATCATGCTTTAGAAGCATGATATGAATTTGAAGGTAAGATATATGCTTTGAGAAAGCATATGATCTGTACCATATCCCAAGGACCAAGATTGAGAAACTTAATGATCAGACTATGAAGATGACAGTGTAAAAGTGATCTTTATCTTCATGATGATCATGAGTCTTCCAGTATGCAGGATGTGCAGGTATTGGGAATACCTGAAGGGTGATTTGATCATAAACGATTGTATAACCACGACGCTTCCATTCCGAGGGAGTGATGAAACAGGTCTGGATTTTAGTGACTCCTCTCATTAGAGAAGTGACCTAATCTTAGTCTATTTACTGGACATTGATCTGAATGAGATTCAGATGCAATGAGAAGATTAGGTTTACGGTCTTGATTTAATCAAGCATCTATGAGAGGTCCATGGGATCTGGATTTGAGATGTGATCTCAATATCCAAGTCACTATACGTGGAACAATACAATCGCCCTGTCCTTATCTCCAAGTATCTAAGGAGAAATAGAATTGTTCTTAAATGGTTTAAGAACAATTCCATGAGATCTAAGCAAAGAGATATTGATAATTGAATATGATTTAATTATCATGATGTATGAGATATTATCCAATATAATTAAATGTGGTTTAATTATTATGGATATGAATAATGTGGATAGTAATATCCAATTATTCCTAATATATTATAAATGTGATTTATAATGTATTAGAGAGAGTTAAATATAATTTATATTAGTAGATTAATTATTAATGTGTATTGGATACACATTGTCTAATTAATTGAAAATGTAAATTACATTTTGTTTTGGGTTGTGAATGTGATTCACAATATTCCAATGTCAAGATTGCAATATTCCCAAAATTAATTGAGAATTATTTTTGGTGAATAATTGTTGGAAAATAAGTTGAGAGAAAAACAAGGAGATATGCAATCCCATGGGAATCCATGGGATTGCCCTCCCCATATGGGAAGAGGGGGGCGGCACCAATTCCTTTATGGAATTGGTGGCCGTACACTCCTCCCAATATGGAAGGAGGCTCTCATTTGTTTTTCCACTCCTTATTTAGTTGGTTTGATTTGGTATTAATATTTATTTGATTTATCAAATATATTTTATCAAATTAAAATCACAAGTTGTTGGCTTTTACCAACAACAATCTTGACCATTGGATTGACATAAATCAATCTCAACCATTGATTTTATGTGACACATGGATTGAGATCCATGGATCCCAAAACCCTATAAATAGAGAGGCACTCTTGGATCTCTCTTTACACATGCTATTGTAGCAAAACTCTCTCTCTCTTTCTCTCATACTCGACAGCCCTCTCTCCCTCTTCCTCTTGGTGGCCGTCCACCCTAGTGGAGGGAATCGTCGTCGCCCTCGCCTTCGTGCTACCGCTTCGACGCTCTGCGGTTCTCCGTCTACTTCGAGTGCTTCGCCCGCGAAGGAGACGTTTGATCTCGTGCGACGAGATCAGGAGCAACCGTGCTTGGATCAACTTCTTGGATTGCGAGGACACCGCGGTTCATCCCCGCGCTCGCAAGCGATCTCTCCGACGATCGGACTTGAGACAGGAGGTCTCTTCTCTTAGAGACTCGATCAACCACGCTTCAAGAGGTATTGCATTATACTTGTTGTGGTTATAGATGAAACGATCCGAGAATGGTTCTTGGATCATGTGGTTTCATCGAATAAAATTTTTAAAAATTCCGCTGCACCGAACAACTAGTACGACTAGTCGTTCTTCGTCGTATCCGATACGACGCTCACGCTTCCGTGATGCGCTTGAGGATTTCTCCATATCCTTCAGTAACCCTAATACTTGTTCGTGGTTTAGATGAAACGATCTGAGAAGTGTTATTGGATCATGTGGTTTCATCGCATGAAAAATTTTAATTTCTGTTGCCTCGAGCAACTAGTGCGACTAATCGCTCTCGATCGCATAGGATGCGATCCTCACGCTTCCGTGATGCGCTTAAGGATCTTACGATATCGTTCATGCACATCCCTAGTGCAACTCTCACCCACCGTTGGATTCATATCCCAGAGATCGTGGACGATTTTGAGCTTCGCCCCCAGACTATTCAGCTTCTGCCCAAGTTCCATGGGATAGCCACCAAGGAGCTGCACCTCCATCTCTAGGAGTTTGAGATGATTTGCAATACTGTCCATGACAGATTCGTGCATGAGGACATGATCAAGATGATTTCCTTCTCGTTCTCATTATTGATAGAGCAACCTATTGGCTGAAGCATTTGGGGAGGTATGTCACCACATGGGAGATGCTCAGGACTGAGTACTTGAACAAGTGTTATCCACTCGGCTGGACCAACACAATGAGAGCTATGATCAACAACTTCATCGTGACCCCAAAGGAACAGTTTCACTAGGCCTGAGATCGATTCTGAGTTCTCATCGATCGGTGTACACATCACGAGATATCCAAGTCCAACCTAGTCTATAGTTTCTTTTTACGGCTTACACTGGAGCTGCAGGGGCTTGTTAATGCCTCGTGTGGAGGGTCCTATTTTGCCAAGGATGAGGACCAAGTCTGGGCCTTCTACGAGGAAATGGCAGAAAACTACAGGGTGATGTCCCAGACTAGGGTTTACACTCAGGGGAAGCCCCTCCCACAGGCTGTGTCCTATCAAAGGATAGCACGGGTCGATGCAGGTCCATCTACTTCATCAGCAGCATCAACACATGCCGAGTCATCAGCCATTGACATGAAGATCATCAACGAGAAACTGGGCCGCATCGAGATCATTGAGAAGAAGCAGTGCCAGGGCCTCACGTAGATTGACTAGTTGGCACATACACTGAGTGACCTAAAGACTCATATCATGTGTCTCCAAGAGGCACAGACGGCTCCACAACCCCGTCTCAGGTCACGGGCTGACCCCAGCAACAGCGGCTCCACCCAGCCTTCTGCCACTTATAGTCAGGTTCACCACATCCAAGCAGAGCCGGTCCAGCAACCTAGCCATACTCTCAGCTACTACCATCTCAGGACACTCAGAAGGTTGTCTATCAGCTAGATTATCCCCAGCCAGTTCTTCCCCCTTCACCTTTTGAGAAGGATCTGTTGATGGAAGTCAACGGGATTTGGTACAACCGGTACCAGCAACAGCCCGAGATCCATCGTGATCACCTCAGTTTCTGATGGTCTACCGGAGACACCTTGTCCCAGCAGCAGCCTCCAGCTTAGGGCGGGCAGAGCAACCAACAGCAATAGCCCCATCACTCCCAGTACCAGTAGCAACACCAGCAGGGTCCTCGTCCCTCATACCAGGGTAGTGGAGGCAGCAGTAACAACCTCACCAGCAGTACTCCCAACCTCCCCCTCACTATCAACAGACTCAGCCTCATTTCCAGCGAGGCAACCCGTCCGATTTTCATAGACCCGTCTATGAGAACCCAACCCTTGACGACCTCGCTCGCCTACTTTCAGATCAGCAGGCATCCTTCCGGCAAGAGATGGACGAGTTTCGGTAGAAGATGAGGGAGATCATCAAGGGTAAGGCCACCATACCCGCTCAGATCGAATCGAACCTGAACAATTTGAAGAGGAAGTCTGAGCATGTACAGTTTACAAAGACTACCACTCCTAGAGATACTTTGGCTGATATATCTTCTTATATGTTTGAAGTTGACTTTGTGACACTTAGGAGTGGTAGGATGCCAGCTGGCAGTGCCTTGTCTGAGCGACGATCAAATGGAGACGATGCAGTGCTAGACGAGGAGGATAGAGGTGCTGAGGCCGCCGCTGATGATGATGATGACGGTGGCACTGAAGCCACCAAGGATGTAGATCCAGACGATGGTACTAAGGCCGTCATGATGCTAGATGCAGTCAGTGGTATTGAGGCCACCATTTTTCCCGTTGCTGAGCTAGAGTGCGATGATGATGCCGCAAAGATAGATGCCATGGGTGGTACTGATGCCACCATTTTTCCTTCATTTGTGTTGCCATCTCATGTATCTCGGGACAAAAAAATACGAAAAAAATAGAAAAAATGAAAAAGACCAAAAATATGAATAAAGGAAAGGTTTTTGCATCTTCTTTGAGTCTATATGTGTTGCATGATGATGATTGTATGGATTATATCTCTTCACACATACAAGAGCCTCTTTATGACCCTCTTCTCTCTGGAGAGGGTCTATCTATCCCCTTCCCTCAAGCACTCCTCTTAGCGAAGGGACTAGAAAACTAAAAAAACACACCAGCTAGAGTTTAGTCAACAGATGATTGATAGATTCCAGATTCAACTGACTCTACAGGAGGCACTAGAGCATATCCCTCTCTTCCAGAAGAATTTGAGAGAGAAGACTACCATCCACAGGAAGATAAGGAACCACAATGCAGAGATCCATGTGCTGACCCGTGCCACCTGCTTCGCTATTCAGAATCGATTGCCAGCCAAGAGACCTGATGCAGGAGCTCCCTATGTCAGATGACATATCCATGAGTAGTGGTTCGATCGTACTTTATTAGACAACGAATCCTCCATTAACCTTCTTACGGCAGCCCTACTCGATCAATTCAAGTTTGGCCCTCTTCGATAGAGCAGGACAATCCTTCAGTTTGCTGAGAGATTTGTCAAGAGGTTGAAGGGATTATTGAAGGACGTGGTTGTCATATTCAAGGCTTGAAATTCCCAGTGGACTTTGTTTTATTGGACATGGAGATCCTTGAGTCTGTAACAAATACCCCCATTATCTTAGGGCGTCCATTCTTGGCCACAACCACGGCAATGTCCGACCATGATAGTGGGAAGGTATACATTCATGTCGAGGGCAAAAGTGTACAAATAGAAATAATCGAGGAGACCAAAGCAAGAGATTCATCCTGCTCCGAGCAGTCGAGTGATACAAGGCAGATGACATATATAGAGCCGAGACATCCACCAGGAGTGCAACTTTGTGATCACTGATGATGAAGTTGTATGGTCAGACCGAGCAGCACGAGCCCTTATCACGCCTTCAGATACAGTTGATTTACAGATTATGGCAGACACGAGTTCGGAGAGCACACTCACGGTGCCAGATACATTAGAGGCTGACGATTGTGGGACGAATGGCGAAGCAGATTTTGTTTCATGTCCTTATGATTCAGATCCCTCAGACTCATACATTGATTGGGATGATTTGTACGATTGTGGGATGGATGGTGAAGCAGATTCCTTGTGGGTGAGCTAGAGATGTTCCCAGTCATTATCTCAACGGATTTGACTGGAGATCAAGAATCTCGTTTTATGGAGGTTCTTGAAAGAAACCACAAGGAGATTGGATGGAGCGTAGCTGATCTCCAGAGGATAAGTCTGGTCCTATGCTCCCACCATATTTATCTCGAAGAGGAAGCTAAGCCATCGCATGAGTTCCAGTGATTGCTGAACCTGAATCTTCGAGAGGTGGTCATGAAGGAGATATCAAAATGGTGGAGCGTCGATTTTAACTACCACATCTCCTACTCCAAGTGGGTTAGTCCATTACATGTGGTACTTGATGAATATGTAATTCATCACTCCTAAAGTTGAAAATAGAGTCTTGTTCCCGAGTATTTAGCAGCATATTTCCCTTTATCTTGCATAATTAGCACACATACATGCATACATAATACATGCATTTTAGCATCCATATTTTCATTAAATAAGAAGCCCGATTCACCTGTAAAATATTCACCTTTTTATCTGCACACCTCCAAAAGGCACTAAAACTGACCCTATAGCGTGTATATTACTAATAATAATATAAGGAAAAGGGCAAAAATTCCTAGCTTGTAAAAATACCCAATAAAAATCCCAAACCCAGTTGGAGACCCCGGACCTTAGAATGCAAATATCTACCTCATACAACTTCCGATCTAGGTCTACTCATTTCATATTAATACACATTTAGAGACCTTCAAAATGAGACCAATTTCATTTAAATCGGAGCTCGTATGCAAAACTTGATTTTTTGGGCCCCTTTGTGTACTATATGTATGTATATTTTTACCCTTGTATTTTTGTATCTCATTTGACCTCATCTCCATTTTTAGTCAACATGAAACTTGTAGATCTCATCGAGATCTACAACTTCATTTTTTGAGTTTTTCCAAATTCGGCCTCTTTTTATCTCTAAATCTATATTCTTTCTCATCCATTCAGAGCAGGCCACATGGCGCCCTCTGATTGCGCCACACGGCCCGCTCCATTGCGCTCCACACACCCTTCGCCATCTGCCGTCCGATCTCGCCCCCTCTCTCTTGATCTAGGCCGTCCATTCCCGCACCCACTGGTAACCCTTTGATCAAGCCCTGGATTCAATCGTAGTTGTTCCCCAACGCCGCGCCCTCCTTGCGCTACGTGGAGGCATCCGCACCCTTCGATGCTTCCTCTTCTCGCTTCATCTCCACCATCCATCTTGCCTTTAACCTCTACCGTTTGATCGAAGCTCAAGATCTCATCACAGCCCTCCGTCTCCACCTTCACCTCCACCCGCCACGTGGTTCGCCCTGCGCCCTTGATCGCATCACCTAGATCTAATCCAAGCCGCCCCGTAGCGCCTCAGTCTCAACCGTTGGATCGCGAGATCCAACGGCAGAGAAGTCATCTTCTACCTCCCGCAGCTCCCGCTCCCACGTCGCCTACCTCACCAACGAGCTGCCCCCTTTCTATTTTGAGAACCACTACGACCACCATCTCCGCCTCCTTCCACTACCATTTCGTAGCCCACTCCACCCTCGTCTTCGCGACCTCCATGATTGCGATAAACCACACCCACGTCGTCCCACGATCTCCACCAAACCTCACCCTCCATCACCTGGACCTTCACCTCCAACCTATAAATACCCCATCTCCGTCGACCGTCGACCCCATCCGCCATTGCAGAGAGGAACCTTGAGCTCGACTCCACCTATTAGTGACAGTAATTAGGCCTGAAACCGAGCGACGGCGGTATATTTCTCTGGCGAGATCCACGGCTAACCCCGCCGTGCCGCAGCTCTTCCCCTGAGCTGCACGAGCTCAGGAACCCTAACCGGCCTTCGAGCGATGGGCAGGAGCTCAGATCCGAGCTCCAATGCCCAGGTAGATACCTCCATCTTCCTTCTGATCTTCTTCCTTTTCTTTCTTTTTCTTGTAATTTATTCGCCTCCCACGGTCGACTTCACCTTCGACTGACCATCCTCCGAGATCCTCCTCGGAGTTGGCATCCTCGCGTGTTATTCCATTTGCCCCGACTACGCACCGCACTTCAATCCGACGAGAGCTCCGCCACCATGGCAGAGGATCACCACCGGACCATCTTCACACCCCTCCAGGCCTCCCATCGTGCTCTCGTTCATCTCACGAACACTATGCTTGCCTCGGCTATCAAGCTAAACCTTGCAGGAGCTCATTCCTTAATTGGTCGGAAGCCTCACCGGAGCAACTTCGAGAATCATCGCCGTTGGTCCCCAGATCACCTTCGTCCCGTCAAGGACCTCCGAAAGCTCCGTCATGTCCCCACGATCGGTCCAAGCCCTCCAGAAGTTCCTGATGAATACCCATACATCACTCTTTATTCTTTTATTTTAGCTACAAAACCTTTGCCAAACACATGTATATTCTTTTAAATACAAACAATTACCAAATTACATGCATTGTGTAAAATTAAATAATTAGCATGTTTTTGTGCATAAATAAAAGAATAAAGAATTAAAAAAAAAGAGGGAGATATTTAGAATAAATATTGAGCGACCTAATCCCAAGGGAGGGCTCAGCATGGGCCTGACCGCATAAAAGCCAAAGTAGAGAGAGATAAGGAAGCTCATGTTTGTAAATACACCTGTATAGAAAATAAAAATATTTTCCTCTAAAATATAAATAAAAATAGATAGTATTTATTTGTAAATATTTGTAAATACAAAAGCAAAATAAAAATAAAAATGAGAAAAATTAAAAAGAAAATAAAAATACACTTCCTTGTATATATCCACCATGTACATAAGACCACATAGATATTTATTTATCCCTATAAATAAATAAATTAAAATCTAATAAAATTGTATATATTTTATATTTCATGGTATACATAAATAAAATAAAAACCATAAAAACAAAAACAAAATAAAAAGAACAAAAATAAAAATCAAAAGAAACATTGAATATATACCATGTATATAAATGTATATAACTATTTATTTAACCCTTGTAAATAAATAATAAAAATAAAATAAAAACATCAAAATATTCCAAATTTTATCTTGTAAATAAATAAAATATAAATTGGAATAAAAGTGCACAAAAATAATTAATTAAAAATCAAAAATTAAAAATTCAATATTGTATATATACCTATACATAGTACTATATTGTATATACCTTATTTTTATTTCAAAAAAATAAATAAAAATCACAAAAAATAGTTTAAAATAAAAAGAACATTTTTCATGTTTTGACTTTTGTGAAATTCGGCCATTTTCTATTTTAATTTGAATTTCCAATTCTTTTCCACGTGGTCGCATTCCACTGGTCCATGGGGGATGTTGACCCCCCGGTCAACTCCCCCCTTGGACCACAATTCCGCGGATCTGTGCCCGACCCGCTTCTTCTCCTAATTATGGCATCATGATCCGATCATCACACACCTAAACTCCGGGCTCCATTTCTTCCTCTTGCATCCGAGACCCACGCCCGGGGTTGAGCCTAGGCATCCGTGCTTCATGCGCCCGTGCTCGACTCGATCTAACCGGACCCTCACTCGTATAAAATCTTAGCTCTACCGCTCGATTCAAGCATCTTTGGCTCGTGCATTCTCCACCCCAGGACCTCCATTGCTCTCGCCTGAGTGACAGCAAGCTGAGGGTAGTGTCGTAGCGAGGAGGGAGTGCTTGGACCATCGATCCGGTGACCTAGCGCCGCTGTGCGCTGCCCAGATGTGGTGCTCGAGCCTCGGGCATCGACGGCCCTCGAGGCTAGGACCAAGAGCTCCAGCAGCTCAAGCACAGTCGACATCGACCATCAGGTAGCCTTAGATCTTCCTATTTTTCGCTAATTTATGTTTACCCCTAAATCACGCCTCCGCCGTCGACCGTCGATTCCGACCACCTCAGTCCCCATTTCGATCATCAGACGACACCATCACCTTTGCCCTTCTCTCACGCACCTTCTACACCCCTTCATCCAACCCAGTTCGCACAGAAACTGGGGTTCGAGCTCCCTCGCCGTCACTTCACCGGAGCTCGCCCATATCGACCCGTCTTCCACCCACTTCGCACCTAATCGGGTCGAGGAATTTTGCCCTCGACCCAGCTTGCTCTTCATGCCATTTTGCAGATCAGAGGAGGACCATCTGAGGTCCTCCATCTTCAGCACAAGAGCTTGGGATCCGCCGGTGTCGCCTGGGCTCTCCGGAGCTCCGTTGCGCCATCGGAGGGGTTCTCCAGACGCGGGAGGCTCCGGCGAGTCTTTTCCGATCTTCAGCAGGCCCCGCAAAGGTCCCGAGCGCTCACAGTCCTCCGGCGAAGTTCGTCTGCAAGGAGTTCCTCCAAGACCCTCCTCTGTCGTCCGTTCTACCCAGGAGGTCCAGTTTACTTGTGGACCATCCGATCAGGGCTAAAAGGAGGCCCAGCAGCCACCGTCAGATCGACACGTGGCCTCCTCTCAGCCCTCCATCCAGCGAGGATTAGATCCAGCGCCGCTCGACCATTGATCAGATACGTAGCGCAACCCCAGCCGTTGGATCAGAGCCGAGGGCTCCTTCGTTGAGGCGCTGTCATCCACCACCGTCAGATTCGCCACGCGGCGTCCATCCAGCCCCCCGCTTATAATAAGGGGTAATTTCCCTTAGGCCCCCGTTCTTTTAGTTTTTAACATTTAGTCTTGTAAATATTTAGTTAAGTTATTTTTATTTTGGACATTTTGCACTAAGGACCTCGTGCTTGTTTTATTTGCATTTGTACCCATGTTTATGTGGAACACGTGCATCGTCACGTGATGTTTGTGGTGTATTTGCAATATTAGGACTGATGTTTTAGGGTGTTCTGGAATGAAATATAGTTTTCATTATTTGCATCCATGCCCCTGTGAGTAGTTTATTGAGACATGTACTGAATTTATTGGTGAAATTGCAATATCTTCCCTAGACTTTTAGCACTTGGTGCTATTCAGTCCTCGGAAGTATTTTTTATTGCACATAGGTCCCTTCGTGCCCAGGACACGTTCGTTGCACGTGCTATTTTGGAAATTTTGCATGAGGGACCCCCAGTTTCTCATATTTGTTACGATTCAGTCCCTGGAACTTATTTTCCTTGCATTTGTGTCCCTATGCACTGTGCCTTGTTGTTTTGATTTTAATAAAATATCAAATCAAGTCCAAATTTCATGAAAATTGGACACGTGGCTCATGCCACTGTGTAAAATTTTCGCTAAAAAATTGGTACATTTTTTAGTATTTTTAAAATTTCAAAAACACCCATTTTTCTTACTGTCCAGATTTAAAATTCACAAAAATATTAAAACATCTTCAAAAATTCTAAAAAATTAGATTTTGTTTATATTAGTGTGTTTGATTTTCTGACCAGTTTGGTCATTTTTGGATTTATAAAATTTTTAAAAATTGAAAAAGCCCTAAAACCCTATAAAATTTCTAGTAATTAATAGAAAAACCCAAAAATAATAAACTCAGCTGCTGAATTTTCATTTTTAATTATATTTTATAGGAAAAATACCTCCAGCTATTTGAAGGCCATTATATATTTTATTTTGGCCTTTGAAGCCCAACTGGACAGCAGCACTATTTTCCTTTCTTGTTTCATTTTTATAAAATTTTATAAAAATCAATAAATTGTCAAAAATTCACCAAAAACATAAAAAATATAAAAAAAACATAAAAATATTTTTGTTTGAATTTTTGGATTAAATTTGCGTGTTTAAATAAATTGTCCAAGTTGCTTGTTTTCTTGATTTTATTATTTTCTTTATAATTAAAAATTCCAAAAAATTATAAAAATATTAAAAACCTACCAAAAATAATTGTCTTTTATTTATTTTTATTTTAGACTACTTCGTCGGCCACGAGGCCATCACGTGCTCCCTGAGTCCGACCCTGGTCGCTATACCATGTTAATCCTTTAGCGAGACCGCTATCTTGAGTTTTCATCGATTTTTGCCTTTATTTGGTGGTCTAAATTTTTATTGATTGAGCTCTGAGTCTCGGGCGACTGAGGTTGCAATGACCTTAGTTTTACCTTTACCTTAGTTGTTCGGGTGGCTCATCAGTTCCCCACGAGCTTCACCGACCTCAGATGAAGGAGGCGGAGTAAGCAGCTCTTCGCCGAAGCACAGCCACCTCCACCGCAGGAGGCAGCGGACCGTTCGAGCACGAATCCCAGTAGCTGTCCGATCCCCTTGATCAGACAGTTCTTAGCGGTCCACGTCGCCATCAGCCCGCAACCGTCGGATCAGGAGGATCCCACGCTCCGCATCACGCTACGTCGCCTCTTCCTCGAGCTCCAGATGTCGTTGGATCGATCTTGATCTAACGACCCTTGATCGTCTACTTCTTCATCTCCAGCGAGCTTCAGATGCCATTGGATCGATCTTGATCCAACGGTCTTCACTACGCCACGTCTCCAGCCATCAACAGCCGTTAGATCCTCACTCGATCAAGCAGTCCAGCGAGCGCCATGTCGCCTCCTCCGAGCCTCCTCCCCGACCATTAGGCTCGGAGCCCCCAAAGCTAGCCTGAGCCACATCGGAGCCTGCAGCGCACCCAAGCCAACCTCCAAGCCTCCGACGTCTCCCGAGCCTGGGTCTCCACCTGTTTCTCACATGCAGTCAGGGCATTTTGCACTAAGGCCCCTAGAGGTTTTAAAAATTACATTTCAGTCCCTACTAGGAGCACCACATGAGGCGCACGTGTTTTGTGGGCATTTTTGCATACATGTCCCCTACATTATAGGTAATTGCATTTAGGTCCATGTCAGCACGTTTAAATTTTAGCAATTTTATTTTTTGTGTTTGCAATTCGGTCCTTGTCTTTGCATGCAAATTTAGGTACTCATTTGACATCATTTTTCAAGTCTAAAAATTGTATTATGTAGCATAGCTTATCCTCTTTCCTATGTGATACCTATCTTATTCTTGTGACATCAGTGGATTTTATTATAATTAAATTGGTGAAATTGTTCATATTTTGCCCATTTGATGCCTTTTAATTTGTAGTAAATTCTCTGTTGCTCAAAAAATCACCAAAAATTCACATTAGACTTAGGATAATTTAGGTTACATTGTGCCCAAAAATCATTGCATTTGCACGCATCTCGAGGCTGAATAAATTAAATTGTGATTTCCTTAATTGATTTTTAATAGGTCCAATTTTGCTTCCATGAAGCATTGTCTCCAATCTTATCTGTTGGATCCGGCTTCATCAGAATGTGCTCCTTATTGTTGCACTGCATATGGGTAAGAAACTGCATGGACCACAACTCAAAGTTGGTCTCATCCATCTTTACGATGGAAGCCTGCTAACGCGACTGTAGGCCTCCTTCATAAGAGGTATGGTTGTTCCAGTAAGGAGCTGTGCTTGTAATGCATCGTTCTCCGAGCCAAGCACAACCAAAAAGACTCCAATCATCGTGGAGAACCTATATGCCATATATTGCTCTGTGGATGTCGCAATATGAATAAAGCTGTGAAACTTCTCAAACATGCCACGAAGTGAGTAGTAGAATGTGTGCAGAGGACGACCATTCTGCTTAATCCTATAAATGTCAAACTGAAGCTGAAGAATCTTGCCCTTATTATTCGCTTCGGCATAAGTGGATTCCATAATATCCCGCATCGGCTTGGCGATGGGCTAATTCACGATCTCATTGGTTATCTCTGTTGTGGGGGTCTCGGAGAGCCAAATACTCGCATACGCGTTGTCTTTCTTCCATGAAGCATTATCCCCAATCCTATCCGTCGGCTCCGACTTCATCAGAATGTACTCCTTACGGTTGTACTGCATAAGGGTAAGAAACTGCATGGACCGCAACTCAAAGTTGGTCCCAACCATCTTTACGATGGGGGCTTGCCGAGGCGACTGTAGGCCTCCTCCATGGGAGGTATGGTTGTCCTATTAAGGAGTTGTGCTCGTGATGCATCGTTCTTCGAGTCAAGCGCAACCAAAAAGACTCAGAATTTTAGGTTTATTAATTTTCCTGGATTCTTCATACTTAGATCTATCTAGGATAATTTTTATATATGGAAATAGTGTGTTTTGATATTTATTAAAATTAATTTTGTAAAAATCACCTTGCATTCCTATTTAATTCACAGTAAATTCATAAAGTGTCATAAAAATCCAAAAAAATTAGTATAGCTTAATTTCATTGCATTACACATTCTGGCCAAGTTTCATAATTTTTGCACTTAGTTTGAGTACTTTTCTGAGTTAACTTATAAACTGGCCTGATTTTGCATTGTCTTAATTTAAATTGCATAAACATTGTTAAAAAATGCCAAAAATATCTTCTGAAAATTCGACCTCTGAAATTCACTTAAAATCTACCTAAGGTGACAGCTGCCTCCCTGAGATCGACCTTAGGCTTGCCCAAGTAAAATAAATTTATCGCTCGTAATTAACTCGACAATAATTAGAAGTGGTTTTTGATTAGTCCATATTACATGACTACAACGAACGACATGACATTAATTTGACCATTAATTTGATCGAATTAACAAGGGTAGTATGCGGCTCTTCAAAATGGCGTCGTTGCTGGGGAGGCACGGCTTAGGTTAATTTCTAGTTAATTTTTTTGTGTTTGATTTTTCCCTCCTCGGGAAGTCTGATCCCCGATTTCTTGTTAATATTTTTCTGTCTTTTAATTTTGAGTATTTTTGTGTCGTCCTTTATCTGACCTCAATTTGTTTTTGTGCGAGGTACACGAGGAGCTTGCATTTTTAACTTTTTGAGTGATTGAGAGGACTTGTACATTTTTATTTTTCATTATTTTTGCATTATTTCCAGCAGTTCCCATTTGGGTTCTCGTGGGTGTAAAAATAGTGGAAACGTGTCCCTGTGTGCTGTATGGATTGAATTTTAGACTAGACTTGCACTAGCGACTCCTCGAGTCACTCTAGGATTTGCTTGTGCTCATAATTCTTTAGGACCACACATCACATGTAAAAGATGCACTTAGATTGCAGATCTAGTCAAATTAAACCCGTGCTTCACTCGCTAATAGAACTGCTTGTCTAGGAGCGTATTTTGTCGTCTGCATTTGCATATAGTATAAAAGATTTCAATTCTGTTCTACATCCTGCATAAAAGCAAAGGGATCACTCTAAGTATTCTACACTCAGCATAAGCATCATTGATTTTCGTGCATCGGTTTTTTCTCGACTCCTTTCTCTTGGTTTTTCACAACTTAAGTAAAAAGGAAATTGGGACTGGACGATAGGCGTGCTGTGTGGATTGGACTTAATCAGTGATAACTTAACTTAAAACTGGGACTGTTAATCATTATTGATCAAAAAAATCAATAAAATCAGAAATTCTGCTTGCGAGAGATTAACACCCGACCTTATTTTCAGGCTGAGTGAGGGTCCTTGAGTGTGTGAACACCTTAAGGCAGAGCCCAAATCCTCGCCTTCCATATCATGTACCGACTGATCCTAGCAAATATCACAAGTTGAATTTTTCAGGTTCACTGACTAGTACCAAGTAGCCTCCGCCTGTTCACAGGTAGATAGGGGTGAAATTGAGGTACTTCGCAACAAGTTGCTAGTAACCCCCCGGAGTGAAGTTCCAAGCCTTGTCAGCCTCCGCCCGCTTGCAGGTAGATAGGTGTAGGTCTTTGAATCCATCAACTTGAGATAGGAGAGAAGAAAGGAAGGACGCACGTATCTTAGGCGACCGGTTAAACATGGAAGACGCATCCGGCTTTGATCCGACTTCCCTATAGGCCACGTAATCTTTGCTATTTGCTTGAAAATCACACTTAAAATCAACCGAACTTATCGGACTCGGTTTCGGGTCCTTCACCGTGTTGAGTGTGAAAATACAGGGTTTGGATTTAATTGCTTGCTTCAGGTAGGATTAAAATCCTATCTTCACTTAGAACTCCCGATTCTTCTTCTCGCCATCCAAGATGACTGACTGGGGGGAGATCGAATCTCGATTTGCCAATCTCTCTTCAAGCCCCCCACAAAGCTCATCTTCACCGGTCCAAGCGCAACTTGGACCAAGCAGAACTCATGACCCTCTTGAGTTCTGGATCCCTCAAATCAGGGTGGTTACTCTCAAACCAACCCTTTTCTCTCCTCTGATCTCACCGAGGAACACCATCGCCTCGGTAAGAATCCCTTCCTTGATATGTCCTCTAACCTAGACCATCTTCTTTACCCAAGATAAGAGGACAAAATGCCGAAGAGAAATCCTGAAGAGGAGGAAATAGAGAGGACTCCATGATTCAAGTCTTAGCCCGGCTGGCCAAACCGAACAATTAAATGTGGAATTAACAGCTAGACTGGGACAGGTGATCGAGGCTGAAGGAATACACCGGTCGATGATAGATGCCTATAATCCAGCTGAGAACGAGATACACAGTTGGCTAGCACCCGAGGTCCCCCTGAAGCATTCGAACTGAAGCCCCACTTTCTGAGCTTGCTGCCAAAGTTCAATGGAAGCGCGAATGAAGAGCCATACACCTTACTCAGAGACTTCGAGCTGGTTTGCAACAGCCTTAGTCACCCTAGGGTTGGGCAGGATTATATTAGGCTGAAGGCCACCCCGTTTGCCTTAGGAGATAAGGCATCACATTGGTTGAAGAACCTAGGGGTGATATGTACAACCTGGATGCAGTTCAAGGACCTTTTTCTGAAGAAGTTCTACCCACTTAGTAGGACTAATCAAATGAGAACCAAGATCGCTAGCTTCTCCTAGGGAACCACTGAACCATTCCATGAATCTTGGGATAGGTTTAATGACCTCATTCGGAAATGCCCTTACCATGGCATTTCAAAGGCGATCTTAATCCATACCTCGTTCTGTGGCATGACCCCGAAGATGCAGGGGTTAGTAAGTGTCGCCTATGGGGGAGGGTTATCTGAATAAGAATGAAAATGCTGTATGGAAAATCTTGGAGCAGATGGCAGAAACAGGTAGGTCACAGGCCACCAAGGCCTATCAGTTGTCTCCCTCGATCCTAACCAACGAGACAACTAGGAGGACTGTAGCGGATCTGACAGAGGACCTCATTCCCAGCATAGGGATGATAGCTGACAAGTTAACCATGGTCGAGCAGATTCACAGGAGGGTCACTGACCTTGAGTCTCTCTCACACTTGTCGAAACAAGTGGAGGAACTTACTGAGAAGGTAGCCAAGATAAGCTACCTGCCCCTTCTGCACCACCTGTACCTGTACACCAAGTTCATCTTGTGTAGGAATAGGCACCGGGGCTCAGAGTAGCCGGGTACAGGAGCAGACATACACTCAGCAGGACCAGCATGCACCCCCACAAGTGGAGACAGGATACGAGGAGCCTCCGCAGGTGTTCGAGATCAACAGGTTGTGGTACAGCCATGACCCCGTCGGCAGAAAGTCGAGGATAGGGAACTGTTGGGAAAAGAGACTTCGATCATCATTCATAAAAACCCTAGGCTCTCTTATATAGGGAGAGACCTTAAGGGTAAATTACAAAGAGGTCTCTAAAAGATAAAGAAATAACGACAAGATACCTAAAGAGATAATAATACTAAATACTAAGAACTATCTCTACACTCCCCCTCATGGTGGAGCATAGATGTTTATCATGCTCAGCTTGGATGAACATCTCTGAAAAGGTCCTCTGAGCAGTGTCTTGGTGAATACATCTGCAGTCTGATCTCCTGAGCTCACATGTGCAGTAGATATCAATCCTCTCTAGATCAAGTCTCTAGTGTAATGGCAGTCAACTTCAATATGCTTGGTCCTTTCATGGAAAGCTGGATTATTGGCAATGAATAATGCTGCCTGATTATCACACTGAAGCTTCATAGGTAGGGGCACAGCTACATGTAGATCTTCTAGTACGGACCGAACCCACATCATTTCTGTGCTGGCTTGAGCCATGGCCCTATATTCGGATTCGGCACTGGACCTTGCCACAACAGTTTGTTTCTTGCTTTTCCAAGAAACCAAAGAGACTCCAACAAATACTGTGAACCCTGAGGTTGATTTTCGATCCTTAGGGCATCCTGCATAATCTGCGTCTGCACACGCTGAGATGGATAAGTCTGTGCCCTTTATGAATAGCAGCCCTGACCCTGGAGAAGACTTCAGATACCTGAGTATCATGTGTATAGCATCCATGTGAACCTGTCTCGGCTGCTCCATAAATTGACTCACCCTGCTAACTGCAAAAATGCAATGTCTGGACGAGTTATGGTAATGTAGAGGAGTTTTCCCACCATTTCTCTATATCTCCTCTTATCTACTTCATCAGTATCACCATCATACAACTTCATGCTAGGGTCCATGGGAATACTTGATGGTTTGCATCCATCCATGCTAGTCTCAATCAGGAAGTCTGTAATGTACTTCCGTTGGGTCATCACCAAGCCCTGTGCATTCCTTGCAAATTCCAACCCCAGAAAATATCTTAGGGTTCCAAGATCCTTTGTAACAAACTGATGGCCTAGGAATGCCTTCGCCCTTTCTATGCCCTGAACATCATCTCCTATAACAGGAATATCATCCACATAGACCATAATGACAACCGTACCTGCCGATGTCTTCTGGACAAACAACGAGTGATCGGGATTTGACCTCTTGAATCCCTGTTGCTCAATTAGGTTGGATAGCTTCTGGAACCATGCTCTCGAACTCTGTTTGAGGCCATATATCGCCTTGTGAAGTCTACAGACAATCTACTTCTCCCCCTCAACAGTAAACCCAGGTGGTTACTGCATGTAGACTTCCTCCTGTAAGTCCCCGTACAGAAAGGCATTCTTGACATCTAGTTGAGATATACTCCATTCACGAACCACAACAACAGATAAGAGAATACGAAGGGTAGAGTGTCTCGCCACTGGAGAGAACGTATCCATGTAATCCACGCCATAGGTTTGTGTAAACCCACGGGCGACCAAGCGTGCTTTGTACCGATCCAACGTGCCATATGCATGATATTTAATTGTGAAGACCCACTTACAGCTCATAATGGATGCATCGGGAGGTGCAGGGGCCAAAGACCATGTGCCACGGGACTGCAAGGCCCTCATCTCTTCTTCCATAGCTAATCTCCAGCAATCATTCTTCAAAGCTTCCTGGTAGGTCCGTGGTATATCCACGGAAGATAAGGCTGAAGCAAATCTCTGATAATCACCAGTGAGACGGTGAAAGGAAACCTGTGAAGCAAACGGAAAAGAGGCACATTGCCGCCTCTGCTTCCGAATAGCAATCGGAACATCAAGATCATCATCTGTTGTACTGGATGGGCTAGTGTCGTCCTGTACTGAAGAATCCTGCACATGAACGGAACCTGACCTGTTAGTAGTAACGCCATCTGAACATACTTGAGGCGTGATAAGTGGCTGATGTGTAGTCTGAGCAGGGCCTGACCGATGCGTATAGAATTTTGGTAGCGGTGAAATGATAAGCCATGGAATGGGTGGAGGAGGAGGTGATGGTGGGGGTGCTGGCGTGGAGACAGGCACAGGGGAAGACTCAGGTGAACTCCATGTAGGTGGTGGAGGAACATAGACATCATCAGTGGTAGTTGATGGTACCAATCTGTCACCTGCAGGAGAGAAATACATGACAGACTCAAAGAAAGTGACATCAGCACTCACGAAGTACTTTTTATTCATAGGATCATAACACCGGTAGCCCTTCTGAGTCTTGGAATAATCAACAAAGATGCACTTGACTGCTCTAGGAGAGAGTTTGTCAAGTCCGGGAGATAGAAGATGAACGAAAGCCACAGTACCAAAGACACGTGGAGTCAGTGAGAATAACTCCTTGTCTAGAAAAATAAGAGAGATAGGTATCTTCTCACCAAGAACTGAGGATGGCATTCGATTGACCATATAACATGCAGTAAGAACAGCATCCCCCCAGAAGGAAATAGGGGCACAACTCTGAATCAACAGGGTTTGAGTAATATCCAAGAGATGGCGATGCTTTCTTTCCGCCACACCATTTTGCCGTGATGTATATGCACAAGTGGTTTGGTGAATAATACCCTTTGATGAAAGAAATTGAGAAAGTGAGCATGTACAAAATTCTAGGGCATTATCTGTCCGAGCATATTTGACTGAGGAAGAGAAAACATTGTGCACTTCATTAATTAAATTCTTGATCACATCTCCTGCTTCAGATTTATTCTTCAAAAGAAAGACCCATGACACATGAGAAAAATCATCCACTACCACAAGATAAAATATGTGCCCCTGATGATCGGGAACACGACTAGGATCCCATATATCTATATGTAACAACTCGAATGGGGAGCTACTGCTCCGACTCTGACGACTTGGAAAGCTCGACCTATGATGCTTTCCCAACTGACATGCTTCACAGCGGAAAGATGAACTAGGAGAGATCTGGGGAAGAAGATGGCGCATTTTCTGGAGCGGAAGGTGACCAAACCGGAGATGCCAGATGTACGGAGAGACTGGTCCGGCAGAATGAGAGGAGACGCCAGCATAGGAATCTCAAAGCAGCCGATATAGACCATTCTTCTCAGAGCCACAAACCAATCACCCTGCCCGTGAGTATGTCCTGAAAAATAAGAGAAGATGGGTCAAATATGGCACGACAATGCAAATCCTTCGTAATCTGACTAATAGATAACAGATTCATTGAGAACTCAGGAGCATGTAGGACGTTCTGTAGCTGCATATTGGAGGATAGGAAGACCTCCCCCTGTCCAACAAGGGGCGAATGGGTACCATCTGCGATCTGCACTAAACGGCCGGTAGGAATGTCCCTATAGGCCTGTAATCTATCTCTATCTCGGCAGAGATGATGTGTGGCTCCCAAATCTATAACCCAATCAGATATATCATGAGATGGTGTGAATGCAGTAGATCTACCTGAGGTACTAGTAGCGGCAGATGAACTGGTGGAGGCTGTAGCAGCAACATCTGAAGGAACACCAGACAAATCACCAGATGAATGTGGCATAATATCTCGGAGACGTGCCACAAGTTCGTCAAATCGATTGACTGCAGTAGACGGTAATGGAGACTGAGAATGCTCAGCAACACGTGCCGATGCTGGGAACCCATGCTTAAAATAGCATGTCTCCTCTGAGTGTCATGTGCGGTGACAATAGGAGCATGTCTGACTGAAGCGACCACCCCTTCCCTGGGGTCCACGGCCACGTCCACGACCACGACCAGAAGGCGGGCCACCTCTCCCACGCGAAACTGCCATTGCTGATGGGGGTGGAGTAGAAGAGCTGGAGGAAACTGGAATGCGACTGAGCCTTCTGTAAACATCCTCCACTGGAGGAATAAATGAATCAGTTAGGATCTGAGACCGGGCGGCATCATATTCAGGATCAAGAGCCGCAAGTAGAACATCCACCATGGTGGTGTTCCGAAACGTCTTCTGCTGTTCAGGAGTAGAATGGTACTGTATAACTTCTCAAGCATCCCTCTTAGGGATGTGTATAGGGAATGGAGAGGTCTTCCGCTCTACCTCATTGTGAAAATGTCATGCTGAAGCTGCAACATCTTTGTCTCATTTTGCATCTGCGAATATGTAGCGACAAGAATGTCCCACATCGCCTTGGCAGTGGGATGATGGAGGATGTCATTAGCAATCTCCATCGTCAATGTACCAGACAACCAGACCTTTGTGTAGGAGTCATCAGCCTCCCATGAGGCATATATCCCTGTCTTCTCTGTGGGCTCATCCTCGGTAAGAATGTCCTTCTTACCATTCGACTTCATGAGGCTCATGAACTGCATAGCCCAGAGCTCATAGTTAGACCCGTCCATCTTCACTATTGGCGCAGGACCTTTGAATGCGTCGGTGGAGGGCATATCGACCTTCGATTTTGACATACTGCCGCTGGAGGAGAACAAGGGTGTGTAGACAAGCTAATGAGTGTCTACACCAACTGCATCGGAAGTGAGTGCGTATGTAGACATTACGCACTCAAATCCATATATCGATCGAAAGGACGAGGTGGACTAGAGCACGCCTTAGATGAGGCCTATAGCCCTTGCAGCGGCAAGGATGCCGCCTGGTGGTATGCGGCGGTGGGGGGGTACCGCTTGGGAGTGCTGCGGCAGGCTGGATGCCGCCGGGGGTCTTCTGCGGCGGGCTAGGATGCGCCGGGGCCTTGGGCGGCGAGCTGGAGGCCTCCTAGGGCCTTCTGCGGCGAGCTGGAATGCCGCATGGGGCCTCAGGCGGCGTGAGAGAGAGAGAGAGAGACGGCGGGTGGAGAAGCCGTTGCGGGAGGGGCGGTGGGCGGGGAGGAAGCCGGAGGTCGGCGCCGAGAAAGGAGAGGACAACGGGTGGGGAAGGGGACGGCGGGTGTGGAGAGCCCTAGGGCGGCTCTGATACCATGTTGGGAAA
Organism: Ottelia alismoides; assembly: GCA_037367405.1. Classification (NCBI taxonomy): domain Eukaryota; kingdom Viridiplantae; phylum Streptophyta; class Magnoliopsida; order Alismatales; family Hydrocharitaceae; genus Ottelia; species Ottelia alismoides. Next base: position 120,769 of record JAZKJV010006261.1, on the reverse strand, counting down.
AGAGACTTCGATCATCATTCAGAAAAACCCTAGGCTCTCTTATATAGGGAGAGACCTTAAGGGTAAATTACAAAGAGGTCTATAAAAGATAAAGAAATAACGACAAGATACATAAAGAGATAATAATACTAAGATTTATCTCTATAGGAACGGTCAGCCACACCGACATTCCCTAGCTTACCAGGAAAACGGCTCCGTCCCCGTACTACGCTTCGTACAGTCCCAGCCCAAACGAGGGTACCAGCCTCAGCAGTACCACCAGCAGCAGCGCACGTTCCACTCGGGTCAGTAGAGCCGTCCACTTTCCCAGCAGTACAGGCATGGCCAGCAGGGCCAGTACAGGAACTCATCCTCAAGTTAGCACCAGCCAGCCCAGCCCACCGGTGAATAAGGGGTACAGTCGTCCTCTACCGTTTGATCTGAAGAGGATCCCCTTGCAGCCGTTGGATAATAATAAAGGGGTAAACATCTTTTAGGCCCTTCTTTCTTTATCATTTACATTTGAGTCCCGTAAATATTTTTAGTAGTTGTTTTTAATTTGGAATAATTGCATTTTGGACCTGGTAGTTTTAGTATTTGCAGTTTAGTCCCTCTGTGTGTAGTGCATGTGCTTTGGCACATGAGTTTTTGGGCAAATTGCATGTATGGGTTGGGGCTTTATGGATGTTATGGTTTGAATCTTTATTAATAAGAATGACATTTATACCCCTCTGAGTGTAAACTACATGCCAGACTCGTGCGATTTGGGCCTTTTGCAACTTTGGCCCCGGACTTTTAACACGTGTTATCAATTTGGCCCTGAAACTAGTTTTGTTTACATCTAGGTCCCTGTGTGCTGTGCCTTTCTTATTGGTTAAATGAAATATCAAATCAAATCAAATCCACTGAAATTTGGATACGTGGCCCCTACTACTGTGTAAAAATTTCACTAATTTTTTGGGACATTTTTGTTTTGATTTTCTATTTTTAAAAATTCAAAAAACTCTATTTTTACTACTATTTGAATTATAAAATCAACTAAAAATGTTAAAAAGCCTTTACAAATTCTAAAACAATTGTGTTGTGTTTATTTTTGTGTCTTCTTGCTTCAGTCCAATTTTTTCTTGATTTGGATTTATAAAAACCTTAAAAATTAAAAAAACCATAAAAAACTCATAAAAATCATTAAAAATTCGAAAAAATTAAAAAAAATAATTTCTTTTTGTTTAGTTATCTCTTTATTTTTTACTTTATCATAAAATTGTTTTCAGATTTTTAGAGACTATTTATATATTTTTGAATAGCCTTTCAAATCTGGCTGCATAGTAGCCTTTGCTTTTAGCCTTCTTTGAATTTTATAAAATCAACTAAAAAGCATAAAAATCTGAGAAAATTACCCAAAATACTTAAAAAAATATAAAATCCAAAAATATTTTATTGCAATTTTCTGACTCTTTTTGTGGTGTTAAATAATTTCTTGAATGTGACTTTTTGTGCTTGTTTTATATTTTCTTCATAATTAAAAATCACAAAAAAATTTTAAAAATCCCAAAAATCCACCAAAACAATTTTCTTCCTTTATTTTGATTTAGACTACTTCTTTGGCCTCGTGCCAACCCGTGCTCCTTGAGTTCGACCCAGGTCTCTATACCAGGTTAAATAAATAGCGAGACTGCTATTCGATTTTATTGAATGATTACTCTATTTGGTGATCTTAGTTTCTTGTTGAGTCCAATTTGAGGAATTGAGGTCGCAACAACCAGTGATATTTACCTCCCTTAGTCTCTCGGGTTTTTCGGCTCATTAGAGTCCCTCACCTTGGTGATCCAGACCCTGACTGATAGGGTCCAACAAATCGAGAATGACTATCTGGATATGAGAACCGATCTGAATCGTGTTTCTCTTACCCAAGACCAGCATATTGTGCCAAAGACCCCAATTCCCGCTCAGGTTCAGGCCAACCCGAACAGCTTGAATCAAGGCCAGAACCGACCACGAGATCATGTATACTATTCAGATAATTCTTTATATGAACATGAGATCCTTTCGTACGATAATGTCAATCATATGTCCCTCAGGAGCAGAAGGATCGTGATCGTACCTGATCGGGCACAGGCATCGGAGGAAGAAGCCACCAAGTCTCTACCCGAGGAGAACTTGGAGGCAGAGGAGCAGCAGCACCACCATCACCACCACCGACAGAAGAAGAGAACTTCTAGTCCTCAAAGAAGCAAGGGAACCGCACCAGTAGGGAGTCCAGCGAAACCGATAAAGAGCCCGCACCTCCATCTGAGGAGGATGTTCCAGCAGTCGCGGAGAATGCATCACCGGCTTCGCAGCAACAGTTTTCTTTTTGTCTGAGTTAGAGTCCGAGTCAGTCTCAGAGTCCGAGTCATGTACAGAACTCAATTCCCATTTTGAATGAAAATCTTTCAGTTTCAGAATCTGAGTTGGAGTCAATAATCCCTTTCCCCCGAGCTCTTAAAGGTGGAAAGAAGAAAACTAAAAAAATTCAAAAAGATGACCCTGAGATGGCAGAGTTCTACAACAAACACATCAAGGTCATAATCCCCTTCGACAAGTATGTGTAAATGACACTTGCATTTCAGAAATACCTTAAGGTGAGATGCATACATACTAGGGATAGCAGGAAGACCAAAAGTAGTGTTGAGAAACACGTCCTGTCAGTAGCCACAACTTGCATAATAAAGAATTCATTTCCAAGGAAATGAAGAGACATGGGTGCATACTATGTGGTGAGTCATGTCAATTACACTGCGTTTGCATGCACTCTCCTGGGCAACGGATTCTCCATCAACCTAATGCCTACAACCCTCTATGAGCGGCTTAATCTTGGACCTCTTAGGAAATCCAGAGCCCTCCTTCAGTTTGAAGATAAATCAACCAAGAGGTCCCAAGGAAAATTGAGGAATGTTGTCATCAAAGTCGAGGGTCAGGAATGCATGGTGGACTTTACCGTCCTTGATATGGAGACCCCTCGTAATTGGAGAGATTCCCAGATCATATTAGGAAGGCCCTTCCTCATAACAGCAGGGGCCTTGTTTGATTATAATATTGGGAAAATCCAGCTTTAAACTCCAGGTGGAGATGGGGAACTTGAGATGAAGCAGACCAGATGGCAGAGACCGGATTCAGAATCCAGCATCAAGTACTCTTCATCCTAAGCAGATTGCATTCATGTAGACACTGTTGGGCCATGGAGACAGAACCCAACTAGCACCGATGAGTCCCTCCCCTCCGGATATGATCTTGTGCATGATTCAGTTTGCGAGGTCCTTAGAAACAAACACAGCTCATAACTTGCATCCCCCTACATCTTTGATGACTTAGAGGCCCAGCTGGTCCTGTCAGTCCTTCCTTATTTAGGACAATCAGAAGATGAGGATGACGAGTCGGACGTGGCTTTTGCCGATTGCATGGAGACCTTTGACGATCCGACTCCAGAGCCGAATGAACTGGTGGCAGCAATTTCAAGGACAGATCCAACCACAACCAGCACCAAACCAGATTTGATTGAGCCAGACTTCCTCGATGATCAGACATTACTTGAGCTCTAACCTTTACCCACAACACTCAAGTATGCCTTCCTTGCGGGACAAGAGAAGAAGTATCCGATCATCATCAGCTTGCGATTGATCGAGGAACATGAATCTCGCTTGCTAGAGATCTTGGAGAAAAACCGTAAAGCGATAGGCTGGAGCATCTCCGATCTCCATGGGATAAATCCCGCTCTGTGTTCGCACCATATCTACTTAGAGAATGAGGCTAAACCCTCTCATGAATTCCAACGTCGGTTGAATCCAAATTTACGAGAGGTAGTGAAGAATGAAATAGAGAAATGGTGCGACACATGTTTTATTTATCACATCTCTGATTCCAAATGGGTGGCCCCAATCAATGTTATCCCGAAGAAGTCGGGAATACAGATGACCACCAATAAAGATGAAGAGGAGATTGTGACGTGAGTGCCCACGTCGTGGCGCGTCTGTGTGGATTACAGTTGCCTGAATGCCGCAACGAAGAAGGATCATTTCCCCTACCATTCATTAATCAAATCCTGGAAAGATTAGCGGGGAAAGAATTCTTCTTCTTCTTGGATGGGTTCTCGGGCTACAATCAAGTAGCCATAGCTCTGGAGGACCAGGAAAAGACCACGTTCACATGCCCCTTTGGTACCTATGCTTTCAGGCGCATGCCCTTTGGGTTATACAATACTCCCGGTACTTTTCAAAGGTGCATGATTATAGTATTCGCCGAAATGGTCGGCAAATTCCTAGAAGTCTTCATGGATGACTTCTCGATCCACGGTGATTCCTTCGATTCCTGTCTTAGAAATCTGGACCGAGTCCTCAAAAGACGTTGTGAGGTCAATATGATGCTCTCCTGGGAGAAAAGTCACTTCATGGTGACGGAGGGCATTGTGTTGGGGCATGTCATCTCCAAGAGAAGAATGAAGGTTAACCCTTCCAAGGTGGATGTTATCAGACGACTCCAGCCACCAACCAACGTGAAACAGTTGTGGTCGTTCCTCGGGCATGTTGGATTTTATCGGAGATTTATCAAGGATTTTTCTAAGATTGCCCGACCGCTAACTGAGCTTTTAGGCAGGACATGGAGTTTATTGTTGATCACAAATGTCTTGAGGCCTTTAAACTATTACAAGGAATGATCATGGATGCCCCGATCCTACAAGCCCCAGACTGGTCTTGCTTTTTGAGATCATGATGGACACATCAGACTTTTCTGTTGGGGCTGTGTTAGGACAGGGGAGGGATGGCGTTCCGTTCGCAATACACTATGCAAGCAAAGTGCTTGATACTGCTCAGCGTAACTATACATTTATGGAAAAGGAGATGCTTGCGGTGGTGTTTGCCTTGGACAAATTCAGATCTCATTTAATCAGATCCAAGGTAATTGTGTACACTGACCACACAACACTACGTTATCTAATGGAAAAGAAGGATGTGAAGGAGCATCTTCTTAGGTGGATTTTGCTTATCCAGGAGTTTGATTTGGACATTCGTGATAAACCTGGAAAGAAGAACGTAGTACCTGATCACCTCTCCCGTCTCGAGGATCTTAATGCTTCTGAGGATTCACCAATTCGAGACTCCTTCCCCGACGAGCCGATTTTTGTTGTCGACTCACTCCCATGGTACGCCAATATCGTGAACTATCTTGTCGCCAAGAAGGTTCCCGAAGATTGACCCAAGAGCCACATTGACGACTGAAGTCAGATTCTAGAGAATACCATTGGGAGGATCTGATCCTTTTCTTTGAAGGACCAGATTGTGTCCGGAAACGATGTATTCCTCAGGAGGAATACCAGAGTGTCCTTTCTTTATGCCACAGTCTGGAGGCAGGAGGACACCACTCCAGGAAGAGGACCGCATGGAAGGTACTTCAGTGTGGCTTTTACGGGCTGATTTTGTTTCGCGATGCCATCACCTTTGCAAAGTCGTGCCCAGTATGCCAGAGAATGGGAGGAACCGTTGGTTCCAAGGATGAGATGCCGATGCAGCCTGTCATCATTTGTGATGTCTTTGACGCCTGGGGCATCGATTTCTTGGGCCCATTCCCTGTTAGCCACTGATTTGAATACATCCTTCTTGCGGTAGATTATTTGTCCAAATGGGTGGAGGCTATCCCAACCCGAGCCGCAGACAGCAGGATTGTCTGTAAATTCATTAGAGATCATATTATCTCTAGGTTTGGGATCCTCAAAATGTTGATATCAGATGGGGGTAGCCACTTTGTAAATAGAGATGTGAAGAAACTCTTGAAGGATTATGACATCGAACACCGTATCTCTAGTCCTTACCACCCACAGACTAATGGTATGATTGAGGTGTCAAATAGGCAGGTGAAAACTATATTGCAAAAGCTTGTCTGCCTAGACAGGAAGGACTGGTCTCGGATCTTGGATCAAGTCCTGTAGGCTTATAGGATAGCTTACAAGACACCGTTAGGAACCTCCCCATTCTAGATGGTATTCGGAAAGCCGTGCCATTTGCCCACAGAATTAGTGCACAAATCAGAATGGGCAATCAAGAAGGTCAACTAGAACACACACCTAGGGCAGAAACAAAGAGAAATGGATCTGAATGAGCTTGTGGAAGTCAGAAACCGAGCATACAACAACGGTTTGGTGTACAAGGACAAAGTAAAGCGTTGGCATGATAGATATATCAGATGAAAGACCTTTGTTCCTGGATAGAAGGTATGGTTGTTTAATGCAAGACTGAAGGTTTTCCAAGGCAAGTTGAAATCCAAGTGGACGGGCCCATTCATTGTCCGTGCGGTGCATGATAGTGGATGTGTTGAGATTTTAGATCTCACAGATGATGCATCGACATTCCTAATAAATGGACAGTTGTTGAAGTAATTCGTCGAACAAAATGAACAGTTAGTCCATGTTGAGCAGATTGTATTCATGCGTGAGGCAGGTTCAGTAGATACACATCGAGCCGCGCATGAGACCTTACAACAATGCACTCTCGCCATCAGCAGTATCTAGAAAGATTCAGTCCGCGACCCTTGTATATATCCATCATTCCTGTACATTCTTTTCCTCCCTAGTGATTTGAATCACTCGCCCTGGCTCCATACCATTTCATTTTCTAGCTATACTTAGGATGATCAGATCCTAAGTATGGGGGGGGAGTGACCCGAATCTCTTCACCGTTCGTTGTATATTCTCTAGATCACATCGGTCCTTTTACCACTCCAGTCCTATACTTAGGCTGACATGAGCCTAAGTATAGGGGGAACCGATGCCCACCTTGTACATATATTCATCCACTTCCCCTCTTGACCTCGTCCGCCCCATTTTTGATCTTCTGCTACACTTAGGCTTCCAAGAGCCTAAGTATAGGGGGGCAGGACGACTTCTATACATTTTCATTCCTTTGGCTCTCCAACGCTTAGCACGAGCTATGTATTTTTCCTCGCTTTTCGTGCTCTGAGGACATAGCACACACTAAGTATAGGGGGTGTGTATATATTACATATATACTGTACCCATAGCTCGTACTTTCACGTATTTTTGTATATATTACGCAATAATTACGATATGGGTAAAAATGGAGAATTTTTTTTGTAAAATACATGTATAACACTTGTATAAATCTGTATAATACTCATAAAACACTTGTACCATAGGAAGTCTACCAGAGTTAAAAAAATGGAAAAAAATCAAAATCAAAGGTTTCTTATTTACTATTGCACATCATCTCTGCATTTGAAAAGAAAAAGAAAGAAAAAGAGAGTCTTGCTTTTCATTCATCTACATAGCATGTCATCTACATCTCATCTGCATATCTTGCATATGCAAGGTGAAAAGCTAGTGGGTTCTGAACCAAGTTATAAGTAGATGTCGAAGAGGGACTTGATTTGACCTTAATCCACCTAATTTCAGAGGAACCTTATAGGAACTGGAGTTAAGATTTCTCAGGTCAAGTGACTTAATTCTTTGAGTCTGCAAGTCTATGTTCACATGTCATCTTGATTAGTCTAAATAGAATATCTCGTGCACACGCATGATTCTTATAGACAGTGACCTAACTTGGACAAGCACAATGCACGTAGCTCTTCAGTGATGAGGTGGTGAGGAGGTAGAATCCTTCAGCTTGGAGTAGCACACGGGTGGAAACATCCGTCCTCCTCTAGGGAGGGTAGTGCATCTCAACCTAGTCTGGTAATGTTGACGTCTAAAAACGGGACGTTGTGGGTTGCAATAATGCTTCAAAAGAGGGATAGTCTACTGGCTCAAGAGGAAAAACTCCTGATGTACATGCTGCACCTTGTATATAGTTCAAAAAAAGAGAAAAAAAGAAAACAAAAAAGAAAATTTTTTTTGCAAGAACTCCAGAAAAAGCAGACATGCCAGATAGAAAATAAAATACATGTCAGAGTATGTATATTAGCAAGAAGTCATCGGCTGGATGACTTGGCTACACTGGTCAGGCATCCTGGGATAGGTAGCTACACTGGCTACCCTCCATTCTTTTCTCCACCCCCTCCTCTTGAGTTGGTCGCACTTGAACTTAGAAGGGAATACCCCGCTCCTCGAGGAAAGAGTTACTGGACCGAGTAATTAGAGTTACCCTATTAGAGGAGGTTGTTTCTGAGCCATTTCTGATATGGAGAGCTATTTTACACTTACACAGTACAAGTAAGAATCATAGTCATCAGAAATTTGCGTTTGAGGATTTGTTCTGACATGACTGTTGAGGCGTCTTGAATAGGAGACTTGTGGAACATGAAGTCTGTTAGGTCTTAAGTTCAGATCCCAATGAGGTTCCGCCACACAATTAATCCAAAGGTCGAGTCAAGCACCATTTTCAACTTTTGTTCATGACCTTGGTATGGAACCCAAAACCATTTCACTTTTGCATTTCATTCAGTTGCTCGGGGACGAGCAAGGTTTAAAGTATAGGGGTTGATGAATCTGGAATTCATCACTCTTAAAGTTGAAAATAGAGTCTTGTTCCCGAGTATTTAGCAGAATATTTCCTTTATCTTGCATAATTAGCATACATACATGCATGCATAATACATGCATTTTAGCATCCATATTTGCATTAAATAAGAAGCCTAATTCACCTGTAAAATATTCACCTATTTATCTGTATTTTATACCACCTCCAAAAGGCAATAAAATTGACCCTGTACTGTGTATATTACTAATTAATAATATAAGGAAAAGGGCAAAAATTCTTAGCTTGTAAAAATACCCAATAAAAATCCCAAACCCAATTGGAGACCCCAGATCTTAGAATGCAAATATCTACCTTATACAACCTCTGATCTAGGTCTACTCACTTTCAGATTAATACACATTCATAGACCTTCAAAATGAGAACAATTCCATTTAAATCAGAGCTTGTATGCAAAACTTGGGTTTTTGGGCCCCTTTGTGTACTATATGTATGTATATTTGTACCATTGTATTTTTATATGTTATTTGACATCATCTCCGTTTTTGATCAACATGAAACTTGTAGATCTCATCGAGATCTAAAACTTTCATGTTTTGAGTTTTATCAAATTCGGTTTCTTTTTCTCTTTAAAACCATATTCTTTCTCAGTCTTTCAGAGCAGGCCACGTGGCACCCTCTGATTGCGCCACGCGGCCCGCTCCATTCCGCGCCACGCGCCCTTCGCCCTCTGCCATCCGATCTCGCCCCCTCTATCTTGATCTAGGCCGTCCATTCACGCACCCACTGGTAACCCTTCGATCAAGCCCTGGATTCAATCGTAGACGTTCTCCAGCGCCGCGCCCTCCTTACGCCACGTGGAGGCATTCGCACCCTTCGATGCTTCCTCTTCTCGCTTCAGCTCCACCATCCATCTTGCCTTTAACCTTTGTCGTTCGATCGAAGCTCAAGATCTCATCACAGCCCTCCGTCTCTTCCTTCACCTCTGCCCGCCACGTGGTTCGCCTGGCTCCCTTGATCGCATCACCTAGATCTAATCCCAGCCGCCCAGTAGCGCCTCAGTCTCAGCCGTTGGATCGTGAGATCCAACGACAGAGAAGTCATCTTCTACCTCCCGCAGCTCCCGCTCCCACGTCGCTCACCTCACCAATGAGCCGCCCCCTTTCTATTTTGAGAACCACTACGGCCACCATCTCCGCCTCCTGCCACCACCATTTCATAGCCTACTCCACCCTCATCTTCGCTGACCTCCATGATCGCCATAAACCGCACCCACATCGTCCTACGATCTCCACCAAACCTCGCCCTCCATCACGTGGACCTTCACCTCCAACCTATAAATACCCCATCTCCATCGACCGTCGACCCCATACGCCATTGCAGAGAGGAACCTTGAGCTCGACTCCACCTATTACTGACAGTAATTAGGCCTGAAACCGAGCGACGATGGTCTATTTCTCCGGCGAGATCTACGGCCAACCCCGCCGTGTCGCAGCTCTTTCCCTGAGCTGCACGAGCTCAGGAACCCCTACCGGCCTTCGAGTGCCGACTAGGAGCTCAGATCCGAGCTCCATTCCCCAGGTAGATACCTCCATCTTCCCTCCGATCTTCTTCCTTTTCTTTCTTTTTCTCGTAATTTATTCTCCTCCCACGATCGACTTCACCTTCGCTTGACCATCCTCCGAGCTCCTCCTCGGAGCTGGCACCCTCGCATGTTATTCCATTTGCCCCGACTACGCACCGCACTTCACTCTGACGAGAGCTCTGCCACCTTGACGGAGGATCACCACCATACCATCTTCACGCCCCTTCAGACCTCCCATCACGTTCCCGTTCATCTCACGAACACTGTGCACGCCTCGGCTATCAAGCTAACCCTTGTAGGATCTCATTCCTTGATTGGTCGGAAGCCTCACCGGAGCAACTTCGAGCGTCATCGCTGTTGGTCCCCATATCACCTCCGCCTCCTCAAGGACCTCCGAAAGCTCCGCCACGTCCACACATTCGGTCCGAGCCCTCCAGAAGTTCCCCACGAGCTTCACCAACCTCAGACGAAGGAGGCGGAGCAAGCAGCTCTTCGCCGGAGCACAACCACCTCTGTCGTAGGAGGCGGCGAACCGTTCGAGCACGAAGCCCAGTAGCTGTCTGATCCCCTTGATCGGACGGTTCTTAGCGATCCACGTCACCATCAGCCCGCAGCTGTCGGATCAGGAGGATCCCACGCTCCGCATCACGCCACGTCACCTCTTCCTCGAGCTCCAGATGTTGTTGGATCGATCTTGATCTAATGGCCCTTGATCGTCCACGTCTTCATCTCCAGCGAGCTTCAGATGCCGTTGGATCGCTCTTGATCCAACGGTCCCCACTACGCCACGTCTCGAGCCATCAGCAGCCGTTGGATCCTCACTCTATCCAACGGTCCAGCGAGCACCACGTTGCATCCTCCGAGCCTCCTCTCCGACCATTAGACTCGGAGCCCCCGAAGCTAGCCTGAGCCACATCCGAGCCTGCAGCGCACCCGAGCTAGCCTCCGAGCCTCTGACGTCTCCCGAGCCTTAGACCCCACGTGTTTCTCACGTACGGTCGGGCCATTTTGCATTGAGGCCCATGGAGGTTTTGAAAATTACATTTTCGTCCCTGCCAGGAGCACTACGTAAGGCGCACGCGTTTTGTGGGCATTTTTGCATACATATCCCCTGCATTATAGGTAATTACATTTAAGTCCCTGTCAACACGTTTAAATTTTAGCAATTTTATTTTCTGTATTTGCAATTTGGTCCCTATCTTTGCACGCATATTTAGGTACCATTTGACATCATTTTTCAAGTCTAAAAATTGCATTGTGTAGCTTAACTTGTCCTCTTTCGTATGTGACACTAGTCTTATTTTTGTGACATCAGTGGTTTTTATTATAATTAAATTGGTGAAATTGTTCATATTTTGCCCATTTGATGCCTTTTAATCTGTAGTAAATTCTTTATTGCTCCAAAAATCACCAAAAATTCACATTAGACTTAAGATAATTTAGATTACATTGTGCCCAAAAATCTTTGCATTTGCATGCATCCTGAGGCCTCAATAAATTAAATTGTGATTTCCTTAATTGATTTTTAATAGGTCCAATTCACATAGAATTTTACGTTTATTAATTTTCCCAAATTCTTCATACTTAGATCTATCTCGGATAATTTTTATATCTGGAAATAATGTGCTTTGGTATTTATTAAAATTAATTTCGTAAAAAATCACCTTGCATTCATATTTAATTCATAGTAAATTCATAAAGTGTCAGAAAAATCCAAAAAAATTAAAGTAGCTTAATTTCATTGCATTACACATTCTCGCTAAGTTTCATAATTTTGGACCTATTTTGAGTACTTTTCTGAATTAACTTGTAAACTGGCCTGATTTTGCATTGTCTTAATTTAAATTGCATAAAAAATGTAAAAAATTAACAAAAATATCTTCTGAAAATCGGACCTTTGAAATTCGCTTAAATCTACCTAAGGAGACAGCTGCCTCCCTGAGTTCGACCTTGGGCTTGCTCAAGTAAAATAAATTTATCGCTCATAATTAACTCGACAGTAATTAAACTGATTTTTGATTAGTCTGTATTACCTGACTACAACGAACGACACAACATTAATTTGATCGAATTAACAAGGTTAGTACGCGGCTCTTCAGTACCCAAGAAGATGGGTATCACTACAGTTGTGAGTGAGTCTGGAGAGGAGATAGCTACACGGGTACCCACTTTTTAGAGGGTCTATGCGGACTACAGATGATTGAATCAGGCCACCAAAAAGGATCATTTCCCATTGCCATTTATTGACCAGATCATCGAGAGGCTAGCGAGGAAGAGTCATTATTGTTTCTTGATGGGTACTCCGGTTATAACCATGTGGCCATAGCGTCCGAAGATCAGGAGAAAATGACATTCACCTGTCCGTTTGGACATATGCTTTCATATGGATGCCCTTTGGTTTATGTAATGCCACAGCTACATTCCAAGGGTGCATCTTGTCCATCTTTTCGGACATGGTAGGTGACTGTTTAGAGGTCTTCATGGATGACTTTTCAGTCTAGGGCGACGAGGTTGATGCTTGTCTTGACTGCCTAGAACGCATACTTCAACGTTGTATCGAGGTCCATCTCGTATTATCTCGAGAGAAGAGTCACTTTAAGGTGACTCAGGGGATGGTGCTTGACCTTATCATCTCCAACAGGGGCATGGAGGTTGATCTAGCCAAGGTGGATATCATCAGGAAACTCAATCCACCGTTCAACTTGCAGCAATTGCGGTCTTTTCGGGGGCATGTCGGTTTCTACCAACGATTCATTCAGGATTTCAGTCGTATTGCCCGACCGCTTATTGATTTACTGACAAAAGACATTGAGTTCATTGTAGATGATAAGTGTCTAGCGTCGTTCGAGATTCTCAAAGGATTAGGTGTCGAGGCTCCTGTCCTTCAACCACTCGATTGGTTTCATTCAAGATCTGATTTTGCCATAGGGGTTGTGCTAGGACAGAGGAGGGATGGATTGCCTTATGCCATTCACTATGCTAGCCGGACTTTGGATGCCGCTCAGCGGAATTACACTGTTACAGAGAAGGAGTTGCTAGCAGTTGTCTTTGCTTTGGACAAATTCAGATCTTATATTCTTGGATCCCGAGTGATAATTTTTATAAATCACACCGCCTTCCGGTACCTAATAGTAAAGAATGATTCCAAAGCCAGATTGACCAGATGGATCCTTCTACTCCAGGAGTTTGACACAGAGATTAAGGATAAGCCTGAGTTAAGAATGTGGTGGCGGATCACCTCTCCCGATTAGAGAACCTTGAGGATTCAGACTAGATTGCATCTATTACAGAGACCTTCCCAGATGAGACAATCCTTGCTATCGCCTTGCTCATATGGTATGCCTACATTGTGAACTATCTTGTCGCTAGGAAAGTTCCACAAGGTTTTCCTAGGTAATGACTTGAGACTTTCCTTGCGACGGCCAAGTCATACCATTGGGAGGATCCCATCCTTTATCATGAAGGAGGGGATAGCATCTAGCGTCGGTGCATTCCTCAAGAGGAGCACCATAGAGCCCTCACATACCGCCACAAGCTTGAGGCAGGAGGACATCATTCTGGGAGGAGGACTACATAGAAAGTACTCCAGTTTGGCCTATGGTGGCCTACCCTCTTCAAGGGTTCTGATGAATTCGTGAGGAGGTGTACTGACTGTCAGAGGGTGGGCACTTGTGGACAATGTGATATGATGCCGATGCAGCCCATTCACTTATGTGAGGTTTTTGACGCATGGGCATCGATTTCATGGGTCCATTCCCTAGGAGTCAAGGATTCAAGTGCATTCTACTTGTTGTGGATTACGTGAGTCGTTGGGTTGAGGTCATCCCCGCCCGAACCACATATGCTAAGACCGTTTTCAGATTCTTGAGGCAGAATATTATTTCATGATACGGGGTTCCTAGAATTTTGATATCTGACGGGGGGACTCATTTTATCAATGACAAGGTAAAGGCCCTTGCTAATGAGTTCAGCATTGACCATCGAGTTGCCACTCCATATCACCCTTAGACCAATGGTCTTGCTGAAGTATCGACAGGGAGATCAAGAATACTTGCGGAAGGTTGTCCGCCCAGACCGGAAGGATTGGTCACAACTTTTGTACTCGATCTTGTGGGACTATCGTACTTCCTTCAAGACACCTTTGGGTACATCTACCTTTCGTCTCATTTATGGCAAGCCATGCCACTTACCTATGGAGATCAAGAACAAGTCACTGTCACTGAGTTATTATTAGATCCCAAGAGTATAGGAGATCCGAGGAAAGCATAGTTGGCAGCCCTAGAGGAGCTGAGAGATACAGCCTTTTCGAGTAGTCTACAATACAAGGAGAGAGTAAAGATATAGCAGGATTCTTATATCAGTCATAAATAGTTTGAGTCGAACCAGAGAGTATGGCTATTTGATGCTAGCTTGATATTATTTCTAGGGAAGTTACATAGCAAATGGAAGGGACCATACTTGGTTAAAAAAGGTACACGACAACGGGAGCATTGATATATCTGATCTGTCATCTAAATCCACCTTTCGAGTCAATGGCCAGCACCTAAAGCCATATCTTGATCATGATCTGTTGATCGTTGATGTTGCCCCTATTCATTTTGCATGAGATGTGGTCTTTGTCTCACATCATTTGCATCTCATGCCTGATTATCACTTCTCCTCTACAGCTACATAGATCCAGTTGTCCATATCAAACATTCTTTTGTCTAAACACCCCATCTTCATCTTATTATTATGTTGTACTTAGGGTGTACTTTACCCTAAGTATAGGGGGTGTAAGACATGTAATTATCTGTTTGATTCTTTTTACCTTTGTTTTGCTACCTATACTTAGGGATATTTTACCATAAGTATAGGGGAGGTAGACCTTGTACTTCCTAACCCTTGGTTTTCCCATTGGGTACATACTGCTATACTTAGGATTATTTGATCCTAAGTATAGGGGTATCACCGACTTCTATTCATTATATTCTTTCATTTGTCGTCGTCTATAGCATTCGTTTTACTTCCCAATGCTCTGCACGAGTTATGTCTTCCTTTCATCGCCCTTTGATCACTCTGAGGACATCGTTTGAGCTAAGTATAGTGAGTGTCATATATTGTATATATACTTTAGTCATAACTCGTACTTTGTGTGAGTGTGTTAATAAAATAAAATGGCTAAAAACATTAAACCTAAAAATCACAAAAATTTTAAAATTTTCTTGTACATGCACTTGTAAATGACTTTTTATAAAAAGAAAAACTATTTTTGTACAAATATTTTAAAAAAAATGTTTTGATTGTAAAAGGTTTGTAAATATTTTTGGTATCAAAATTATGTATATAATATAAATTTTTTGAAAAATGTTTGAAAAATAAAAGTTGCAAAAATTTGTTTGTAAATGTTTGTAAATGTTTTGCAAAGCTGCGTTTTCCTTGCATTTAAACATTTTTCATAAAATTTTGCATATTTTGAAAAAGTGCATGAAAAGTTTTTTTGTACATATATTCCTATGAATCATAGTTGACATTTAAACTAGTCTGGAATTAAATTGGAAATTAGAGCTGGGTTAAGACCTTAATCCACCTAACTTCAGAGGAACCTTATAGGATTTAGGATTAAGACTTTTCAGGTCTATTTGTGACTTAATTCTTTGAGTCCACTAGGCTATGTTCACATGCCATCTTGATGAGCCTAAGTAGAACCCTTAACAATGCACGCATGACTCTCGGAGACAATGGCTTTACTTGGACCAGCACCTTACACATAGCTCCACACGGATGAGGTGGCGAGGAGGCAGAATTCCTTGGCTTGGGGTAGCATACGAGGGTAGTACTTCTAGGCAGAACCTCTGCTCTTTCTTTAGGGAGGGACGTGCACCTCAACATGGTCTAGTAGCAATGATTTCTAATAACAGGAGTCTGTGGGTTGCAATAATGCTTCAAAAGAGGGATAGTCTACTGGCTCAAGAGAAAAAACTCCTTATGTACATGCTGCACTATGTGAATATATTGTAAATATGCACATCGAAAAAAATGTGTAAAAACAAGAAAAACTCGAAAAAAGTGGACGGGCCTGATTGAAAATAAAATACCTGTCAGAGTGTATATAGTGAATAAGCAAAGCTTATGTATTCCACCTTCTCATCTAATGGAAGCTTGCAACGGGAGACTTAGATACACTGGTTAGGCTCCCAGGGATACGTGGTTACACTGGTCACGGTCCATTCTCTTCTTTCCCCTCTTTTTGAGCCGGTTGAACTTGAGCTTATAAAGGAATACTCCGCTCCTCGAAGAAAGATCTGCTAGACTAGGGAATTAGAGTTACCTTATCGAGGGAGGTTGTTGCTTTGTCATTTCTGAGGTGGGGAGCTACATATCACTTACAAGTACAAGGAAAGATGCATAGTGCATCATTAGATCTTGCCTATGTAGACTTCTTCTGACCTGGTTTATTAAGGAGTCTTGATCATAGAATTTTGAAACTTAGAGGCTGTTGAGTCTTAAACCTATTTCCCAATAAGGTTCTCACAAACTAAAAATCCAAAGGTCTGACTGAGCTCCATACTTCAATTTAATGAAGATAAGTTTAATAACCAACCTTGATCCTTTTTTTGCTCTCTTTTCACTTTTTTTTCAAATAAGTGTTTGCTAAGGGACTAGCAAAGGTAAAGTATAGGGGAGGTGATGAATTTATGATTCTCACTCTTTATTCTTTTATTTTAGCTCTTTTTTCTTGGCAAAGCATCATGTAAATATCTGTAAATACAATAACTTAATAGATTGCATGCTTTTGTTAATATCACATAATTAGCATATTTTTAGCTAAATAAAAGAATAAAGAAAAATAAAAAGTAAAGATGTATTTAGAATAAATACATAGTGACTCAAATCCCAAGAGAAGGTCAAGTCTTGACCTGATCACAAAATAAAATAAGTAGAGAGAGATAGGGTTCAATTTGTGTTGTGTATATTACCTATACTTGTATATATTATTTATATAATTATTTTTGACAAAATAAAATAAAATTATTATTTTTACACCCTTGTATATAAGCCTAGAAACAATATAAAAATATAAAAAATAAAAAATAAAAGAAAAAGAAAAAGAAAATCCTTCATTCCTTGTATAAAACACACTTGTATATATTACATCCATTATTTATTACATACCTTTAAATAAACTCCTAAAATTATGCTATGAATGAATAAAATATAAAATTAGGGATTTGTGTAAAAATAATAAATTTAAAAATATTTGTGTATAATACATAGGTATATTATACATGTATATAATACTATATATTGTATATACGTTAATTTATTTTCATAAAAATAATTTGAAATCATATAAAATACTTTGAAAAATAATAAACATTTTTTTATTTTTTACACTTTTTATTTTAAATTCACCTTCTATTTTTTTATTGAATTTTTATTTATTTTGTATATTCCAATTTTCTGATTGGTCCTGGAGGTTTTGTTGACTCCAGTCAACGCCTCCTCCCAGCCCGGGTCGGATCGTTGCCTTCTCGTCGGAGCTCCTTCTCCGACTTTTTCTGCCCAATTATGAGCTCCTCGTGCCTCGAGATACAGACTCGAGATTCCTCGGATAATTGAGATTCTCGCGGATTCCTTACATCATTTGGATCCCCTTAGGGTTCCGTGCTCCACGCTGATCTTTCTAGACCCTTGCTTCGCCTATAAAATCTCGCCTTCACATCCACAACTGTGTAGCTTTTCCCTCGCACCCCTTTCTTCCCTAAACCCCTTCAATAGAGGGACAACTGCTCAAGGGATCGTTTAGGTTCACCTAGAGGTGTGTGTAGACTTGTAAATCATCGCATCATCGAAGTTCCGCCGCGAGAAGTCTCTCTCGCCTGTCGCAGTAGATCAAGGCCATCACCCTGACGTCCACCTTCACCTGGAGCTTCTGAGCTCATTGGTAGCTTCAGGTACCCTTCTTATCCCTCGCATTCCCCTGTTTGATCAATCCTTCCTTTTTGCGCCGCCGCACGTTCCTTTGCTCCGACGAGCTGTCGGAGCTTCATTTCACCCACACACCCACTCCGACCAACACACTGACTTGCCCCACTTCTTTTTCCACAATCTGATCATCCTTAGACTCACCCGTTCGGGTAGGATAAAGGCCGAGACCTCCCTATCTCACTGTCGCTGGAGGTCGAGTACCATCCCCAATCGTTTCTCTTACATCCTTATGCAATAACCCTTGTTGGATCTTCGCCTTCGAGCGTAGATCCTTTTACAGGTGCTAGCACGCGTGGAAGAGCCCATTTGATTCACCAGTTGCACAGGCGGAGCAGTTCCAGGTCGCACTACCCTCTACGACCATCCGACCATCGTCGACATCATCGGAGTCCTCCACCGGACGTGGAATACGTCCACGATCGTGTTGAGCCTTTACGCAGGTTCATCAGAGCTGTGGATCATTGTCCATACCCAGGCGAAGCTCGTCGAGAAGGAGTTCTTCCAGCATCCTCAACCACCGTTCGATGGGGCAACCTTCGTCTGGATCGCATCTCCACCGTCCATCAGCACCTTTTTGTCAGAGGCGTCAGATGTACGATTAACGGTCATCAAGGCCAACATTCCCTGTGCCATCTGATTTCATCAGACATGATCAGATCTGTACACCTGCTTCACTTGCCTGCACCGTCAGATCTTGAGTGGAGCAGATCAGAGTCGTCAGCTGCTGCCTTCACAAGAGCCCGCCACGTGTCTCCACATGCCTCGCACGTGCCTGCAAGGGTATATTTCCCTTTTACCCTCGCATGTTTATGCTTTCCTGTTTAGTCCATTTAATAAAATTGTAGTTAAAACATTTTACAGTTTGGACCTTGTGTTTCTGGATATTTGCATCTGAGTCCCTCTCAGTTTGTAGCACGTGTTGTCCCACATGACTTTTGGGTTATTTGCACTATATGCCAGACACTTTTCATATGTTCTGAATCTAATTGCATGTTTCTAGTATTTGCACCTATACCCCAGTAAGTTTGGATCATGTGTAGTGTGTGTGCATGCTTGGACTTTTGCAACCTCGACCTTAGATTTTTTAACTGTGTTATTTTTTGGTCCAAATATTTATTTTAATTACACTTTGGTCCATGTAAACTGTGCCTAATTACTTAATATACTTTGTACTTAATAAATATTAAACTAATTCGAAAGTTTGCGTAAAAATTACCATTAGCTCTTGGTGATGCGTAATATTTGCTGTGATTTTATTGATTGATTTGATTATATTTTCTTTTTCTAAAAGTTCAAAACCTTTAAAGACATCCATGTTTAGCTTTGAAAATTCATAAAAATTCAAAAAAAATATTTAAAAATTCCATAAAAGTTACTATAGTTGCCTTTTTGTTAGTTTTATCTACAGTATCATTTTGTTTAAAAATTCCTTACAAAAACCCTAAAAATAACAAAACACCTAAAAACTTATAAAAATAATATAAAATCAAACAAAAAATCAAAATTTGTTTTTTCAGTTCTTATTTGTAGCATTTTATACCTATTTTCTCATAAAATTGTAGTCCAGAACCTTGGGGCATTAAAGTATTTTTAAGTTGTAATTTGGTCCTGGTTGTTCACTGTTTCCATTTTTATCACCTTTTGATTTTTATAAAATCATAAAAAATTTGTAACACCCCGAAAAATTACCAAAAAATCCATAACTTTAAAAATCTAAAAATATTTTTATCCTAATTTTTTGAGTACTTTTAGCTTTATAGAAAAATAAAAAAAGATTGTCGTGTTTATTTGTCCTTATTGATTTTGATTTTTCTTATTAAAATTAAAAATTTCTAAAATTAAAAACCACTAAAAAATTCTTTTGTTTTATTTCTGAGATTTGACTACTTCGTAGGTATTCATGCTCCTTGTGTCCGACCTTGGTTGTTATACCAGGTAAAATAAATAGCAAACCGCTTGCATTTTGTGATTGATTGATCTATTTTGAGTGGTTATTTCTTCTTGTTGAGCCCGACTTGTCGAATGGGGTCGCAATGACCTCTATTTTACTTTGATACTTAACCCTAGTCGATAGTTCGCTCATCAGGCATCTCTGCGTAAGCTGGGGGCATCGAAGCAAGAAGTAGATCACTCTAATACACCACCATATGAGTATCAGAGGATGGTGTTTGCTGGGTTTGAGTATAAGCAGGAGACTGCTGAGTCGGCTCGGAATGCACATGATATATGTGTTGAACTGAAGAAGGTGGCTTTGGAAGTATGCCTTGGTCTCTGCTCACTAGATCAACTGGTGATCTGGAAGACGACGTGGACTCTGTATGTGTCTCCTGAAGGCACATAATATGAGTCTTCATATCAC
The DNA here is from genome assembly GCA_037367405.1 of Ottelia alismoides. Classification (NCBI taxonomy): domain Eukaryota; kingdom Viridiplantae; phylum Streptophyta; class Magnoliopsida; order Alismatales; family Hydrocharitaceae; genus Ottelia; species Ottelia alismoides. The sequence continues at coordinate 100,416 of JAZKJV010006261.1, read as the reverse complement.
TCAAACATTCCACAAGCTCATCGATCTTGTCAAGCTTATCCAAGTTCTGGCACTTATTTTCAATAATTTCCATGCGATCCAACTTCTGACAAATAATCCCCATATTGGTTGATGAGGAATCAGATCGAGTAGAAGTAGAAGAATAAGTATTACCCTCATTCTGGGCCACTCGAGAATGCTAGTGATAAGATGGTGGCTTTGTCTGTGTGTAGAATCTCGTCTGGGACATCGTGGTATAGTTCTTGGACATCTCCTCATAGATAGCCTAAACTTGATCCTCATGCTTGGAAAAGTATGAACCACCGCAGGATGCGTTCACCAATGCCTGTAACTCTGGTGTCAGCCCACAAAAGAAACTCTACACTAGGTTCAGCTTCGAGATATCATGGCAGGGACACCTATCAATGAGCTCTCTGAATCCGTCCCATGCTTCGTGAAACTGCTCATTCCCTAGCATGGTGAAATTGTTGATCATAGCTCTGGCAGGATTCGTACGACCAAGTGGGTGGTACTTATTCGAATATTCAGTGTGAAGCTGCTCCCAAGTCAAAACATATCTCCATAAATGTTTCAGCTAGTAGGTTGCTCTGTCCACCAAGGAGAATGGAAATGTGATGAGCTTTATCGTATCCTCGTTCACATGTAAATCGTGCACCGTACTACAAATAAGATCAAACTCATGTAGGTTCAAGTGGGGCTCCTTAGTAGAATGCCCATGGAACTTGGGCAACAATTGTATAGTATGAGGTCTAAGCTCAAAATTTACATGAATGGCAGGGAGACGAATCCATCGATGAGTAGTAGTAGAAACAGGGATATAGAGCTCCTTTATCGTGCAGCCATGACCGAGTAGTTGTCTCTCTTCTCTATTTGGTCTCTCAGCCCCCTCAGCATCTGGGATCTCAGTATCCGGAGTATCCCTCCTTGCTCTCAACTAAGTCAACTCAGCTCGAACATCATTCATTAATCTACCATGCTCCCTAGTCTAATTCTGCATAGACTCAAGGGAAGCAAGTAGACCACTGTTGATAGCCGTCTGATGTATCACTACGGAAGTAGTTAGTGACTATTGGGGTCCTTTTCCAAGCCATAGTGTTTGGGACTGGAAAGGAATAAGAATCCAAATCAAAAGCTTGTAGGTCAATGTACAAATGTTGAACTGTAAGTGAAGCTGTATCAGGAGAAGAAGATGGAGTAGGAGAAGATCTTCCAGGGTCAGAGTCACATCTGGAAGAGGAGACACGATAGAACTTTGGTTCGTAAGGAGGGACATCCCGAATTGACCTAGATGAATGGGCAGGTGTGTGAGAGAGGGGATCAACCAAAGTCAACCGAAGTGATCGCCTACCCATCATCTTGACTAAAGAAGAAAGAAAGCTGACTATATATTTGAGAAGATGCGAACGACGAGTGACTGCTAGAAACTCAGAGATTGGACTCACACCACATAATCAAACACAAAGTAAACCCCAATTTCACCAACTCAACTCGATGAACACCAAGAAACCTCGGTCGTTAATCTTTTCAATTTTAGAGTTAAGTGATAATGCAGTTTTTATCAACAGATATAGCAAGCTACTGGGTGCCTAAACTTCCCAACAGACTGTCGCAAGTTTGTACAATTAGTTGCACCTACTTTCAGCCAGCATGGGAGTAAGTACGGACCATTTCCGACTACCTGTTTACTTGAGGACGAAGCCTTACGCAGTGTCCTTTAAACCTCCCATTCTGCTAAGGAAATCCGGAACGTTTCCGGCTACCTGTGAGTCCTCATTGAGAAGTAGCTAATCATTTTTAGAATTAGTAGTCTCGAAGAAAATCCGAACTCTGGCTCTATCCTTAATTGTTGTCCCTAACTCACTATATGGAGAGTACCTGCAAGCCAATGTCGGGATTGCTCCTCAAAACAAGTGGAGTCCTTTACATTTATTTTTATGGTCGAATAAAATTAGCAGTCCTGGTTTTAATTTTCTGGTTATCACTTTTTATCTTTTTGAAAATAACTTCTAATGTATTTTTATTTTTTTCCTTTTTTCCTAAGTGAAGAAAAAAACTAGGTTATGTGTTCCTAGATCTAATGAAACCTACAGATGCGTAGACAAAAATGAAAACCCAACCCAAGCACTTAGCCAGAAAAATCTACAGAAAACAAAGAAAAGACGTGAGGAAAATTACGGTGGGTGTCCTGTTCCCCCAAGTGCACGACATCTCCTTAAATGGACCCCAAGAAAAAGGAAGGGAAGGTACATGTCGGGATGCCCTTAAGGGGCCCCTTCTAAAAATATAAAAATGGGCAAGTGCCCTTTAATTATTTTACAAAGAAAATACAGAAAAGTAAAAAACTCGGCTTCTCGGTCCTGCCTCATGCTGCTCAAGTCCTGCAACACAACTCATAAACAGAAAGCCGTAAAATGAAAAAATGCAACAGAAAATATGATGACAAAAAAAGAAAAAGGAACCTTAAAACCTAAGGCTCTAATATCTACACTAGCATTGCCTCTTCGGCAACAGCGCCATCTGAAAAGTCAAACACTTGATCTAATGTTCTAAAAAGAAAGAACAACAATGGTCGTTGCATCAACCAGGTGGATTTTCACAGAAAATTTATTTATTTCTTATTTATACTCATAAACTCAAAGGTATAGAGATAAGTACGGGAGCATCGAATTCATGGAGGAAAAATGTAGAAAACTAAGGTAAAATACTAGAGAATATAAGGTAATGGGCTTCCTCTTTTTTATTTATTTTAAGGACTTTTTTGGATTTTTATTTGATTTTATAAATTTTATATTATTTTTGCGATTTTAATATACCTATAAGTAAAAATATAGGTATTTAATTTTATATTTTATAATTTATTTTTATTTTATTTTTTTATATTTTAAATCATGTTTACTATTTTTGTGAAAATTTTAGAGGTTTTTAAGATTTTTGTGGCCTTTGAATTTTTTTTAAAGTGGAAAACAATGTTTTTATTGAAAATATAGATTTAGTTTTTATTTTAAAATGGTAAAAGTAAGAAATATTTTTCTTTTATTTTTATCAAAAATTAGATAAAAATACCATTCAAAGAGGTATTATACGTATTTATATGATTTTTATTGAATTAGTTATGTATTTTGAAGTTTTAATGTATTTTATTTTTTATTGATTTTGATATTTAATTTTTATTTTGTTTTTGGTTTAATATGTGAAATATAGTAAAATATACGATAGGTATTTTTTCAGGATTAATAAAAGTATTTTTATATTTTTTATGGATTTTAAAAATTTGTTATAATTTTTGTATTTAGTTTTTGAATAATGAAAAATAGAAAATATTTTTATTTTTCAAACTGATTTAATACAGTATATAGTATGTTATGAGGCATTTATATGTATTTTTATAATAATTTTATTAGTAGTATTTTTTATTATGTATATAGTAGTATAGTATTTATATACATTATAGGGGTAGTTATGTAGTAATATGGAAAGTTTGGGGCATGAGATAAATCTGCAGAAAGCGTAGAGGTGTGCACGTAAAATCACCAGACTTCACAAGGTGAGTCGCGTGCTTCAGCTCAAGATGGCCCTAGACCTGCTTGTGATTTAATAACTTTCATGGGTGTCCCTGTAAAATACCCAAAATATCTGCATGACGCACGTACAGATCACGTGACTTCCCTTGTTAAGGACATGGTTTCAATTTTGCAAACATCCGAGGCTTATACACAAATTTGGCCAAAATATCTTCGATGCTGCGTGAGGGTCACGTCAGGAATTGAGCGGTGGGGTGGTAGAGTTGAGATGCAGCTGACACGTGGCAAGGCGAGGGTCGATCGATCACTGGATGATCGTGTGGTGGCTGGAGCTTTGGGCCATGTGTGTTTGTTATAAGGCCAACGCATGGGCACGTTGACGCACGTCCAATCCGAGCCCTTGATCGTAGGGCTAGGATTGGATCTATCCCAGTTCTTCCCTCTTTTCAAATGGGCGACGATGCCCTCCCTCGATCTAAATATGGCAGAGAATCTGATCGTTAGAAAATCAGATCGAGCGACGGATCGTAGTGCTTCAAGTGATTCAAATTCAGGAGGCGACGATATGGTTCGGTAAAGCTTCGAGGACGATGGAGATGGTTTGGATCTCTGGAAGATGATGAAGATGCTCCGTGTTTCTCTCAGTGATGTTGATTTCCAGACATCATGCGTAATAAGATGCGGATGTGCTCTCTATCCTGATGGATCTGCTCGTCGATGCCTTCAATCACAGACCTATACCTGCAATGTCACAACACGACTCGAGGTGTTTATCCTCAGTCCGGAACAAACACGAATTAGGTGAATGCAAAGCTCAAATGTTGATGAATAATTCTGTCAGCTTGGTAGTGATCCTTGATCCTTCAGGTGGTGTTGCTCTCTCTCACGAACCATGCAGTGCTATCGGATGAATGATGAACCTCAGTTTCATCATCTTTATTTCCCTTAATTAACCCCCTTGCTTAAAAGTTTGTCAATAAATCCCTGTTAGTGTCCTATAATTAACAGAGTCCTTAATAAATTAAAAACCACAAAAAAAATGGCAAAACAAAATTCGTGGTATCTTTAGACTTAAAAATACCCTCAAAAATATTTTGGACCTTTGTTTGACCTCATCTCCATCTTTGGCCAACATGAAAATTGTAGATCTCGTCAAGATCTACAACTTTCATGTTTTGAGTTTTCTCAAATTCGGCCATCTTGACCTTCATTTTTCGACTTGAAGTCCTAATAATCTGATTGGGCCACGTGGCCCAATCTGGGTGAGCCACGTGGCCCGCCTCCTTTGTCCTATCCGCCTCCATGGCTAGCCGTTGGATCCGCCATCTTGATCCAACGGCCAGCGCCTCTCCACGCCTCCTCAATTTCCTAAGCCCTCAGATCATCGCCCGTCTCCATCCTCACCGCCCGTTAGCGCCTTGCGCAGAGTGCGCCACGTGGCCGTTTGTAGACCGCCCGATCGCGTCCCCGACTTTGCATCTCAGCCGCTCCTTGCCTTGATGCCCCTCAACCGTTCGATAGGCCTGAGCTCTCCATCGTGACCCTCCGTTAGCGCCGCGATCACATGACGCCACGTGGCGCTTCCATCTGCCCTCCGATCTCACCGCCTCAGATCTCATCTGAGCCTCTCATTCACACCCAAACCCTAACCGTTGGATCTCACGATCCAACGGCCAGGACTCCGTCGTCTACCTCCAGAAGACCCTCTCTTCCCCACGATTTTTGCTCGCGCGCACCACTCCCCCTTCCATTTTTAGCCATAGCCCTAGTCATCCTCTCCTCTCTCTAACCACCTCACGACCGAGCTCCATCATCCACCTCCTCCGCGCATCACTCCATTACCCGCGATGACCTCCCAGTCGCCCCATACCACCCTCTAAACCCGCGACGCCACTCATCAGCACCACCGACTTCGCCCTTTAAATACGCCGCCCCCTCTTCCATTCCAACTCGTCCATCAACCAAGGGGCGGTGGCCCAGCCCTCTAGCTCCTCCCTGTGACAGGGGGAGGAGCTCGGATCGAGCGACGACGACCTCCTGCTCCGATGAGACCCGCCGCCCTTCAGGCGGCGCTGCGGTGGCCTAGAGCCCCGCTCGAGCTCGCTGGCACGGCCGGCCAGTATGTGTGACGACCCGAGCATCCTCTCCGATGCTCAGCCCAGGCCATCCCCTCCATCTCCGGCCAGGTAAGCCCTCTGATCTTCTTTTGTTTTTCTTCTTATTTTTGCTTAATTTTCGTAGCTTCTTCAAGCTCTTTCCCTCACCATTAACCATTCCATTAGCTCCACCATCGATCCACCTTCCCCGCGCACCTCTCCGACCATCAACTTCCTCTGCCACAACCTCCCTCCATCCCAGGCATCCTCCTCCGCCGGAGGCGGAGGAGGACCCACTAAGGGCTGCACTTCTCCGCCCCAAGAGCCCTCCATTCACCTCGCATCGCACGCACACACGCCTCTAATCCATTTTGCAGGTCCAACTTTCATTGGCCGGACTTCGGGCGGAGCTCAGTTCTAGAGCTCCGCCTCCGGCGATCAGTCGTCGACAGAGCACCCCAGGTGTCCCCGCGTCTGCCCCGACCTCAGAACTTCATCGCAAGACCTCCAGCAATCTTCCCCGAGCTTCAACGAGCACGGCGAGGCGCGGCGGAGCTCCAGGCCTCACGCCGGAGCTCTGATAGCGCCGCCACCTGACGAAGGAGGAGGAAGAGCAGCTACCGTTGGATCTCGCCCCACGGCGGAGATCCAACGGCCCTGGAAGCGCCACGTCGACTACCCCGGAGCGCGGAGGCTCGGTGGGACCGAGCCTCGTCCGAGTCACCCTCGAGCCGCCACGTGGCCCGAGCCACCTGCTACGGCCCCCGAAGCTGCACCGAGCCTCGCCCCCACCCGAGCCTGAGCTCACGTGCCACCCGCACGTGGGTTTTGGGTTTTTTGCATCGGTGCCCTCGCATGTCCCGCATATTGCATCCAGGTCCCGCTACACGTGGCACAACCAGAGACCACGCCGAGCCTGATCGACACCAAGCCTGGAGGCTCGGGTACTCCGAGCCAAGCCGAAGCTTCATCGAGCCTCTGCCGAACCAGAACCTCCTTCCGAGCCTGGATGGCGCGTGCGAAGCACGTGCTTTCTGGGGTATTTGCAGAGTAGCCCTCGCCCCTTCCACCATTTGCAAACAGGTCCTGAGCACGTGCAGCACATGCGCGCCTGGGGCTATTTGCACTTATACCCTTGCGGGTTTCAATAATTGCAAATATGCCCCCGCGCGTATGGTTTATTTACAGGGAAGTCCTCCACACTTATTTTTATTGCATTTGAGTCCTTCCCAGGGACTAGTTTGTAAATATCTTTCATGTTTTTATTTTATTTATGCCCTTGCGTTCCTTTATGCATATCTTGAGCATCATGTCTCCTTTTCAGTTGATTTCAGTCTCATTTCGAAGCTCTTTTCGACATCTTTAGTATGGCATGCTTAGATTCTCATTTTGACACCTTGATCTGTAATGCTCTATTTGGTTAACGAAGTGTCCTGTTTACCTTGTCTCTCATGCATACTTGCTATATGAATAAAAAGTGCTTCATTATCTGATTATGTTCAACTCGTATCTTTTTATGACTCAAGTAATGATCATTTCGGGCATATTTTCCATTGTATTTCATGGCATTTATTTGCATGATAAAAATGTATAAAAAATGCATGTTTAATTTTAATGCATTGCATTGTCTTGTTGTGTCTTTGCATCATTTGACCTATATGCTTTATCTCAACACTTCATTGAACACACTGAAATCTGATTAATACAAGAGAAGCGCGTGTCCCTGAGTTCGACCTTGGTTTCTTGCCAAGTAAAATAAAAATAACGATCGCCTCGTTTTGATTCATTATCATACATATTTAAACGAGGTGATCTTTTGACGACCAGAATCGGCTCGACTACGATGACGATTACATGTGCTAATTTAGCATTATTAAAGGGCCGATTCTGCGCTTCGTCAATGAACAGAACTCGCTCCAGATGATGATGCACCAATAAAAGCTCATGGATATCTTGCAAATGTCAAACACGGCTATAGCTCGAGGATGGATTCATCGAGGGGGGATTACAGACAGAAGGGATCAGTGAGTGAGGGGGCCTCGAGGTGGTGAAGGATTGACTCCTAACTCCACCACTGTGCATGACCGGAGATGACGGGGATACGTGAGGCAGAACGTGAAGGCGTGTAGACTGAGACGTGGATTTGGTTATCGAAGAAGCGGATGTAATTGAGATCGATTTATGTAGATTTGAAGGGGAGTGAAGGAGAGGAGAGGGATGGAGAAGAGAATGGAAGCAGGAAAAGGAGAAGAGATGAGGATCTAATCTGGAATACGGAGATGGAAGATGGATTAGAAGTGGATGTGTATCCTGGGTATCGAACCTCGAGGAGACTCGACGGCGATTGCCTCTAAGTGTCACATGATGGAGGTTGTGCGCGACAGAGACAATCCTCAATCCTGGCAACAATCATGTCTGAGTCCTTACTCCTACTTGCTACGACTATAGGGCAGAGCTCGTTGTCACTCTCGCTCGAGGTCTACCGGAACTCACTGGAAAAGGAAGGGGATCAAATGGCGGATTGTTTCAAGGTTGAAGATGTGGGTCCTATAAATAGGGGCAGATTTCATGGAGAGCTAGGAAGGGGGTAGGAGCACCGACGAACGGCCTAACGACCGGGCTGTTAGACAAAAATAGGAGGAGGAGGCTGTGACGGGAAGGGTGATGGGAAGAAGTGGGAAGAAGAAGGGGGCGACGAGGAGGGGAGAAGAAAGGGGAAGAAGGGGAAAGAAGGAGAGAGAAAAGGAGATGAAAAATAAAATAAAAATAAAAGTAATTAGTTAATCAATTGATTAATTAAATAAAATAAATAAATAACAATTAAAGAAATAAAATAAATTAAATTAAATTAAAAAATACTTATTTAAATAAGTAATAATTAATTAATTAATTAAGTTAACAAATAAATTATTTTGTAATTAAATAAATAAATAGATTTTTTATTGATTTTAATAATAAAATATTAATGAAGTTTCAAAATATAAAAATAACCTACATTTAATAAAATAAAACTAAGATACATTGTTTTATACCAATAGGGTCCTAAAATCTACATTTTGCATATTAACTCTGATTTTAGTGAAATCTGTTTCATTTGATAGATAATTCTATAAAATAAACTTTAAAAGTGATTACGCCCAATTCGGAGTCCATATGGCCGAGTTATGAGATCCGAAAGTTTCGGGTCACGGCTTCGTGACTTTGGGATTTATTGGTATTTATTTTAAGTTATATTTGTATATTTTTTACTAAAACGTATTAGAAGAAGAATTAAGTTAAATGAGATTAAGAATATTTAAATAGAAAATAAAGAATATCTATATATAATACATATATACAAAGGGGTCCAAACGCCAAAACTCACACGTTTTATTCTAATATTTTTTATATTTTTAATAAATAGTTTTGGTTATAAAACGAAGTTTAAAAGTGAGTTTGGTCAATTTTGGAGTTTTCTATAAATAGTTATGAACCTTGGAAGTCGGTTTTTATGACTTTTTCGGTTGATCATAGTTAAATTTTTATACATTAAATATTTTTTTGATATTTTTTCAAATTAGTATATATTATTATAAACAACTTCCATGAAGAAAATATTTTGATTTGAAATGATCTGAATGATATATAAAATAGGTAAATATTTGTACAAGGTGAAAAATGTGCATATGTACATATGTGATGTTGATTTTCTAACATTTTATAAATTAGGATCCTTATCTCCCCCTACTTATTTATTTTATCGACCACGTCAATATTGACCTGGTCTCGGGGTTAGAATCAGTCAGTATATATTTTATATATACATCCTTCTTTTCTTTTATTTTTCTTTTTTTCTCTTTATTGTTTTATTTTGGATAAAACAAGTGTTAAATATATAATATTAACAAATGTAGTTAGAATGTTAATTAGTGAGAATTAGTGAATATTCACATGTATTTTACCAAAGATTTTAACAAATATGAAAGAATAAAGGGGATGAATCATGGATTCATCATATTGTCAAATGGGTTGGGGCACATATCATATTTGTTTGTTGTCTGTTCTATTATGCTCAGTTGTGATTTCAGTGGCATGTTTTTTTGCACTTAAGTTCATTAAAGACTTTTCCAAGTTACCGTGAGCCTTTGTCGTTCCAGTATTGAGAAACTATAATCTTCTTTTTAAACAAAAGGGTTAATAAGGGATCCAGTTCCATCATGATGTACCACTATTTATTGAACACATTATCAAAGGTAAAGACTAAACAAGTGCACCCATTAATAATGATCATTAATCTCCCCAAATCTTGTATGAGGAAGGTTCTAGATAAAGGCAAGCAACCCATGCTTTTCTCTTCAGGTTCAACATAAATCAAATAACTGACATAATAAAAATATTTTACCAAAATACACTCAAATATAAACATCAGCACAATTAAATAAAAGAAAGGCATAATACTAGAGGAACTAATAACAAACTTGAATACATTTGTGTTAGAAATTGCTATCAAAAACTAAATCAATATATGCAACTATCTATTAAAACTCATGCCTACACTAGTATTTTGATAAATACACTAGAAACCATGAATGATCAGAGTGGATAACTACGCTCAATTGTACCTCCCTTTAGTAAATAGGGCACCTCATTCAGAAAATTGTAGGCTCCAAAATTATAAAAATCTACTAGGAAATAACACTACTAGATCACATTTTGAAAAAGAACATTTTGATGGCCACCAGGACTATTACTAGTTCGATGAAAAATGTGACCAATCGAGTCGTCTAAAAGTAAACAACTATCGTTGTAATGATCAGTCGAATTCTACCATAAAAATTTATTTTTTATTTAGACTCCTAAACTTTAATGTATAGTGAAAGTAAGGGAGTATCAAACTCAGGGAGGCAAACTGTTTAGAAAGCAGTGTAAAATAATAGAAAACTAAGGTTTGTTAGGTTTCCTAATTTTTATTTATTTTTAGGTAATTTTCTAGATTTTTATTTGATTTTTATGAATTTTATATTATTTTTGTCATTTTATTATAGTTATGGAAAAACAAGTTTAAATTTTGTAATTGTATATTTTGCTTTTTTTTTAGTTTTTATTTTTTTTAAATGTTTTATGATTTTTATTTAATTTTTAAAAATATTTTATTATTTTTATTTTTTAATGTTGGAAACTAATTTCAATTTGAAAAAAATTGATTTTTAAAAAAGAAAATAGAACAAAACTATTTTTTATTTTTTTTGAAAAGTAGATTAATTTATCTTTAAAATATTATCTTGTGTGTATTTTTCAATTTTTTATTTATTTAGTTCTGAATTTTTAATATTTTTATGTATTTTGAATTTTTTATTGGTTTTAATATTTAATATTTATTTTGTTTTTGGTTTTTCGTATAAAATATAGTAAAATATACCATATGTATTTTTTATTAGATTTTTAAGAGTATTTTTATATTTTATGAATTTTGAAGTTTGTTATATTTTTTGGTGATTTAAAAGATTTATTAAAAATAGAAAATATTTTTAATTTTCAAAATTGAATTAATAATGTATAAAGCAGGAATACATTATTTAAACGTATTTTTATAATATTTTTATATTTTGTATTTTATTTATTATGTATTGTGTATGTATAGTATTTATTTACTATTAGGGGCATTTACGTAATACACTAGAAAGTTTAGATACGTTATAAAAATGCAGAAAGCTGCTGGATATGTGCGTAAATTTTCCAGGAAGCTCGTGCTTCGCGCGTGACAGTTCTAGAAGCTTGGCAAGGACCTATTTGATAATAACAATAGCACAAGGTACACTAGCGCAAAGTCTCCAAACTCCACGTGCACTTCACATGAGGGTTCTGTTGGCAGGACTTGTCCACAAATATTAAAAAGTTCTGGGGGTGTTTTGTAAAATCCCAAAATATCTAAGATGCATATGCAACGCACGTGCACCGCTCAAAACTTAAGCGGTGGGGGCGATTGGACTTGATGCTGAGGGATCGACGCGTGGCATCTTTACATCCATTCGATCGGCTTCAATCGGGCGGTGGATTTCAGGCCCAAATAATTTCGGTCCGACGGCTGCGACACAATAGATTTCACTTGAATCCAATGGTAGCGATAGAATCTGGAGATGACCTTGTTCTTCCCTTTTTCTCAAGAACAAGGGTGGCGCTTGGCAGCGATGCAAAGATGCTCGATACTGCTTGATTCGCTTAGAGATACTCGTCGATGGCAGTGCCACAAGGACCTCGAAGGTAGATTTGCAGCAATCCTTCGAGTCGATTAATGCAACGGTAGTTCTCAAATCTGATTGAATCTTACATGTGTGGTTGTGGTGTCCTCGATCAGATCTGTCTCTATGGTTCTTGATGATGCACGAATGAAGAGGATAGATTCCAAGTAGCGAAGGAAATCACTGCTGTCATTTGTTGTGTTCTTCGAGCGGTGACGACGATCTCAGATGCTCGATTGTGCAGATCTAATATTTGCTTGTAGTAATTCTATTTGAACAGAGCTTGGATCTGATGAAGGTGCTTGATCGCTCCATATAAATCTACAGTGGTCCTCGAGATGTCCAAGATCCGGACATTTCGATGGTGTTTTGGACCTGCAAGTGAAGTTAAGGCTCGAAGATGGACTTTGGCCAGGTGTTAGGAAGATAGGAACTGGTAAAGGGAAGAGCGTTTGGAAGAGGGGGATCAGCTGTTGACTACGGCCATCGTGTGTGGCCGGAGGGGGTTAGACGTGTGAGGTAGAAGAGGGAAAGGGAGAGGTTTGAAGGTGAATGGAATTAGGACGTGTATGTGGTATGAAATAGAGAGAAGGATATGGATTGAGAAGAAGCAATCGAGAGGAGAAATCGAAGGGAGAAGGAGAAAAACTATCGGACATACCTGGATGTTGAACGGATCTCAATGAACAAAGGGGTTGCGCCTGGGATGAAGCTCGTAGCGGAGCTCCTAGTGATGACCTCGACAGGTAGCGTCTTGGAGGTTGTGTGCACAGCGGATCTGCTCTCGACTCTACCGGCGATGATCGCACCGTCTCTACTCCTCGCTCGCTCGACGGGGGTCGAGGGTGGCTGTCACCCACGCTCTCGCTCCGGAGCTCGGTGGATGAAGAAACTAATGTCGGATCCCTTTCTTGACGGGGGTTTTGGTCCTTATTTAGACTAGGTGGAGTGGAGAGCACATAAGTAGTGCAGTCACTACCGGCGGAGGAAGGGATTGGAGTAGTTGGAGGAACGACCAGCCAACGGCCGACCGTTGGGGCAGTTGGCGGAGAACGAAAGAGACGAGGAGAGTCGGTAGGCGCATGGCGTGAGAAAGAAGGTGGAACAAGGAAGAAGAGGGGGAAAGAGAGAGAATGAATAAATAAAAATAAAGTAATTAATTAATTAATTATTAATTATTTAACGATTAACTAGATGGATAATTAAAAATAAATTAATTAAAATTATTAATTATATAATTAAATACATAATCAAATAAAAATATATATTTATTTAAATAATAAATAACTTAATAAATAAATAATAAATTGTATTTAATTTAATAATAAAATATTAATAAAGTATATAAATATAATAAATCATACATTAATAATATATATTAAGGTACATTGTACAACTTATTCCAATATATTCCCCAAACCCACTTTTCGCATATTAACTCTGATTTTAGTGAAATCAGTATCATTTGGTAGATAATTAAATAAAACGAACTTTAAAACTAAGTTTGCCCAATTTGGAATCCATATGATCGAGTTATGAGGTCCGAAAAATTTAGTAACAGCTTCGTGGCTTCGAGATTTATTGGTGTTTTGACTTAAATTATATTTTTCATATTTTGTTATTATTTTTAGAAATATTTTAGAAAAAAATTAAGTTAAATGGATTACGGATAATTAGTTAGAAAATCAAGAAGTTTCTACATATAGTATATATAGACAACGAGGCCCAAATGCCAAAACTCACCCATTTTATTCTAATATATTTTTATATTTTTAATAAATAGTATTATTAATAAAACGAAGTTGAAAAGTGAGTTTGGTCAATTTGGAGTTTTCTATAAATAGTTATGAACCTTGTAAATCGACTTTTACGGCTTTTTCTGTTCATCATATATTATTTTTATGTTGAATAATTTTTCTCATATTTTTATAAAATAATGTGTAAAGAAATTATTTTGATTCGAAAATTTCTTGATGATAAATAAATTAGGTGAAATATTTACAATGTAAAAATATATTTATGTACAATTAATGATCTAGGTTTTCTATCATTTTATATATTAGGATCCTTATCTCCCCCTACTTATTTATTTTGCCGACCAAGTCAATATTGATCTAGTCTCGGGGTTAGGATCAGTCTGTATATATAATATATCATCCTTCTTGTATTTTTTCTTTTTTCTCTTTATTATTTTATTTTGGATAAAATAAGCGTAAATATATAATATAAATATTTTTTGTTAGAATGTTAATTAATGGAAATTAATGAGTATTTACATGTATTTTACCAAAGATTTTAGCCAAAATGAAAGAATAAAGGCAATGAATCATAGATTCAATATTCGACATTCTACCTATTGAGAGTTTCAGTTCCTATAATTGCAGAAGACTTGGTCATAGCCATTAAACTTGTCGATAACATCAACATAGAAAATTATATCAGAAAATTAATAGAAAATTACAAATTCCCAATGCCTAGCAAGACCATAACTCAATGAACATTCTAGGTACTGAGGATTTACCATATTATTATAGAATCTTGGCATTGATAACCAATCAACAAAATTGCTACCATTGGAAAAACAAGAACTTCACAAGGAAATGAATGTCAACTTCCTTAAGAATACATCACAAACATCTAGAATAATCATAAAATGTTCAAAATTAAGCAAATAGACTAGAGCAATAAAACTAAACAGACTATGTACAGGTACAACAAACAAATAACAGTCTATAGGAGAACATCATACCATCAAAAATCAATCTGGAAAGTAGAACTCTATGTTAGAAAATCGTGAGATACAACAAAAGGAACAATAAAAGAATAGTTTCACCTTTGGTATTGGCATTTATGAGCAACAGAGATTCGTTGCAAAAGCCAATGCAAAACTACAATTAACACTAGCAACAAATCCACATTTAACAACCAACATATATCTAAAAGCCATAATATATGAACACCTAACCACAATATCATAGAATCTCATATCTCCTTTCTAATCCAAGGTAGATCCATAAAAAATCATCAAACCACCTTTACAAAAGCAATATGGAAGAAAACTAAGATCAATAAAACCCTAGATTAGGGAGAAACATGTGCCCTCTTACTCCTTCACATATTCGAACATCACAACGACTTCAATAATAGAGCATGTTTTGATCCCAACCCTACATCATAAACTCTATCTCATACTTTGAAAACTCAAGGTAGATTCACTGAAAATGATTAGATCGCCTAAAAAATAGAGATCTAAGAAAAACTAAGGTCAATAAAAACCATAAATCATACCTCGTTCTCTCTCTTCATCACAGATTCGAGCATTATCATGACCTTGAAGATCGAGGAGATCTCGATCATAACCCTAAATCGTACCTCGTTCTCCCAACTCCCACAATATTGAGAGGACCTTTGATCTCTTCCTCGAGAATTTGAACTCTTGGCTTGGGTGGACCTCCGATCTCTTCCTATAAATCCATGTGGGGTTTACTAAAGACAAGATGAGAGGGAGGGAGTACCTGGAAGAAACAACATAGAGAGCAATGGGAGGCGAGAGTCGGGCGGCGGGCGGAATAAGGAAATTGGGTATCTTGTTTAGGAAGAAAATTAGGTGTTTCCCTCTAGCACATGAAATGATTAATTTTGGTTATGTCTGTAAATAATATTAATTAGTATAAAAAAATATTTATTATTATATATAAAATCTATTCGTTTATCATATTATTTGTATGTTTATAGAGAAAATAATACAATACATGCAAACTTCTAGTAGAAAATGTGAATTAAAATTTTACCAATGATCTATTCGTTGCTATAATAGAATGGCGATGAATTCAAAAAATTATCGCTATTTCCAATATAAATAGTGACAAATAAATATAAATGTTACTATATGTATAAGTTCGTAAATATAACGATGGATTTGGTTTATTATTATTTTTTAATTGTCACCATAACTATTATTTGTTGTAATGACCTCACGAACTCTATAAACTTGTTAAATGATCTCTACTATCTTCAAAATAATGATATTTCTCCTCGACTCCGTTGTCTTACCAACGAACCCCGCCATTAAATTTATTTTTACTGGAGTCAATACCTTGGATTAATCTAATCAAGGGAGCAGTGGATGGTAGATCTTCCATCTTCCTCTTTCATCTTCTCCTTCCTCCATTCCTTTTCTTCGCTCTCCTCTCTTTATTTTCTCTCTCTTCAATACATCTTTATCCGTCCAAATAAAAAAATCTATTTTCACAGATAAATCATATCTTCTGACCACAACAATGATTTTTTCCTATTTTTTTGGGATGATTTCTTGAATTGATTGATTGAATATTTGAGGCTACAAAATAAATTGATGAGAGGATACTGGGCTCCATTGCATCCTCAAGCTGAATTCTGGGACAGTTGTGACGGGAAAGTGGAGCAACTGTGGGTTGATAAACTCCAGATTATGGAAGTATTCCTAAGCAATTCTAGGAAGATCGAATAAGCTCTAAAAATCAAGCGTGCAATACAATTTTTCCAAAGAGCCCAAAAGTACATTTGAAAGGATAAGAACCCTAATTAGCTAACAATGCTCAACGGGGCGTACTAAGAGGCCCATTGATGTGCGGAAGCTGAATGGAAACCTGCAGGCAGAGGACAAATAGGGAGAAGAAGGCGGAGAAGGGGAGTGGGTCTAAGCTCTCGACTTGGAGGTGTAGAGGGAGAAGTTGTTCAAGCACACCATGGGGGAGAGGTGGAAGGTTGTGTGGGAGAGGAGGAGGTTAGGATCGGAGAGGCGGCGACAAGGGAGAGGCGGAGGACGGGGTCATGGAGGCAGCAGGGTAGAGGAGGACTTCAGTGCCGGGGAGGCAGCAAGATAGATGAGCAGTTGCGCCTGCGTTATGGAAGGGGGAGCATCTACGGCTACGGCGAGAGAGAGGAGCAGCTGCGGGTACGGCGGGGAGGGGCTGGAGGATCAACCACACATGGGTGGAGGAGTAAGGGGAGGGGGACGAGGTTGAGGGGTAGGGGAACAGGATGGAAGCATGAAGATGGCATTGTTTGCAATTTTTTTAAATAAAGAGGGTAATACACACCCCATCCTAATAGAATTCGGTGAAGTTTAACGGGTAAATGAATGGAAGTTAACCGCAAGGTTTATGGAGTAAGGGTTAGGAAATTTATGGGATCGAGGGAGGAATATCAATGTTTCGAAGATCGTAAGGTCATTTAACAAGTTTATAGGATTTGTGGAGTAAAAATCTCTTAAAATAAACAATCATGACACGATATTATTTAATCCAAGACACATACGAGCTCTTTCTCATCCTCCTTCCCATTGCATAGGATCCTCGAATTGAACGTTTATAAATATCCCCCTTAATTCTCATTCTCCTCCTTCTCCTCCTCCTCCTCCTCAAATCTCTCTCTCTCCCTCTCTCTCTCGTGTGTTCCATAACTACCCAATATGAGTAGATCAGGAAAATTGTGAAGCTAACCAAGCTTGTATACATGATCAAGAGGTAGCGTTGATGGTCATCTAGTAGCGCTAGTCGAAGTTACCAACGCCTCTAGATTGATGCCAACTCTGCCCTTGATATCGATATCGTTGCACCGAGCCTCCAAGTGATGTATGTGGGCAAGTCTAGACGACGATACCTTGTCAACTCGCACCTGATGGAACACCCCTTCCTACGTGTGTTAGTCCAAAGATCACAGGGAGGGATAGGCAATGATGATAGGATGGGCATCATGGTGGAGTGCAAGGTGACGATGGGAATCGTTGTCTTGACCAGCATGAATGCATTGATGAGCTAGCTGAGTTCTATTCTTGTGCTTGTTGATCGATGTTTCAAGAGGATCTGATTCATGTACAAATCTTCGTAATAAGGTGTAAAATTATGTTGTTTATATGCTTGGTCTTTATTAATTGATAGTCTACTCACATTTTCTAATTAACCACTTCATTGAGATTAACAGAATCGAAATAAAATGTATAAATCAAAAGAAGCTATTTTGATTGTTCTGTTGTATTGGCTAATAGGGAATAATATTACTAGCATTTACTCGCATTATCGATTGTTTGCAAGCTAGATTCGCTTCAATTATTTGTCGTTTACCCTCCGCTCTATTCAAGTTAGCTTCAGCTACTTCAAGAGCTTGCTAATAACTTGCTTTTTGGTCTTCGACCCCCTCAGCCATTGTGAGCGCCTCCCGATCAGTGCAATAGGATACGTCTATTTATCAATCTCTTGACTTGAAATTGGAACATGTTTGAAATGAAAAAGGATCTTACAGGTAACACCCCAACATTGTTTCATATCAAAAAATCATTAGTGTGAGAGTGTGTTATAAGTTATGGGGAATAATACTTGATATCTTAGGCTTAAGCATTTTCGGTGGTTCTTTGCCCAAATCGAACAAGTTATTGGGACCAAATTTCCTTAGTAACAACCTGGGGACCTAAGCCCAAGACATTATGAATGTGTGGCACTATGTTTGAGGGTATGGGTGTTACAACCTCCCCCACTTATATTCGCAACATCCTCGTTGCGACATGGCCCATTACTTATTCCCAATGACAGTGGTGGTTGCACGCTCTGGGTAGACATTTCCTCCTATCTCTTTGTAGAGGTGGCTCAACCTCTCGGGTCGTCTTTCCACTATCAGAGGGAAATTGACTCTGATACCATTTGCAACGTCTCGACTTAGGTCCCCAGTTCAGAGCTAATTTCGATTTGATTGTGGAAAGGGATACTCGAAGATGGAGCCATTCCTACAGAGAGATAGGAGGAAAAGGCTACCCGATACGTGCATCTGCCAATGTCACTGGGAATAAGTGGTGAGTCATGTCACAACAAGGATGTTGCATATATAAGTGACGGAGTTTGTAGTATCCCAAATATAGTCCACCTCGAAAACTCCCAATGTGTAAGAGTGAATTATAAGTGGTGAGGATTAATACTTGACAACTTGAGCTTAAGCATTTTGGATGGTTGTAAATAGGTCAAATGAGATCCAACCCAACAAATTGACCGGACCAATTTTCCTCAATAACCAACAAGGATCCTACGCCCCGAACATTACATAGAATGTCTAGTGTTGTACCATGATGAATTCACACCTTTTTTCTTCCCGTCGGTATTATTTCAGAAAGACTTACATTTCATAATGCTTAATGGCGGTTATTCTAATCATCATCTGTATAAAAACACCATGAAGAAAGATTAAACTCTGCACAAGCAAAATCTCATAACATTCGTATTGAGTCGTATGCAAAAAAAGAGATTACATCATTTCCCCTAATCGTCCACCTCGACATAATAACGATAATCTAAATATAAGAGAGGGGGGCAAAAAGAGAGTTATCGAGCATTAGAGATAAGCACATAGAAATCTAAATATTGGTTTTCGAGCAACAGGAAAAACGATGCCACGATCCCAATTAACACGCTGCTAGCTTTTTTATACACTTGAAACAGCCATAATTATTTGCATGGAAACTCCAGATGAGCAATCAGATTAGACCCTAATCTTTAGGATTAACTTGATGATGTCGAATACTCCGGCCTTTGCATAAATATACATTTGCTGATCATTCTTCTACACCGGTGGGATTGCCCTCTTCATTGACAAAGCCATGACACAGAAGAAAAAAATTAGAAATATTTCTCATAAATTCCTGGCAGTAGTAAATTTATGAGTATATTTGTACTAAATAAAATATAACTCGAGGCAAAAGGATTGTTATTTAGCTAGATACTATATTCGGCAAAATGTAAAAGTTATCGACGTTATAAATTTAGGACTGAGATGAAGCAACATAAACTTATTCCCATCAGTAGTATTCCAACCAATAATACTAAAATTCATTGCTATGTTTTTCGATGGTAATATTTATGATTTATTCATTGTAGAATTGTCTTGATTCTTGCAAATTGCAATGATTGGCATATTACTTGTTAACGGTGCATATAACAATGATTATTCGCTTGTTCTTTTAACTGACATTTGTGTCAATCATTGTTGACTAATTAATGTTTTAAATAAAAAAATTATTGACAAGTACTACAACAAAATTGACCTAAGACAATAAATAATTTAATATTCATTTCCATATTTTTCCATAGTGAAATATATAACAACGAATATTATTCGTTGTCGCTTCTTTAAATTCACAACAAATAATCATCTTCGTTGTTATATTCCTTACAACGGAATCATCTAACAACTGTTATTCCTTGACTTTCGCTTCTAATCGTTGCAAAATTTAGCATAATTAATGTAGATTTTAACGAATAATTCACTGAAAAAATCGTTATTATATGAGCCTTTGACAAAGAATATGATATTTGTTGCTAACTATAAACACAAAAGATGATTTAGCAACGAATGATATACGTTGTTATATCTTTAACATTGGAAGATATGCCACATATATTGAAATTACTCATTCTCTGAGGCTAATTTTCTTGTAGTGAAGTAATCGTTATTATTATACATACCACTAACATGGAATACACCATCCATTGTTTATTCTAAAAAAAGAAAGATAATTTTTTTGAAAGAAAAATGACACGTAATTTCATAATAAATAATACATATGTTGTAATAAATTCCACTATAAAAGATATTAAAAAAGAGCTTTACATTATCAAAATATTTATTTTTATAGTTTTTTTTAGTTGTAGTGAATATTAAGTTTATTCTCCTATCATCATCAATTAAAATGATCTAATGATGATCTTTTTTCCAACCTAAAATGCCTCTTTCGACAAGGAGTGGATAATATATGTCATCCTTGAGCAGATGTGGGTGCTCCAAATTCGAATTTACTTGAGGTAGTGCATTGCTTATTCAAAATGTTAGTTTGATTATCACAGCTAGGTTAGAAATTAACCTTTATAAAAAAATGGAGAAGAAGCTAAGAAAGCATGCATACCATCATCGATGAGGCCCTTCTGGTGTCGCTCCATGCACTTGATGATGTATTTGAAGGTCTCGATCTCACACGGGAAGGTGATGGCGCCCTGATGCTCGAATCCAAACTCCTCCTCTGCCTTCTCTAACAACACCTTAAACACCGGCAATCCGAGGTACAAGGTCGGAATCACGAATCTCCGGTGCTCCGGCCCTACGTAGACGGCCAAGTACCCCTTGGGCACGTCCGGTGGCGGCTCCAGGCTGCTGTCGCCACCGTCGTCGTCCGATTCGCATGCACTAGACGAGCTCCTGATCATATGCTTCTCGTCCCTCGGAGTCGCTGGGATGATGGCGGTGGTAGGGCTGCTGGTGCCAGCCACTTCCTTGGGACCAAGAGCTATGGATTGCCACTTCTGTAGCATCTCCCTCAAGCGTACGATGTGACGTATACCGGTGATCTTCGCCCCTTCTTCCGACATGGGGGAGAGAGAGATATAGAGAGAGAGAGAGGATGAAGCAGGTGTGATGGAGATGGAAGATGATGAGACTATGGCGATAACATTTGAGCTCGTATTTGTCTCATCATTCTTCCTGCAAAATAATGTTAGATATGAGTTTCTACCCGTATATAGTTTATTGGTACCTTACATATTATTAGTCACCAGCCCTTTCTCATTTTTAGTATTATACGTTGCAAAATTATCTTTTATTTATTTAGGCCTTGTTTGGTAGGAGAATAAGCCCTGAAATAAGGGGTCAATTCTCCTCCCGACACGGTTCCCAGTGGTACGACTATTCCCCATTATTCCATCTTATTTCACATTTATTCCTATTTTTATCCCACCTTACCTATTTTTATTTCACCTTATTCTTCTTATTCCTATCCTCCAGTTGAACAAAGAATAGAACTTTATTCTCCTTATTCCCATCCTTATTCATGCTTATTCCCGAACCGAACGGGCCCTAAGAGTCATTGCAAATTTGGCGAAGAAATGAGTTATTCGTTGTGAATCTAAAGGCACATAACATAATTTTGCAAAGGATATCGATTGGATGTCCGAGTGCAGAGTGCAGAGTAAAGATATGAAGCTAGAACAAAATATAGCTTTTGTAATAATGAATAATTTGAAAACTCTTCGCTACACATTGTTCGATTTATAATGGTGTATATTATCCATTGCAAATTTGTCTTTAAATCTTGGAATTTGCAACTTTTATCTTGTTGTCAATTTCAAGAATCAAAGATAATTTGCAACAAAAAAGTATCTTTATCATATATTTAAGATCGAAAGATATACGCTACTAGTAGTTTGGTAACTGGTGATGGGGATTTGTCCTAACAAGGCCTGGAACAGTCAATGAGCAACATTTTGCTTTAAAGGCTACATTGTCCGCTAAGAAAGGATGCATCAGTGAATGGTTGCGCAACGCAAGAAAAGGAGCTTCCCTACTACGTCTACCATAGGACTCGGCATGGGTCAGAACCTTGCTGCTCGTGAAGTCCTTCTCCGGATTCTAGTTAGTCAGTTAGTCCTCGACTTCCGGGTTTAGGGGACTTAGCTCTTTACACTTCCTCGTTCTCGGGAAAGAGTGTCAAGGTCAACTAGAATCTCGCCGCAAGCAAAGATCATATAGCCTAATTGACTGCAAGTTGAATAAGCTATGACCCTCTCCCTTCCTCCTGAAAGAGCGAGGTAGACCTCTACTTCTTTGATAGGGTAGTTGACCCGTTCAAAATGACGACTATGTTGAACAAGTGTGCTATAACCATTAAGACAGGGAGTGGATCCTTTGCTATTACATGCATCTCCGTTCTTGCAACGTCCTTGGGGAGCAGATCCTCTATTGATAGTAGAGGTGCTTCAGATATCCTTTTTTGCAAAATCGATTCTATAAGATCCAACCACATGGATTACTGCTCTACGTTCTTAACAAATTTCACTCAAATCTGATATCATTTGCTATTCTACAAGAATTGAATTTACAAAAATTCTAACAGATAACCACATTTTCTACTAAGATTTAATTGTGTATTACAAGTGAATTTACGAGAATTCCTTCAATAGCTGACGATTTTTGAAGTGCATTGTTCGATATTGAAATTACAAGAAGATCCGCTACCCACATATAATGCATCGTGTATTTCCATCTATTTAAGTCAAATTTTGATTTATGTTTAGTTTGTTTTTGCTTTGATATTAAACTATTGGGTAACTTCTCCTTTGATAGCTGGATCTCTTCTTTAAATATTTCTTTGTTTAAGTTTTGAACAATTCGTGAAAGAATGAATTTTTTAGTACAAGGAACTTATAATTACCTCCAGTACAAAAAACACATTAATCATTCCGGATCCTTGCATCTTGGAGATGGGTAAAATGTCACTGCAGCAAAATTGAGCTATGGTAACATTGTTTTCAAAATCTGTAACTAAATTAGTCGTTGAATATATATAACGAAAATGTTATTCATTGTAAAATAATTTTTCGTATATGAATTAATGACAAATATCATATATGTCGTTATATCATTAGCAACTGTCCACATAGTGACACTTATCCGTTGCTATTTTTCAAACTTCTAATTAATCGTCGCTAAATTTTGAATAAAAAATGGCGATTAGTTGATATTTTGAAAATAGCAACGGATAAAAATTATTATATGGAATGTTGCTAATGATATAATGACATAACGACAGATATCCTATTCATCGCTAATTTCAAGTATAAAAACTCATTTCACATCGACTAATATTATTGTTATATATCTAATAACGGCTAATTTAGCGACAGATTTTGAAAAAAAAAAATCATCATTATAACTCTATTTTCTTGTAGTGTGTTAAGGAGCTTTTCTAAGATCAAATGATATGACCTAGTATTTATGAAAATAAATATATTAGATATTCCCAAAAATAATCCACTAATTTTTATGCCAACCTCCGGTTCATACATGAGGAACTCCTATTTTTTAATATTCACATTGTGATGTTCTCAAGAGGCATCCATTGTTACTACAAAAATATTTGTTTCATACTGAAAAATTCCTTTTAAGGGGCGTCCATTGCATCAATTACTCTTGACTATTATCTTGCCAAGTCAAGAGATCCTTAAGCATATCATATTCGTATAACATAACAGCACCAATAAAAATCAACCATATGACTTCTAACAAGATTGTTCCACGAACTGTTGAGAGATATTTTTATGGTGATCTTGTCAATCTTGACTTAAGACACAGTCTACAATAAATATATCACCCTTTGCTAGATCAAAACCATCTAAATTAAATTGCCTCAATGTCATCTTTTGCTTCATGGTTGGAAACCATCCAAGCTCCTTTCAATTTGCAACATTTTTAAATCACTATCTTGTCTTAGAAGAATTTTGTTGATTCTACATTACTTTATGTTATTATCCGTTAGAAACTCGTTACTTTATCGATTAGAAACTCATTACTTTGAGATCAGATGACCTAGAATAAGGAGTTGCGTTTGAAGGTAGAGTCATGGAATTTGTGCATGCTTATTGTTTCCTCCTGATCATGTCTTAGGCCTCAAAGAACTGAATATAAACTATGTTATAACAAACTATTTTAGGTCCTTTGATGTTTCTCATTGAGAGAAAATATAATTTGATAGTTGACGAATACACATTCATTCACCTCTATTCCTTATTTTATCTTCAAATCCCTAGATAAATATATATAAATACATCTAACTTGTACAAGTTAACATACTACCTATTGTATATTAATAATACATAAATACATGTATTTAAATCCAAAATAAATAAATAAACAAAAGAAAAATAAAGGAAGTATTGTAAATACTGACTAACCCTATACCCCGAGACTAAGTCAATATCGACTTGGTTGGCAAGGAATAAAGTATGGTGAGATAACGACAAAATAATAGAGACACAGTGACATAGACACCTAGAAACCTTAGGTGCTCGATACACTGCACATAACCAAAAATTACACTAATTTATATACACTGACCTCAAATAAAGATATTTTCAACATAAAATATGTATACATTAATGTATAGAAAACACAAAAAATAATTGCAGATAAAAATAATGTAATGCATAACTGGGACACACAGATGAAAAGTTGTAAATCCAACTTCATAGATCAATAACTTCTAAATATGGACTCAAAGTTTACCAAACTCACATTCATTGTATTCTAAATTAAATCATCTATTTAATGAAAATGAGTTTATTAAAAGTAGAGTTAAGATACAAAAGACGGCTTTTTGGGGTCCCGTTTTACCATGTATCTATATATTTACTCATATATTTTATTCTTTATATTTTTACTCATCTTATATTTTTAAATAATTTTATAAATTATTATAGATACCTTAAAAATATAAATATAAAAGAAAACCATTTAAAATATATTTAAATAAATAATGTATTAAAATACATAGGTATATTACACCTATAAAGTATATATTTATTTATGTGTTTACATAAATTTATAAAAATTAAAAATATGTATTTAATTATATTATAAATAAATAAAATATGTAAATAGGGTAATACATATTAAAATACAAATAAAAATAATATCAATAAAATATAGATATATGTACCTATAATTACACTTGTAACAACTAACTATAATAAATAAGTCGATAAAAAATAAAAATTACCTAAAATAGTATATAAAATAAGAAATAACTTTCATATTTTGAGACTTGGTTAAGAAAATCATTTTTTATTTTTTATTTTTAAAATGTTTGTCCAATAGTGGTCCACGTGAACCAATGAGGCGTTGTCATTCGTTGACCTAGGTCAATTTGCCCCTACATGCTTTGGATCAGTCCATCATGGACATTTGACCATTTTGTCAATACTCGTAGCTCGTTCCAAGCATCCTTTTTTATCAATTCCTTAAAGAAAAATCTTCACAACTGCATCAGCCTTCATGTTAATTAGTGTGCTCCAATGGTCAACTTTTGAATCTCATGAAAACCCTAAATGAAGGTGGATGCTCCAATCAATGCATATATGTGTATAATATAGGGTCGCATTTTACTTCATTTGATTTCATTTAATATTAGCGTAAAAATCCAAAAAAATCGATCACCGGAGTACTAAGCTCTGGCCCTCTGTCCCAACATTATAGACTGCTTTCTGACAACTTGACAACCCTCACACATTCACCGTAATGCCTTCGATTATCTTAATCAATTAGTCAATCCAGATCTCGTACAGATCTAGGAATCGGGTGCTTCACCTCCGTTGTTCATTGGAGCACCTCCACCAGCATCATTTCCACCATTTTTTCCTTAAACCCTGGGTTGAGGAGCTTGCCCTTCGAGTCCTGAAGATTTTGCATAGATCTAGACACTTCAAAAATCTACCTAGAGCAATTTGGAACCCCTGAACTTCAGCCTAGACACCTGAAGCCTCCAGGCCTCCATCGTTGAGGTTCGGGCATTTTGAAGCACCAAATAGCTATGGAATCATCTGATGAGCACGAAAATCATTTAGAGATCCTAACGTCCGATCTTGGAGGGTCTGCGGTGCCAGATAAGACGAGTTTGGCAATCATCGTGTCGACTGCTCTCTCGGCTCTTGGATATCAACAATCGGGTGTATCAATAATTAAACCACTATAATGACCAATAATTAAACAAGGTGATTTAAAATTTATTATACTCTACAAATAAGTATGTATAGTATGCAAGTGTAGGGGTCAAACCACAAAGGAGCAATGGGGATATGTACAAAAATTGACAATCAATAGAGAAATTCAACAAATGCATTTTTCATGTTTTTATAGGGTTTTTCTAGTTTTGTGGATTTTTAATATTTTATATTTTATATGGATTTTTAATTTAATATTTTTTCTTTTAAATTTTATAAATTTTATTTTTCTTTTTTATCTTTTTCTAATTTTTAATTTCCTTTTCACTTTAATATGTAATATATAGATATATAAGTATATAAGTATAATAATTACTATATATGGTATAACAATATAATATATATAACCAGGAAAATACAAAAAGTTATAATCCTTTTATTTTTTATGGTTTGTAAAATATATCTAGGGATTTATAAATATCAATAGTAAATATAAGTAATATATAGTAAAAATATATAAGCTATATATAAGGTTTTCGACTTATAAATATAATTATATATAGTCAAAACGGTAAAATAAAATATTTTTGGATTTTTAATGTTTATCTCTATTTTTATTCATTTTTTATAATTTTTTTGTATTTTTAATTGATTAGAAGTGTCAATATAAGGCCTTTTAATACTAGGATAGATTGATTTGGAATTTAAAATTAAATAAATATCTCAAAAAATTCCAAAACTAGTTTTAAAATATAAATTAGATAAAATTCAAGAATAAAAATGGTTATTTTTGGGTTTTAAATAATTGTTAATGATTTAATAAGGTTTTGGGTTCCTTTATTTTTTAGCGTTTATCTTTTGTAAGTTTTAGTGATTTTTGGTCTGGGGTTGTAAAAAATAATAATAAATATACTCTAATTTTTGGAGTTTTTAGAATAATTTATTTTTTTGTATTTTTAAATGCAAACATGCGAAAAATATATTATTTTTTATATTTTTAAAATAAGAACATATTTTTAATGGCCTCAAGAAAATTATATGTGATTTAATATATTCCAGGCACTTAAAATAAATTTCTTAAGATTTTTAGATGCAAAGTTCTATTTTTAATAAGCAAAATACAGTAAATAAAATTACAGGTATTGGTAAGGACCTAAGTGCAATTTAAATAAACATACAATGCATTCTAGAACACTTTACAAAAATCCATGGGCCTCCAAGGAAAAATCCCTGAATATTCAATTTAATACATACTTGGAGGGGCATAAATGCAATATCTAAAAAGTTGCATGTCCTTGTTGCAATTTTCATAAAAATATACATGAGAATTTAAAATCCTTGGACCAAATAATAATACAAACCAATAAGGGGTCCCTGTAAAATGTCCAGCCCCCTCAACTGTATGCGCATGTGAGGTGATGTGGATTGGACCTAAATGGAGGTTTGAAATGCAAATATTACAAAAAACTTTTGAACTGTAAATGAAAGTTTGTGGACAAAAAAATACAAAATTCACAGAGTAAAGGATCAAAAATACCCCTCGCGCGTCGATCAACGGTCGAGGCCCTTCACTTGCCACGCGTCACTTCCTAGATGCATGATGAAAGATCGATGATGGACGGGTGTGATTAGATTCAGTCATTGGATCTGACGGTGATGGGCTCCTCGATCCAGCAGCAGCAGCTTCACTTGGAACGTAATCTTGATTGGATGGTTGGGAGTTCTCCTGGAAGAACAAGGAAGAACTCCTAGCAGGACGAGCTTCAATCCGAGCTCCTGATCGACCCCGAGCACCGGCTCCCAGATGTCGCAAAACAAAGCTGAAGGTTCTCGTGTCAGCTAGGAAGCTCAGAAGGGTCGGGGACCTATCGATAGGGCCTTGTAGTGCCGGGAAGATGGAGATCCAGAATTGCCTTTGACCCAGCAAAATTCGACTCCAATTGGGTCCTCAAGCACTAAAACCTGCAAGGTTAGTGTCGCACAAGAAAAATAAAAGCCATGGGCTTGTTTTTGGTCCAAAATGAGGGGGGATGAGTCAGGCAGAGATCTCTGACGTTGGAGGCGGCGAAGATAGATATCTGATCTCCTGATCTGGGCTCGATCAGGGTGAACAGAGCTGAAGGAGATGTAGAGAACACAAAGGGGATGGAGATGAGGCGGTCAGATGATCAGAACAGGGTGCAAGGCGATGTGAAAAAGTGGCTGGGGCACTTTAGCTCCGGTGAACTATGATCTTCGATTTTACGCAATATTAGATGAAATTAAATGAAATAAAAACCTAAATTGTGCTACTTATAGTTCTAGAAATGGAAAGAGCAAGAAAAATGGAGGCTCACCTTCTTGAGGACAAGGAGCACAGAAGCTCTTTCAGAAAGTCTCCGGTAAGGGCTTGGATCGTGTCTCTACCTCCTCTTACGCATTGCAAATTGACTAGGAGCTTGATGTCACCTAGATCGACTTGTTGGCTAAGAATCTGAGGGGTCAAGGGGTTGGAAATGAATCAAATTTGAAATGGGGCTCAACGAGGGTTATATGTATAAGGTGCCCTTGACCTAGGATTTTCATGCAACCCGATGGTTGACTCGAGGGGATCTTGGGTCTGCATGAAAGATCATTGGGAGATGAACAAGTTTGCAGAAGGAATCGAAGTGAGCAGGGGCTTGATTCGAGCCACAAAAATTGGAAAAGAATGGAGGGTGCGTAGTATGGACCGGTCCAAGGAGGCAGGCAAGTCAGTTGACCAAGGTCAGCAGTCCATGCCTCCTCATTGATTCACGTCACGTGCTACGCGATAAAACATGGATTAAATCCTTTATTAAATCAATTTAAAATAGTAAATGATTTTATTATTATTTTGTCAAAATATGAGAAATGCTTAGCATTTTACGTAGTAATTTATTGTGATTTTTATTTATTTTTACAACTTAGTTTATTAGGTGTTAAGTTTTATATGTCTAATTACATGTATATTTACCTATATATGATGTATTTTATTTTTATCTTGTATTTATTTTTTATTTTATATTAATTTATACACATAATTTTTATATTTATAACTTATTTAAGTACATATGTTCATATGTTTATTTATTTTGATGAAGTTATTTATTTACTTAAATAAATAGGTATATATAGTACACACAAAATATATGTATCTTTTACCTATATATTAAAGTATAATATTTATTTTATTTTTGATGGTTTTAAATTTTTTTATTATGCACATGTATTTTAAATAATATCTATAAATTTATAAAAATATAAAAAGTGAAAAATATAAGGAGTAAATATATAAATTATTTTATACAAGTATATTGCACAATGAGGGCCCAAAATCCAACTTTTGCGTCCTAAATCTAAATTGAGTGAAATCATCTTGATTAAATTGATAATTTAATTTTATGGACAAAAAAGATGAATTTTGTGAATTTTGAGCTTGTATGGAGAAGATACATGTTTGGGAAGTTTTCTTTGCGACCATTTATTCTGTGTGTCCTGGATAACTGTGTATTATTTTTGCATGAATAATTTTGTATTCATCTTTGTATTTTTATTTACAACTTTCATATAGAGGATTTTATTATTTAAGATATAGAAATAAGAAAATAAAATTAGTCCTAAAATGTATTTATTAGAGAATATAAATGAGGGTTTTTATGTATTTATTGGCCCTTATCTCCCCTACTTTATTTCTTGTCAACCAAGTCATCATGACGATAGGGTCTCGTGGTTTAGGGTCACTCAATGTCTTTGACGCTTCATTCTTTTTCTCTTCTTTTCTTAATTCTTTTATTTTGAAATTATATCAAGGATTTTATGCAATATTTACAGTATAAATAGTAAGAGTTATTTATGCACTTTAATGTTATTTACATACATTTAACAAGGGATTTAAGACTAAAATGAGAGAATAAAGGTGATGAAATGGAGATTCATGATCCGCTTAGGAGCGTAAATAGCATCTCAACAGTGAAAGCAGATGCTGGAGTCACTCAAGAGCACTGATCGAAGCTCGCTAGTCACTTATTCTTCAGATGTTCTTACAGGGCAGCTTAGGACCGTCCGATCAAGAACAAGTCCCAAGCATAGCAGTTGCTGTAGGATGAAGCCGCTCGCACCCACCCGATCAAGAATCTAGATCTAATCCAGACCCTCCATCTATGAAGCGGTATCTGTCATTGTCCATGCACCACATGGATAAGCGAAGAGATCCTAGTCGTCCATCAGCATGTCATTTGGGGTATTCTGCACCAATCACCTGGGCCTTTTGTTTTTAATATTTAGCATTCAAACTTTTATTTGCAGTTGCAATATTTCTGTAATATTTAAATTAAGGACCCTAAACTTCTGTTATTTGCTCATTAGTCGAATGTCAGGTCACCTCACATGCCCATACACATGAGGCACTTGGACATTTAGCGTGGACCTCCTCTAGGTTGTGTGTTATTATTTGGTACTATAACTTTGAATATCAATATAATTTTTTCAAATAAATTGCATACTTGGACCTGTGGATTCTTTTATTTGCATTTATACCTTTTCCAGGCAAGTATTGTATTTAATTACGCAAATATTGCATGAATACCCTTTGACTTTGTAAATATGTTATTAAATGCTCTGCAACTTCTTGGAAACTACAAATAGGTCCATGTATTGTTGATTTATTTGTGTTTGTATTTTAATTATCACAAATACCATTTTCATCTAAAAATTATAGTAAAATTATATAAAGTGCTTGGAACCCTATTTTACCACATATATTTTTCGTAAGGGAATTAAAATTATTTTCCAATTTATAAAAAAATAAAACATTGCATTCCCTACTGTTTAGCATTTAAAAATCCATAAAAATTATAAAATGATTTCGAAAATTCCCCAAAAAAACTTTGTTTAGTCGTATTTAATTATATGTCATCTGTTGTCCAAGTATTTTTGAAAAATATTAAGTAAAACTCCTAAAATTGAAAAACCCTAAAAATCTTAGAAAATTTTGCAAAAATTATAGAAAATTTCAAAAATATAGTTTTCTATTCTTGAATTTTCTTTAACATAATTATTTATTATTAAAATTATTTTAGGGTTATTTTGACACTTATATTTATTTATTAAACCCTAAATAATGTCACTAATTTTATTTATATCCTGTTTTGACTCATTTCAACATTTAAAAATACTAAAAATTATAAAAATTACCCCAAAATCACCAAAATAGATAAAACGTTATAAAACACAAATATATTATATTTTGTCCATTTTGGTTTTGCTTGTTACATTTTAAAAATCCAAAAACATCTTTTCTATATACGCTATCTATATAGTATATTTACTATCTCTATTATATATTTTATTTCCTTAAAAATTAAAAAAACAAAAATTTGCAAACTTAAAAACAAATATATATATATATAATATACAATCAAATATATATTAAAACACATAAAACATTCAAAAACCAAAAAATAAAAATAAAATCTCAAAGTAGCCTACTCAATATTTTCTTTACTCTGTGTGCTCTCAGTGATTCGACACTCTACACACTTTCCTCTATATACATTTTTGTAGAGTTATAATAAATTTTAACTCACACACAATCACATTGCTTATCATTATTTGTGGGTTAATTGTTGACGATTCAATTGGGTCGGGTGTCACGTGCCAAGAAAGCAGCCGATACATCGATTGCTGGATCTGACTTATTGGACACCAAAGGCCCTCCAAGATCGGACCTTGGTTCCTTGGATCGATCGAGTTCATCAATAATCATACTATTATCATACAATAAGTCTTATAAATGTTAGTAATAAATTTAGCGAATATACTAGTCACTAAGGGGAGTGGAGAGTTTGAAATGCTTTTACTTAAGAGAAGCTCGAATACGCATGAGGTGCTCATTATCTGTTATCTAATGGAAAAAATAATTGTGTAGAAATATTTTATATGCATGTGTCAATATTTATGAAAATTGTTTTGATCAAAGCCACAAGTAACTAGAATTTGATATTTTTTTCTTTGTTCCTCCTTAAAGCCACAAGTAACTAGAATTTGATATTTTTTTCTTTGTTCCTCCTTAAATTTGATGTATGTTTTACATTGATGCTTTGTAGGGGTTGTAATAATGAAAATGAAAAAGAATCATATTTTCAATAATCATTTTAGATTTGGTTTATATTGCACTTTGATTTCAATGAGTATAGGCTAGGAGTAGATTACTTTATTCACCACTGTATCGTGAGAAAACCTTCAAAAGGGGGCTTTATACCATCATAAAGATAATAATACACAGTATATTAGGTATGATTCCAAACTCCTAGGTATAACAATAATGCTAGACACTTTTTGATTTAAAAAGGCATCATATTGGATATGGATTGCTTATTATAGTGGAAGAAGGATCATACTTTGAAATCCAAGAGATCATACTTTGAAATCCAAGAGTCAACAGATATGTCCTTCCACTTTTTTATCAACAATATTGCATATAGTTTGCTTAAAATTTATGTAGAAATTTTTCTCAAAATATTATGTAGAAAATACTTAGTGTTGTTCTACTTATTTTTAATCTTATAATTGGAAATACAAAACATTTATAGATTGATGTCTCTTGGTGGCTTATATCTAGAGTTGACATGATCATATACTACTTTGAGAATCCTTGAACATGTTATCTGTTATTTTCATATATTCCTATAATTATCATTACTAGATAGTGAAGATGGCAAAGCACTACACAATTATATAAAAAAGAATTATGAAAAAATGATACTACTTGTATTAAAAAAATGGTAAAGCCTTCTCCCACTTTAAGTAGGGTCGGCTACATGGATTCTTGCTCAAATCCATGTTGAAAGATCCGACTATTTTTTACGATGATTGTCGGCTACCTAACGTTACCCCCCACAAGGGGGGATTTGAACCTTGATCTTATGGGAGGAAGGCACACTACACTACCACCACACCATTGAAGTAAGTAGTTCTACTTGTATTAGGATTAGGAAATTGCATACTAATATATAAGAGTTGGATTCCATGTAATCCTTGAAGGAGATTTCATTAGAAGAGATATTATCGGAATCTTGATGGAGAAAATTTGATCTTGATTGATTGAGATCTTAATTAATTTTGATAATCAATCTAAGATTGTACATGGACCTATACAAGAGAGGGTGGGTGGTGTCATACAATCACAACCGTAAGAGGAAAAATAAAAAGAGACTAAGAGCATAAAATGGAGAGAGCGATGGAACGAAGAAAGTTGTACTCATTCTTCTTTAGTGATTTTTCTTATCCGGTGATCATGAGAGTTGTTTGATCATCGTTATATTGAGGTGTCTTCTTCTTTATGTGCTTATGGGGTAGTGATTGATTGCGCATCCATAGGTTCATATCACATAAAGTGTTATGAAAGTAGAGGTGTTATCAATTTTATTCCCAACCACTGGTGTTAGAGCCAGGTTCGACATTATCAATAAGAGACAACACAACTTATTAGAGACAAGTTCGATATCAATATCATAGCGTGGTTTGACGTCGTCAAGAGAACATGATGAACATATGCACATTTATATGAGGTAACGAAGAATTAGTTGTTATAGTGAGTTGTTGGATTCAGAAGCCTTCAGAGTTTTATCATGGAGATCCATGAGTCCATATTACAGATTTTGCATGCTTCGTACGATGTAGACAGTTCAAATTGAGAAGATTCTGATCTAATTTTTATATCATGCAAGGGATATTGTAGCATAAAGGATGGCAACATTTATATCAAGAGTGCATTATTCTCCATGTAACCCTTCAAATGGAAGAACAACTTTACCTTAGAGAAATATTGGATGAATAACATAATCATGTTAAAAGGACTTGTGAAAGCACTTCAGTGAAAAAAAAGAAGTCAGAGAAGACGAAAGAGGAAGAGTGAAAGGTGAGCCATATTGAAATAGTGCAATAGTTATATTCATGGAAAACAACTCTCTTCAAGAAGTCGATAGCCTCGATGATCCGACGGAGGTTTGCATGAAGCTCGAGGAATGATACAAATCCAAATCTTTGAGAAACATGATATGATGAAGAAGAGGATCTATGATCTATAGATGACCGACACAATAAAGATCGATGCATACTAGCATGAATTCAATAAGATTTTAACATATGTGCTCACACTTGAGGAGGAGAACGAGAAAAGGGTCTCTTTACAAAGAATAGGACAAGGTGTTGATCTTGTTGAATTCGTATCGAACTTCATATAATCTTATTATGATGATCGTACTCTGTGACAAGGAAACCATCACATTAGATGAGACAATTGCTTCGTTTCTTATTGATGAGTTGCAATAGAGGTTGATAGATGAGGAAACAAACGATGAAGGTCGTGTGATGGCAACCAAGAGAAGATTCTAGGTCAAGAAAGTTGATGTTCATAGGTTGATCCAAGTTATAAGGTTCAAGTAGACGCTTCTATTGTGACAAGGAGTGTCACAAAATAGCTAAAATTCTGAGACATGAGAAAGAGAAGAAGAAGGTCTATGAATTGAACTCATACCAAGAGTATTCCACCATAGTTTGTAAGGAGACTTTCTGCATGTTTAGATTATGCGTGCTCATTTAGGGAGCAGTTTATTATATACCAAGAATGACTTATGGGATAGTCAAGTTGGTGGGTGGAGAGGTTCACCATGTTAAGGGAGTAGCATATGTGCAATTTCGCATATTTGGCGGGCATTATAGACTCTGAAAGATGTTCAACACATGCCCATAGACATAAAGAATCCAATTTTACTTGGAACAATCAAGTCACGAGTACATCCAGTCGCCATTTAAAGGGGAGTTCTCATAGCAAGCAAGGGAGCATGCATGGTGACGCGAGGAACATGGATGTTGAAAATGTTGTACAAGCTCGAGCGAAGCATCGTGCCAAGTGATGAATCTCTAGTATTTGTTTTGTAGGACAAGTAGCAAGATAAGAGAACAAGATACTATTGACAACTCTATTGTAGAAGCACACAACAAACAGAAGCTAGTGTATAACTAGAGAATGATGGCATAATATATACTCAAAAGGGGTGTGCCACATTAGAATGCACGGCATCGAATTGTGCGAACAAATACCATGGAGAGGGCATGTCGAGGGCTCCCATGATGGGTGCGACGTGTAGAGATGGTGGTAACTTGCGAGAAGAACTTGCAATGCTAAGGAGAATCAAGATGATTTGAAGATCGTGGTCGATGTGGTGGAATTCAATTCAACAGGGAGATTGTTAGGATTGAAAAATTACATTCTAATACGATAGTGTTAATTCATATAATATCCTTGAAGGAGATTCTGTACATCAGGTTCGTGATTGATTGAGATCTGAATGGATTGAGATTACTCGTGACACTCAATCTAATATTATATTTGGGCTCATGTAAGATAAGAGCTTAAAAAAGGATTTATTGGAGCATCGCAGAGGAGCTTAAAGCACCCTCCTTACTTCCAACTATTGTTTTTTTGATAAGCTTAGCTTTAAATTCAATTTTTGATATATTAATTACAAATTTCTTGATTGATTTTGTCTTTAATCTCTAGTCATCTGCGCACACGCAGGAATCTTGCCCAAGCAAAATCATAAAATGATGCTCTCTCATGGGACGTTGCCGGAAGTTTTTATGGGGAGTTTGCTTTTTCACGATGATAGGAAAAAAATCAAGCTCTTTTGAAATTTTATTTAGGCTATTTTTTTGGAGATGCCTAGAGATTCCGGTTGTATCTAAATTCTGGCTATCCGTTTTTTCACGTAATTTTTATGTGGCTTACGGGCCTTTTATTTTAGATGCCAAATATGAACGTCACTAAAAAAACAAAATCTTAACCCCATCAATGTTAAATTTATGACTTTGTCACTATCTAAGGGCCCGTTTGGTAGGAGAATAAGCAGGAATAAGGATGAGGAATAAGGGAAATAAGGGTCTATTCTTCGTTCGGCTGGAGGATAAGAATAAGGTGAATAAGGTGAAATAAAGGTAGGTAAGGTGGGATAAAGATAGGAATAAGAGTGAAATAAGATGAAATAATGGGGAATAGTCGTACCACGGGGAAGCGTGTTGGGGGCTTATTCCCCTTATTCCATCCCACCTTATACCCCAAACGAACAGGGCCTTAGAGTCACTGCTTAGGGGTGCACATGGATCGGATAAAATCCGTAATCCGATCCAATTCATTGTCATTGGATTGGATCGGTTTGGATTTATAAGTTTAATGGATCAGATCGGATTGAACTTTTACAAATCCGTTCATTTATGGACTGGATCGGATTATTGTTAAAATCCAATCCGTTAATCCGTTAATAAATAAATATATAATATATAAAAACTCATTTGTTGTTATTAAAGCATGTCATATATTTTATTTTATTTGAAAGCTATGTGTAAATATCCAAGCTGCTCACATTTATAGTTTACATCCAATTGTACTTGTTGGAAACCCCCTTACCCCACCCCCATCAATTGGTTTAAAAAAAGTAATATTTACCAGTAGTGTCCTTGACGTCCTTCCATTTTTTCAAAGAAAACATCTTTCTTAAAAAACATACCTAAACTCAAAACTCCTTTTGGGCCCCTTTCAAACTAAACACCCACCCGGACGTCACATCTCTCCTCCCTCAAAAGTACATATCTCTGTCGGTTGCCACCCTTGACTCCAATCGCGTGTATGATGCCAGATCTCCCTCGTGTATGAGCAACCAAACCTCCATCGCGCACGACATCCAGACCTCGTCATCGGCTCTCTCTGACCTCCCTCACGCTGCAGCCAGGCACCTTAGGTGCCTCCTTCTAACATCGTGCCATCGTGCATGGTCCTCACCCTAAACTCCCGCGTGCATAACCCTCCCCTCTCGCACCGCGTTGTCAAGCAGGTCGGTTGCAGGTTAGTTGTAGTTCTTATTTGATATACACAAACTTGCAATTTTATTAAAAGTCAACGTGATACTTCTATAATTTCTACAAATTATAGGTACGTTATTTATATTTAGTTATGCAATTATTGTTCATACTAAATCAATAACAAGCACATATTTTTTGTTTCCCAAAAAATAACTATCATTTTCTTTAATACTCTCAATTTTAGAGCCATGATTCAAATGCCGAGGTCTAATGTGCTACAATCTTAATCATAGTCTATGATGTGATAGTAGGTGAGCATTAAAAATCCGATCCAATCCGATCCAATCCGTGATCCGATGGATTGGATTGGATTGGATTTGCATGTTTAATGGATTGGATTGGATTGGGAAAATAAAAAATCCATTGAGTATGGATTGGACACGGATTAAACCAAAATCCGATCCAATCCGATCCATGTGCACCCATATCAGTGCTTACAGAAAGTGAAATTCAATTAAAGGGACAAAAGATTGCGACGAAACGAAATAATCTATTAACGAAAAATGAACATATTGCATGAATATATAATGATCCAAACGTATTATATTGTGATATATAAAAGAAGATTGCAAAGATGTGTGGCATCTTCATGCAGCTAGGGTTTCATCTCCAAGGATCATGGCTCGCGAGATGGACGAAAACAAATGGGAAGAAGAGGAAGAGGAAACAGCAAACGTACCTCTAATTTCAACAAAGTAAAACGGATTCCATGGAAGAGAAGGGAGAGGAGGTCTCCTATAGAGGTGGACGGAGGAGGAGCGCTGCTGCTTCTAAGATGTCTGCAAAATAACCTCAACTGCAAACGAAAACCCACAATACATAAGCAAACAGGGACGAGGGATAGAGCTGCTTCTTATCTATTTCCCCTTTTGCCCCTCCCCGCTTCAGGACGTGGCGGTCGGTGAGGGGTTGCCAGGAGGGGCATTACCGGAGTGGCGGGATTGAGATCTGGAAATGGCGAATGACAGAAATAGTAACAGATGTATCGGGAAAGAGAAAGGAGCTTCTCCGATTTTTCATGGCGAAAGTTGCGCTTTGTCTCAATGGCCCATGCTGTTCCAGATCTTTAAAACAACTCGCTCTGCGATGGTGATGACCCTGTTGAGAGAACTCAGAGAAGAACCGCATGTTCTCCTATTTATAGTAGGGCTCGTTTTGGATGTCTTGTATCGGTTTTAGGTTTATGAATCTCGTATGTTCAAATCGTTTCCAATGGATACTCATGTTGTGAATATTTCTAATCTGATGCCGTTTGCTATTTTTCTTAGTGGTCATTGTTCCGATGAACATTTTAACAACTTAAATTCCAATAAAAAAGGAGGGGTTGTTTCAGTTGTGCCCTTCTTATGTATTGCAATATCAGTTGTGCATCTCCCTCTTTTGAAATACCAATTCTACCCTTGACTTTTTCCACAACGATCACTTGTACCCTTTGAGTTAGTTGTTGTCAATCTACATTTTAAACAGAGGTTAACTTTAGAGACACAATGGTAATTAGATAAAAAAATTGAGGTAGACGCATCTTTTTCTTCTCTTTTTCTTCTTCTTCTTCTTTCCACTCTTCCTCCCTCCTCCCCCCTGCAGCCTTCCTCCTCCTCCTCCGACCACCACCTCCACTGCCTCCCATATCCACCTCCTCCTTCGACCACCTCCTCCTCCAGTCCATCCTTCTCCGCCACCTCTCCCTCTCCTCCACCCCCTCCCCCTTCAGTCCCTCCTCGTCCTCTACCCCTCCATCGCACCGAATTTCTTTCACCTCTACTCGCAGAGGCCTCTATTTGCCTCGGTGGACTTATCCACTCCACCACAATCACCGACACCCAAGTGGAGCTCAACGCCATCTGGATCCATGGCATCACCGGGAGCCCAATCTACGACATCGCTTGTAAAGTCAGTGTCCTGATGAATAACCATTCATCTACCTTGATTCTTCTATTTTATCTTTAAATTCCTAACAAAACACGTGTAAATACAACAAATATGTATAACTGAACATTCAATATTCTTCTGTAAGTAAGACTTTAATACATGTATTTAAAATTCAAAATTACAGAATAAAGAAAAGAAAATAAAATTAAATGAAATATCAAAAATATTGAATGACCTTAAACCCTGAGACTAAGTCAATATTAACTTGGTTGATCAAGAATAAAGTAGGGAGAGATAAGGGCATGAATACTGTACAAAAATATTAATTTTATACTCTTTAAATTATCTTTTTTATGCTATTTGATTCTTCAATATAAACACCTCAAATAATAAAATATTCTACATGAAACTTGTGCATATTAATATATAGAAAATTACAAAAATAATAGGCAATAAAAATCAAGCACAACGCACTTTGTACACACATATGAAAAGACTGCAAACATAAGTACACATATTAATATCTACTCCATACGAATTCCAATGAAATCAAACTCACCTCCATTGTATTTAAAATTATATTATCTATCTAATGAAAAGTGGTTTCATTTTAAATATAACTAAGATATAAAAGCTGGTTTTTAGGGGTACCAGTAGTCGGCATCTGTATGTAAAAATAATTTATTCCCTTCTTTACATTTTTTATTTTTAAATAATCATTCATATTATATAATACAAACTAAAAATACAAACATAAATAAACATATTCAAAATACACTTAAAATAATTTATATACTTAAATATATAGGTATACTATACCTATAATATATATACATGTAATTATTTCCATATAAAAAAACATAAAAATACAATAAAATATGTAAATGTGTATTTAATAATGTTATAAATATATAATATATATAAATATAATATTATGTATCTAAAATATAAAATAAAAATATAATATACAAAATATAGTTATATATACCAATATATGTACTTGTAAATATTAACATCTCATAAATAATGTGGTAAAAATAAATAAAATTACAGAAATATAGTTTACAAAATTATAAACATTTTTCTTTTTTAAGTCTTATTTAATAAACCTATTTACTATTTTTTGTTAAATTAATACATAATTTTACTTATTTTCTATCCAGACTTGATCCTACATGGACCAATCAGAACTCTGCGACTTTTGACCACCTGACCAACAACCCCTTCTGCACTATCTTATGCTCTGACCTTGTTAGAGCATGTGACCACTCCATCTTCTCCGTTTTTATACACCTTCCCCTCACCTTCTTGCACCTTCTGCACTGCAAGATTTGGGAGCCCATCCTGTACCCATTCCACCTGACTAAGAAGTTCACAATTCACCACATTTGAAGACTGTTGTCAGAGAGTTATGCCTCTCTCACGCGATCGACACTTCCTAGCACACGCCATATAACAAAGCTCAATTATTCTAATGCAGAGAGCTCTGTCTTGATTCCACAATACATTTGAACCTCTCAATCGGCCGATTTAAGCCACAAGTTCCCATGTCCAAGGGACTCACACATTACCAAGGTTTTAAAAACTGAACTAGACATCAAACCGAGCAAGTACCGATTTTTTGTTTTTATGGTCGGACCAATGGGATCGACTAGTCAAACTGGTGATGCCGTCAACGGTTCATAAAAAACAGAAAAGACCGAACTGATATACTGTTGGTTTGGTTCGTATGGTTTAACCGGGTCGAACCGCGTTAGACCGATAGTATCATACAAATAAATATGAAAATTGCTACATCATATCTTTAAAGGGTCTATATACTCGTGTCCTTCTAAGTTTTTCCAAAAACACTTATACTCCCTTTTTCTACAATTGTGCGCTCCACTATATTTTTACAAAACGGATTGTAGTGACATTTTATTAGTACATGTGTGCCCCTATATTATACCAACATAAGGATAATATTATGAAGAATATAGGAGCACAAAAGACATTGCTAAATGTTTGGGGTATAAATGTCATTAGAAAAACTCAAAAGAGAATAATAAACATATTTTGTAAGATTCATATGTGTGTGCGATGTATAAAATTAACAATTTTAAAACTATTTAAAATTTAATTAATAACAAATGTTTTTTTATTTATTACTTCTCTGGTATAACTATGACAATGTATTCTTCCTTTGTTGTTGTTGGAAGTAGACAAACTCATGTAATATGTGAGAAGAGAGGCAATGCTTATATGGCATGAAGGGAAATGTGATAATGGGTCATTGACACATGTCGAAGGAGAAGAGAAAAAGAAGCACTATACTATGGTTAGAATAAGAGTAGATTATGAATAATTTTTCAAAGTTTACATTTTCTTAAATTATCAAAAATTATTTTTTGTCAAAGATGATTGATTGAATTGATGGTTTGGTTCAATTGCTTCAACTAAGTTTAAGCGATCCAACCGGATTTTGATTGGTTTTTATTTTATGAATAATAATCGAATGATTGAATTTTCTTGTGCTTGTTAGTTTAACTGGTTGAACCGACAAATCAGATTCGATTTTTAAACATTGCATATTACCATTGCCAAGCCGCTCACTCGTTCGTGTATTTTTCTCTTCGATTTTGGGAGGAATCAGATATTGTTGAAGTTGCAACCATTTTCTAGTACATAAGGCGAAGGAAAGAGGGGACTTGACTCCTTGTTTTTTAGTGGTCGGACACCATTATCTGTCTCTGCTGAACCTCATCTTCAGGCTGCCATGAGAGTCGACAACCCTCGATCGGGAAGCTTCCAGGAGTCCAAACTAACCATCGGCGAGCTTTTTGGCGTACTAATGTGACCAGGAGGGAGTGGCGGAGGAGTCCTCGGGACGTTGAACTCCGCTCCTATGGCGCTGCCATCAAGGGCCAATAGCTGCTCGGAGAAGAAGGCTCGAGGGGTCAACCCTTGTAACTTTGATTATTTTTGTTTTTCTCGTCTTGCATTATTTTTGTTGGCGAACTTTTGGTGGCGATGTGTATTAAATAGGCTCGATTTTTACATTTGTTTTCATAATTTAATAAAAGAGGTCGATGGGACTGCCCGCTCCTTTTTTGGCAAATTCTTTTTGAAAAATACCGCCATGTATATTCATCCCTATATCCCTCCTATATATCATTCGAATTTCGTCAGAAACAGAGACTCTTACGGCCTCTATCCAGACATGGTCGATTTAAAAAACCCTGCGATCTGGCATATAGGAGGGACATAGGGATGACTACACATAGTGATATTTTTCCAAAAAAATAAAAAAATTTTGCGAAAAATAGGATGGGGGCAGCAATGTTGGCTGCCCCTAAGGGGCAGCCCCATCTTTCCCTTAATAAAATTACTAGTATTAATTAGAATATGTTTCGTGAACTTTTATGTATTTTGATCTGAAATTCATATCATGGTTATTTTGGTAGATTTATGACTTGAGAGAAATCTAACATTTGCCTTTTCGGTAGATACACAAAACTCCTTTCTGGATTTCTAAAATATTGCCTTGATTTTGTTTTAAAAATATCTATAGGTTTTGCTTAGAAAGTTCATTTGAATATCACATACAATATTTTGCAAATCTCTTTGAGCCATATGTTCCACTATCTGTATCATCTCAAATTTTGGCTTGCAAAGATTTTCCTGTTTGGTATTTTCTAAAAATAAAAAACCTAAAATGTCACTATTTATCTTACTTAAATAATTATAGATCCATTGTCTATCCAACAATTATGATTATCTTACTTAATGCATTATAAATCCATTATCTATTAACCAATTACGAATACTCAGGAAATATGCCTCTAATTTCAAAAAATTTTATATATTGTTAAAATATACAAACACTGAAAATATAAAAAAAATCAGATAAAAATTCATGCAGTTGCAAAATGCAAAAGCGCTCCTCAATTTGTTTCCCTAGACCTAAGTTACAGTTTAAAAATATTCTTAAAACTTTCTAGAACCATTTCCTAGTTTTAGCTTTAGTTTATTCCACTCGACCTTTTTGCTTATCTTATTTTTCCTTTGTTCTTATTTTTATAAAATCCCCTTAAAAATAATTTTAATTTTACGGTATTTTTTAACTATATTGTAGCTTAGAAGATATTTAAAAACTTATAAAAACAATAATAAGAATTTTTTAAAAAAATATTTAAAAACTCTTTTTTAATATCAATAGAAATCAAAAATATAAAAGGTAAATATAAAAACATAAAATAAAATCAAAAGAAAAATATAAAAACATAAACTAAAATCAAAATTAAGAGGAGTTTTTACCTCGTGAACCATAGAATCAATGTAAATTACCTTCTCGTCTTTTAAATATCATTATTATCCCCTTGACCCCGTAAACTTGCGAACTCTTACCTTACAAATTGTGTAGTTAACTGTCATCTATTTGGTTGTTAAAACTAACTAGATTCTACTAATTTCTTTTACATAATACTCATTTTTATTAAAATTAGAATGAATGCCCTCCTTCCTTTCTCCCTCCTCACCCTCCTCCTCACCTCCCTTTCCCCACTGGGTACAATCTCCAACCACTCCTAGCCTTCGCTCCACCTCCCCTGCATCACCTCGAGCCTCCTTCCCGCCTTCCCCACGTCGCTCAGAGCTCCAGTCCCCTCGCTTGTGCCGCCCCAAGCCTCTGCGCCACCCGAAGCTCCAGCGCCATCGCTCGCGCCGTCTCGAGCCTCTCACGCACTGCCCGAAGCTCTATCCCCCCTCCCCCGCACCGCGCCGAGCTTCAGCCCTCTCCCTCGCGCCTCATGGCCCCCGCCCCGCCTCTACCCTGCCTTCATCTCACCATCCTAAGCTCTGGGCGCCATGCCTCGCGCCTCCTAACATCCGCTATGCCTCCACCACATCACTCGAAGCTCCAGCCCCTTCCCTCGTGCCTCCATAGCATGTCTGGTTAGACTAACCCAAGTTATTGACTTGGGTAAAAGCAAAATTGATGACTTAGTTGTTGGGGTAAGACAGAGCAAGTATACAGCGTTAATGAGAAAATAACGATGTTTACATGATCGAGAAAGTAATATACAATGATTTCAGGA
Organism: Ottelia alismoides; assembly: GCA_037367405.1. NCBI lineage: Eukaryota > Viridiplantae > Streptophyta > Magnoliopsida > Alismatales > Hydrocharitaceae > Ottelia > Ottelia alismoides. Next base: position 56,213 of record JAZKJV010006261.1, on the reverse strand, counting down.
TTTGTGGGGTAAAAATCCTAAAATAAAAATAGATATTAAAAATATAATATTATTAAAAATACGGGTATTAATATATCTATAAAAAAAATCACAAAGAGATCAAAAACCTCAAAGATACCTATTACTGGGATTTATTTTATGTAACACCAAATGTAGTGCCTTGCCTTAAGTTTAACAAAACCATGTAGCTCTCGTAAGTCTATCTTCTTGAGTTTGATATTGGGCTTACCCAAGTATAATCCACATACAATGTGTACACTTACACATATTTACACAATTTTTTTTTGATTGAGTCATTTCTCATGTGATGCACTTCCCATTATTAACATGTTCTTACTACACTTGGTAAGACTTAAATCAACTTGTAAGACATGGTTGATGCATATTGATTCAAGGAGAGCCATGTCTTTCAAAGAGGGGATGATTTGTGCCCCTCTTATGTTGTTGAATTGGAGGATGTTAATCTCATCTTTTTTTATCATGAAGGAGGCTTCTACCAATGGGTGGATATATCAGGTGCTTCAACTTATTGGGATTCTATTGGGACCAACTTTAATGGTTTGAAGAGGGGAATGACTATGGATTTGACTCAGTTGGGCTATATGATTACTAAGAATTGCATGGTGTTTCCTTAGGAGATAATTTATGGTGAGAATGTTCTCGGGCATGAGAAGTCTCTTATTTGGTCTTGGTTTTTGTAGCTTCTCTATGTGTTTGAAAATGGTAGAGCTTTTACTAAATTATTATATGTGTTGTACTTGAACTTGTGAATATATAATGTAATTGGGCACACATCTTTTCAATGCTCTTCTTTTTTCCTTAAAAAAATAAAAACGGTAAATTTTGAGCTAACAATAATTTGAAAGAAAGGAACTAACAATAATTTCCGATAAAGAGTGATTTCATTGCTGTATACACTGTACAGAAAGTTGCTTCAGCTAAAGTTGCTAAGCATGAGAAGTCTTGTATTTGACAATCAACACGTATTCATCTCTTTTTGTTTTGATACCTTTGGGTTCTTGACAACTGAAGTGGTAGAGCTCCTCAGGAGGGTCCAAAAAATTATGTACAGCAATGTTATAGTTCTCATATCTATGGATGTTGTGTTTCGTAGAATTGTGTTTGTCATCCGAAAGGGATTGATGGCGCAGCTTGTTGCCCGTCTTCCATCAATCTGTATGCAATTTGCTATAGTTAAAATTAAAAAAAACGAGAGAGAGAGAGAGAGAGGAAAAATGTCTCTTTTGGCATGAATCTTCTTTTCTTGGTATTCTATCCATTTGTTATTATATGTAATGGAAATTGCTATGTATGAACATGCACTTGTTGAAATTTCAGTCAAAGTTAATACCTTCGTTATAAGAATGCCCGACCAAATTTGTGATATTATAAACACAAATGACTGGATCTAAACTCTTTTCAGACTAAATTAGGTTAGTTTTTTCAATATTTAATGGTACTCAAACTTGGATACTCATTAGGTACTTACTCGATCACATCCCTAGGTTCCCTTTGATTTTGAAGTTTCGGTTGTTGTTATCCGGTTGTAATTACGATTTCAATTTAATATAGCCCATTTTAAAAGAGGAAAAGAAAATGGGAGAGGGAAAATCAATTTTCCTATTTCTCTTAAAGAGTTTAAATCGCCATTAAAGTTGCTTTTAGAGACATGTAGGTATTTGGCTTGTCAGATCTGTTTCTGGTAAAAACTTGCGGACCATATATTGGCATTGTTTTCCTAATAAATATAAGCATGAATTTGCAATAATAAAGTGCACTTAAGTTGTCATGAAGCTAGCTAGGAACAGGGTTTAAAAAATCGGACCGGCCGGTCGGACCGGTTGGATCGGGAACCGGCTCCGACCCGGTCGATTCGGACGGTTTTATTGATTAGTTTAAAAAAAGAAAGAAAATAAAAAATCGGGTTTGATCAGTGATTGGACGGGGTTGATCCGGATTGATCCAATTTTGATGGTTTAGTAAGTTTTCAAAAAATAAAGGTTTAAATAATGAAATAATAGAGTTTTTATCACGTGTGCCCTTCTTAACTTCGGCAATGTCAATTATGTCCCTCTCTTTTTTAGAATATAAGTTGTGCCACTACTTTCTTAGAATAATTTTCTATAAGCAACGATAAATAAATGAGTACAATATTATATTCATATATAATGCTATAAAATGTGATTAACTTTGTAGAGTTTTACTCAAAACGGACAATCGTGTTATTCTATTGAAAGATTTGACATTTTAAATGATTATTTCATTGATATATAAATGCATACTTACATATATGTATCCAATTTTATTGGTTCAAAAAAGTGGTTCGACCGATTGGACCGGTAAATTAAGCGTGGTTCGATTTTTTCCGAGTCGATAGGAATGATGTATCATGTTGACATCATCACCGGTCAGACCAATTTGGACCGACGGTCCGATCCGGTTAAACCAAATCGAAGACTGAATGGTTCAATGTCCAATCCGATTTTTAAAACCTTGACTAGGACATCTGTAGTTGCAAATGAAAGAAGACTGCACAAGTGACTCCTCAAACCTGGAGAAGAGATGGTACATCGGGAATATATCGACGCTCGTCTCAACCTTATTAATTTTTGCAAAGATTCAAATGTTCGTCAATAGACGTATTCATAATATGATAAGCATTTAGAATATAAAACAATAAAGGGAAAGAAATAAAATTCTTCAATTACACTTTAATTATTCATGAACTCCATAATTTTCATTGCTTCGTATATAACTAGATTTTTATAGCCATAAAATATATTAGATTATTAAATTTGAAGAAAGGTAAATATAAATACATGCTTAAAGTACTAATGAAAAATTCACCCCTTTCAAGTTGTTCTTACGTTGTATTTATGGTGGAAAGGTTTTAGCATTTTTATCACATGTACCCTTCTTAACATATGCAATACCAATTATATCCCTCCTTTTTTAATATGAATTGTACCCTTGATTTCTTACAAACTCACAATTTCATTTTTTTTTTAATATCAGTTATGTCCTCATTTTAGCTTAACGAAAGGGAAGAACTATAATTTTTGTAAGAAGCCAAAGGTACAACTGATATTACAAAAAGATATGGATAACTGATATTGCAAGAAGTTAAGAAGGGCACAATTGATAAAACCTCATGTTTTCAAGGATTAAACATCTGATTTTCTACTTATGGATGAGCATTACCACCGATGTTTTGTGAGATCGTCAAGGTACGTCGCCTCGATATTCTTCTTGTGGAGAGAACGAGAGAGAACGAGAGAAGGAGAGATAGATATGGAGAGATCGGATGGGGGCTCCCGTTAGGCAAGCTAGTTCTGATCGATGGAGTTCCCCTCCGAGTAGGAGATTATTTATAGGGTGTAATCCTCGCCACGTCCGCCCATCATCCTTCACCCTCAATGGTTAGGGTCTCCGTGAGACCCAGTCTTGCCGCAACCGCCGGAGGTGGTTGTTTGACCACGTCGGTCACACGGAGGCTGTTCTACCCTCTCACTTGACCGAAGTGGTCAAAACATATATGCTCTCATTATTCATGTAGTATATATATGGAGATTTATCATATGAGAATCATTATATATGAAACCTCTTCCTTGACTCATACATTCCTGAGTCTCATTAAACCAACATGTTTAATGTATGTTCGTGCTGCTATTCCCTAGGTAAGGGAATCGGTCAACATGTCACTGGTAGGTATGTAGGTTACCGTGATTTCTTGTTTTCCCAGTATATCTTGTATATACTGATATTGGATTTCCTTTAGAATTGTTAGCCCCACTATTGATCAATCTTATCGTAGCTTGATTGTCACAATACATTTCAATTGGCCCTTTAACTAATTCGACGCTTAGATTCTCTAGAAAACGTCTAATCCATACAGCATGAGTGGTGGTTATGTGATGAATACCCATTCATCACTCTTTATTCTTATATTTTAGCTACAAAAACCTTTGCAAATGCATGTAGATATGTGTAAATACAAATAATTACCAAAAGCATGCATTGTGTAAAAACCTATAATTAGCATGTTTTTGTGCAAAAATAAAAGAATAAAGATTAAAAAGAAAAATAGGGAAATATTTAGAATAAATATTGAGCAACCTAACCCAAGGGAGGGCTCAGCATGGGCCTGACCGCATAAAAGCCAAAGTAGAGGGAGATAGGGGCTCATGTGTGTAAATACTTATGTAAATAAAATAAAATATTTTCCTCACAAAAATAGATGCAAATTGGCTTGTAAATTTTTGTATATATTCCTAAATATAAAATCAAGATAAAAATTAAAAATTAAAAAGAAGACAAAAATATCATTCATGTGCATGATCACCTTGTATATAGTTCCATCATCCCTATTTATTCAGCCTTATAAATAAATAAAATTAATTTCCAAAATTTTTGTAAAGATTCTATATTATATAGTGTAAATAAATAAAATAAAAACAATTAAAACAAAAACAAAATAAAAATAACAAAATTAAAAACACAAAAATATATTAAATATACCATGTATATAGAAATACATATGTATTTATTTCACCCATATAGATAAATAATAATAATAAAATAAAAATATCCTTTTATTCCTTATTTTATGATATAAATAAATAAAATATAAAATGGGAATAAAATTGTATAAAAATAACAATTAAAAATCAAAAATTAAAAACCTATATAGTGTACATATACCTATATATAGCTATATAATGTAGATACCTTATTTTTATTTCGAAAAATTAATTAAAAATCACTAAAAATAGAAAAAAAAAATAAAATCAAAATATTTCATGTTTTAACTTTTTGCTAATTTGGCCCTTAGCTACCTTGAATTTCACTTTCAAACTTCCGCCACGTGGCTGCTTCCTACTGGTCCTGGGAATGTTGACCGCCCGGTCAACTACCCCCCCCCCAGGACCACTTCTCACGGGCTTAGGCGCCCGACCCGATTTCACCAATTTTTAGCGCCTAAACCCGATTGATTCCCACCTAAACCCCGGGTCAGATCCGTCCACGACATATCCGAGACCCTCGCCGGAGCTCCTGCATCGGGATCCGCGCGCTTCCACGCCCTACCCGCGCCTGTCTTCCCGGACCCTTCCAGCGTATAAAGCCGAGCTCCGCCACCTCCATTTGTCATCTTTGGCCATTCGATTCCACCCCCTGTGAGCTCCAGCGTGTGCGTGAGAGTGACAGCTCGCGTCCTGTGCTGTTGAAGCGAGGAGAGGGACCGTGACCACTGATCCGGCGAAGCTTCGCCGCCTTGCTCCGCCACCAGCAGGAGCTCGAGCCTCGGAGGGAGACGCTCCTCGAGGCGAAGACCCAGAGCTGCGCAAGCTCACCCCCAGTCTCATCAGCCACCCAGGTAGCTTCTTAGGCTTTTATTTTTCTTTGATTTTCCATTTCCCCCAAATCGTCGCTCCGTCGTGTCTCGCCGATTCCGACCACTCCATAGCTCTATTCGATCATCGGAATCCACATTCATCTTCGCTGTCCTCCTACGCACCTTCTCCATCCCTCCATCCAACCCAGCTCGCACAGGAGCTGGGATTCGAGCTCCACCGTCCCCCCTTCGCCGGAGCTCGCCCACTTCGACCCGCCGTTCACCGTCACCCCGCCTAACCGGGTCGAGGCAGTTTGCCCTCGACCCGCGAGTCTTCTGGTCGTCTTTGCAGGTACTACCCAGCCCATCTGAAGGCTTGGGTCATTCGGGCCAGGAGCCTCGCCTCCGCCGACCTCGCCGGAGCTCCCCAGAGCTCGGCTGGGCCATCGGAGGTCACCAACAGCTGCGGAGCACCACGCCGGAGCTTCTCCGATCCTCAGGCGCAGCAGAGGAGGTCAGGAGCGCACGCCTTGGGCCGGCGAAGTTCGCCGGCGAACTGTTCTTCCTCGACCTTCGTTCACCGTCCCATCAGACCTCCAGCTCCAGTTTGCATCGGGACCGTCCGTTCAGGAGCAGCATCCACTGTTTGATCTGAGGAGGATAGATCTGGACCGCCCGATGCTCGAGGGTTAGCCACAGAGAGCCACCACCGTCCGATGCACCACGTGGCTTAGCCCCAGCCGTCGGATCACAGCGAGGACCCCAGCCTTTGAGCGCCCACCGATCTCCACCGTCGATCACTCCACGTGGCGTCCATCCTGCGGCCCGCATTAATAAAGGGTAAACTACCCTTAGGCCCTTCTGTTTATTGCATTTCGTAGTTAGTCCTGTAAATACGTAATATAGTTGTTTAGTTTTTGGGATATTTGCATAGAGGACCCCGTACTCTGCTTAGTTTGCATTTATGCCCCTATGTATGGTCTGACACGTGCATCGACACGTGAGTTTTTGGCTTATTTGCATATCATGCCCCTGTAGTTCTGATTGTTAATGAATGAATGAAAGTTTGTGTTTATTTGCATTTATACCCCTGTGCGTATTTTAATTGAGCATGTGCGAATATTTGTGGGTATTTTGCAGATAAGCCCCTGGGCTTTTGGTACCTGTTACCAAATAGCCCTCGGGACTTATTTTCATTACAGTTGGGTCCCTGAGTGCCCCAGGCATGCGCGTAGGACGTGTTTTGCTGAGTTAATTGCACCAGACCCCCCAGACTTCCGGGTATTTGCACATAGGTCCCTATGCACAGTGCCCCCTCTTTATTTTTGAATAAAATAGCAAATCACCTCCAAATTTGATGAAAATTGGAAACATGGCTCCTGCCATGTTTAAAATTTTCCATAAATTTTGGAGACATTTTGGATATCGTTTGATATTTTTAAAAAATCAAAAACATCTAATTTTGTTACTGACTAACTTTAAAAATCACAAAAAAAATATTAAATCACATCTAAAAATTCCAAAAAAATTGTCTGCTGCTTGTTTTGTTCTGTTTGATTTTCTAGCCAATTTTGGCTATTTTTCATTACTGAAAACCAATAAATATTGAAAAACACTTAAAAACTTAGAAAAATTCTAATAATTAAATTAAAAATCCAAAAATAATAATATAGGTGCCTAAATTTTCCTTGTTTTATTCTCTTTACAGAAAAATTACCTCCCAGCTAATTTGGGGCCTTTAGATATTTTATCTAGGCCCTTTTAGCTCGGTTGGACAGTACCTCTCATTTCAGTCCTTGTTTGATTTTTAGAAAATTAAATAAACATCAGAAAAATCCCAAAAATTCATCAAAAACACTAAAAATTATAAAACACATAAAAATATTTTTGTTAGAATTTTTGGTTGATTTTTAGTGTTTTTAATAAATTGTTGAAGTGTGTGTTTATTTGCTTTTCTTATTTTCTTAATACATTAAAAATCTAAAAAATATAAAATAATTAAAAACCACCAAAAATATTTTCTTCCTTTATTTTATTTCCTTTTTGACTACTTCGTAGGCCGCAAGGCCAATCCGTGCTCCTTGAGTTCGACCCTGGTCGCTATACCAGGTTAAATTAATAGCAGGACCGCTATCTTGTTTTTGATTGATTTTCATCTATCTTGGTGGTCTATTTTTCTTGATTGACCTAGCTGAGTGATTGAGGTCGCGATGACCGATTGATACCTTTACCTTGGTCATTTGGCCGGTTCATCAGAATGGTGTCGTTGCCGGGGAACACGGCTTAGTAGTTTTTATTTTATTTTCATTTTTGTTTTCGCGGCTTTTCGCGGCTCTTTCAGAGCCCGCGGCTTTTCGCGGCTTTTGTTTATATTTTATTTTTTTTGTTTTATTTTGTTTTATTTTCTTTTCTTTTGTTTTTGTTTTTGTTTTATTTTGAGTGTTTATTTTATTTTGCATTTTTGCATATATACCCTCATATCAGTTTCATATTTTTTTCTTATTATTATTATTTGATTATTTTGGTCTGACCACTTGTCTCTGTTTCTTGCGAGGGCCCGAGGACCGCGGAGGCGACTTTCGAGGAGCCGACGCAAACCGCAGGACTTGGAGGCGGCTCCCTTCTGTACGGAGCCGCAGGAGAGAGCGAGAGAGAGTTGAGTGGGAGAGGTTTTATTTTTCTTTTATTTGATCATTATTGTAATAATACAGGTACTCAGACTTGGACTCTTTGACTTAGCAGGTCTGTTTCGCCGAGCACCGATGTGCTCGGGGGACCCTTAGGTGTTTTCGCGGCTTTTTCGCAGCTTTGTTTTCTTTTCTTTTTACTGCCTTTTCCGGTGTTTACGCGGTTTTTATCGAGCCCCTAAACTTAGGATCTTCTGCTTGCTTGTGCCGTAATTAGTAGGGTCCCCACACCTAATTATCCGCCTGTTCCTATAGTGCGCTTAATTGGACCTACTAATAATCAATTAATAAAAATAATGGATTCATCTCCTTCGTAGCCTACGTGCCGCAGCCTGCCCCGTAAAGCGCTTTCTCCTACCCCCGATTTGTCGGGCAGAGGAGGGGTGGGCCAAGACCGGACCCTTTGGCTTGGAGGTCGGTGACCAGTTAGACGGTTCTGCGAGTAGACTTGCTCATCTAGGACTCGATTTTTATCGATGCATCATTTAGGGTAGTTTATTTTCAGTCTTTAAATTCTGCGCGGATCACTTGCATGTAGAGTGCTGGAGGCAAGGTACGCATTTCTATCTCAGCATGCATCATTGATTTCATCGCGCATCAGCTTTTTCGTCTTCTCCCCCCTGTTTTGGATTAAATAACCAGGAGAACCGAAAAATTCGTTAGGCCTTTATTTTTATTGAAAAAAATTAAAAAGAAAAACAATAAAATTGGGACTGCTAAGACTATTGACCCTAAAAGACACTCACTTTAAAAATTTGTCTTGGGGAGAGCAATCCCCTCATTGTTTGGTTTGCTTGCGCGAGAGAGTGACCCGCACACTAGGTAGAGCCCTCCGGTGCTATTTCTAGCTGACTACCGACTCTTCCGTGCGGGCCAGTCGGTTGGAGTAGCATCGGGTATCCCAATAGGTCACGTAAGCGCTCTGATAGACTGTTTGTTCACCTAATAAAAACTGACAAGATAATTTGACCGAGCCTTCACGGTCTTCAGCTCGTGTTGCGTTGGTGAACAGAGGGGTTTGCATTTTGATCATAGTTTTTCCAGATCCCATCCGCCCTACTCGACCAGATCACGATGATGGGTAGACGCTCTCTTAGGCAGCCTCTGGCTGCACCGCTTTCGGGCACGTCTACCCAATCATCTAGGTTGGCCCGTGAGAGCCGAGACCAGTTCTCTGAGCCCGAGTATGATTCCGCCCTGTTCCCCCTCGACCCCCTTTCTTTCGGTTCTGAGAGATATGAGCCAGAGGAGAGACTCACGGATTTGACAGCACCTGAGTTTGGCTCGTTTGATTTTGTAGACGCCATGGCCGGCAGTTCTGAGGATCGCTCCCGTCAGCCTGAGCACTTCGTATTGGATCAGGGAGCGATCAACTCCACCCAGATCGCCTCTTTAGAGACTGTCCAGTAGCAGTTGAGAGATCAGGGAGCTTTCATGCTCTACATGAGGAGAGAGATGGAGCAGATGCGAGCAGAGCGCGAGGAGCGCAGAGTGGGACCGAGGATCCCAGAGGATGCAGATGCAGCAGCCGCGGCAGCAGCCGCGGCAGGAGGACCACCGAGACCGATGCGGGAGTTACACAATCCCGGATCGACGCTGACGCACCACTGGGTAGTACTTCCAGCCATCGTGGGGGACTTCAAGTTCCCCCCGAACACCTTGCAGCTACTCCCCCACTTCCACGGGCTCGCGACTGAGGAGCCCCATCTCCACCTCCAGGAGTTTCTGATGATTTGCAGCACTGTCCACGACCGTCAGGTGGATCAGGATAAGATCAGGATGATCGCCTTCCCCTTCTCCCTAGCAGACAGAGCAGCCACCTGGCTGAAGCATTTGGGGAAGTTTGTTACACCTGGGAGCAGCTCCGCACTGAGTACTTGAACAAGTACTATCCACTCGGGCGGACCAATGGAGCGAGGGCCCTGATCAGCAACTTCTCCATGCTCCCCAACGAGCAATTCCATGAGGCATGGGAGAGGTTCCGTGAGCTCACAGACCGATGCCGCACCATGATATCTCGAAGCCGAACCTTGTGTAGAGCTTCTTCAGCGGGCTGACACCAGAGCTCCAAGGCTTGGTGAACGCTTCTTGTGGCGGGTCCTATTTCGCCAAGGATCACGACCAGGTCTGGGCCATCTACGAGGAGATGGCCGAGAACTATATGGTGATGTCCCAGACCCGGTTGTATACACAGGGCAGACCCCAGCAGCAGCCAGAACCCGTGCAGTACCAGAGGATAGCACGAGTCGATGCCGGTCCATCCAGTTCATCCACAGTTGCAGCAGCACAGGCAGAGTCGTCCGCTGCGGATATGGGTATCATCAGCGAGAAGTTGGACCGTATGGAGCTGATCGAGAAGGAGCAGTGCCAGGGCATCACTCAGATGGAGCAGATGGCACAGACTCTGAGCAACATGAAGACCCAGCTCATGTGTCTCCAGGAGGTACAGACGGCTTCCAAGCCCCGTCTTCAGTCGCGAGGCGATACCGGCGGCAGCAGCAGCTCGTCCCAGTGCTCCAGCTCCTTTCAACAGCCTAGACAGGTTCACCTTGTACAAGCGGAGCCGTACCAGCAGCAGCAGCCCTCTTACCAGTCCCCACCATCTCCAGACTTGCAGATGGTGGTATACCAGCCGGATCAGCCTCTGGCAGTACTCCCGCCAGCCCAGTACGACGCAGAGCCGTTGATGGATGCCAACGGGATTTGGTATGACCGTCCCCAGCCTAGGATCCGACGAGACCATCCCGGATTCAGGTGGGGGAGTGGAGGTACCCAGCCCCAGCAGCAGTCATCCGATCAGGGAGGGCAGTATAGCCAGCAGAGAGATCACCAGCAGCAGCAGCCCCCAGCCTACCAGCCACACCAGCAGTCGTCCTTCGTTCCTCGTCCCTATCAGCAGCAGGGACAGTCTTGGAGACGTGAGCAGCAGGCTCACCAGCCACACCAGCAGCAGCACCACCAGTTCCAGCAGCCTCATTACCAGAGAGGCTACCCGTCGGGCTCCCATGAGAGCCCCGCCTTGGACGACATAGCCTGCCTCCTCACGGACCAGCAGGCTACCTTTAGACGGGAGATGGACGAGTTCCGCCAGGAGAAGCGGGACCTGATGAGAGGGAAGGCCGTCATCCCTGCACAGATAGAGCCGAATCCGAATAACCTGAAGAGGAAATCTGAGCAAGTAGCTTACACTGAGCACGCCACTCCTAGTGATCCATTTGTTGATACATCTTCGGATCTGTTTGATGCTGATTTTGTTGCACTTAGGAGCGGTAGGACACCAGCAGGTGGCGGTGCCTCGTCTGAGCTACACCACGAGGACACATCCGGGGCGCCAGATCAGGAGGAGGAGAGCGGTACTGAGGCCGCACACGATGATGATGGTGGTACTGATGCCACCAAGGATGCTGATACCACCGGCAGTACTGAGGCCGCCGCTTCACCAGTTCGAGGAGGTGGTACTGACGCCACCAGAGTAGCCGAGCCAGCACGCGGTACTGAGGCCGCGAGACGTCTAGCAGAGCCAGCCCGTGGTGGTACTGAGGGCACCGGTGTTCATTTTGAGAGAGATGTTGTTTTTCCTTCTGTTGATGTATCTCAGAACACTGTTGTAAATAAAGGAAAAGGTTTAGTTTCTTCTGGTCCCACTTTGGTGATTGATGTATGTGCGGATCCGGCCGTCGAGCCGTCTAGACCTATTCCTAGTCCTTCATCTGAGAAGGACCCCGTGATCCCCTTCCCTAGAGCCCTTCAGATGGGAAAGGGGAAGAAAAGAGAAAAAGACCCAAAAAAGAGAGAGCAGGAGGAGTTCAGCCAGAGCATGATCGACAGATTTCACATACAGCTGACCCTTCAGGAGCCTTTGCAGCACATCCTCCTTCTTCAGCGATCTTTGAGAGATAGGACTACAGTCAGGAGGAGGAGGAGGAACCATCATTCAGAGATACATGTGCTGACGAAAGCCACGTGCTTCGCGATCCAGAACCGTCTGCCGGCCAAGAGGCCAGATTCAGGAGCCCCGTATGTCAGATGCCAGATTAGTGAGCAGAGGTTCGACCGTACTCTATTGGATAGCGGATCGTCTATCAACCTCCTTCCGACAGCCCTTCTCGACCGCTTCGAGTTGGGCACTCTTCGACAGAGCAGGACAGTCCTTCAGTTTACTGATCGATCTGTCAAGAGGCCGAAGGGGTTGTTGCGAGATGTTATCGTCACTATTCAGGGCCTGAAATTCCCCGTGGACTTCGTAGTGTTGGACATGGAGATCCCTGATTCAGTGACCGATACCCCCATCATCCTCGGTCGTCCGTTCTTGGCTACAGCCAAGGCGGTGACTGATCATGATAGCGGGAAGGTATACTTTCGCGTCGAGGGTGAGAGTGTACAAATAGAGACGGTCGAGGACTATAGAGCCAGAGAGAGCATGCTCAGAGATCAGCACAGATACAGAGCAGCTGACAGATGCCGGGCTAGACATCCACCAGGACTGTGATTTTGTGATCACAGATGATGAGGCAGCATGGGCAGACCCTTCAGCACAGGCCATCCTCTCATTTCCAGACACCACTGAGGCAGATATGACAGCAGAGGAGAGCTTGGAGAGCACAACCCTGGTCCAGGATACCACAGAGGCAGCAGAGCCAGTTCTCGACCGCGACACGGTTTCTAGTGATGGTGGTACTGAGGCCACCTTGTGTGATGGTGGTACTGATGCCACCTTGTTTGATGCAGATCCCTCGGATTCAGAGTCTGATTGGGCAGATTGTGATGACCAGATTCCAGACCTAAGTCCACCTGAGCCTACAGATGAGGAGGAGGTCGATGCAGAGCAGAGCAGAGACAGCACAGTTGAGCAGCCTCTTCCAGATCCAGTTTGCGAGAGCTCGTATTCTTTCTCCCAGGCAGATTTGGCAGATTTAGCAGCATTCACACATCTTCTTCCGAAGCCAGATTTGCCAGCACCCAGCTGTCCAGAGCTGAAGCCGCTCCCTACTTCGCTGAAGTATCGGTTCCTTGCGGGCGAACCTGAGATGTACCCAGTCATCATCTCCGCCGATCTGACTGGAGAGCAGGAATCCCATTCGATGGGGGTTCTTGAAAAGAACCGCAAGGCAATCGGATGGAGCGTAGCAGATCTCCATGGGATTAGTCCATCAGTGTGCTCCCACCATATTTATCTCGAGGAGGGGCGAAGCCGTCGCGTGAGTTCCAGCAGCGACTGAACCCCAACCTGAGAGAGGTTGTGATGAAGGAAATATCAAAATGGTGGAGTGCAGATTTTATTTATCCCATTTCCGACTCCAAGTGGGTAAGCCCCTTGCATGTGGTGCCCAAGAAGACGGGCATCACGACTGTGATCAGTGAGTCGGGAGAGGAGATTGCTACACGAGTACCCACCTCTTGGAGGGTCTGTGTTGACTACAGGAGACTCAACCAGGCCACCAAGAAGGACCATTTCCCCCTGCCTTTTATTGACCAGATCATTGAGAGACTGGCAGGGAAGAGCCATTATTGCTTCCTGGATGGGTACTCGGGCTACAACCAGGTGGCCATCGCTCCTGAGGATCAGGAGAAGACCACCTTTACCTGTCCCTTCGGTACATATGCCTTTCGACGCATGCCATTTGGGCTATGCAATGCCCCTGCGACTTTTCAGAGGTGCATGCTGTCGATTTTTTCGGACATGGTAGGGGAGTGTTTGGAGGTCTTCATGGACGATTTCTCGGTCTACGGCGACGGATTCGACTCCTGTCTTGACTGCCTAGACCAAGTACTCCAGCGATGTATTGAGTACCAATTGGTTTTATCTTGGGAGAAGAGTCACTTCATGGTGACTCAAGGGACGGTGCTTGGCCATATCATCTCTAACAGGGGCATGGAGGTTGATCCGGCCAAGGTTGATGTCATTAGAAAACTCGCACCGCCGTCCAATTTGAGGCAGCTACGGTCATTCCTGGGGCACGTTGGGTTTTATCGGAGATTTATTCAGGATTTCAACAGGATTGCCCGGCCGTTGACTGACCTCTTGACGAAAGACATCGAGTTCCTTGTCGATGACAAGTGTCTTTCGTCCTTTGCGACTCTCCAGCAGTGTGTGATTGAGGCTCCTGTCCTCCAGCCGCCTGATTGGTCTCTCCCATTCGAGATCATGACGGATGCCTCCGATTTTGCCGTGGGGGCCGTGCTGGGACAGAGGAGGGATGGAGTCCCGTTTGCTATCCACTATGCTAGCCGCACATTGGATTCCGCGCAGCGGAATTACACGGTCACAGAGAAGGAGATGCTAGCCGTAGTGTTCGCCCTAGATAAATTTCGATCTTATATCATTGGATCTAGAGTGACCCTGTACACAGATCACACCGCCATCAGGTACCTCATGGCAAAGAAGGATGCCAAGGCCAGACTGACTAGATGGATCCTTCTACTCCAGGAGTTCGACATTGAGATCAAGGATAAGCCTGGAGTCAAGAATGTGGTGGCGGATCACCTCTCCCGTATAGAGCAGCCTGAGGAGTCTGAGCAGATAGATCCCATTTGTGAGACCTTCCCAGATGAGGCGATCCTTGCTATTGCCTCACTCCCGTGGTATGCTGATATTGTGAACTTTCTCGTTGTTGGGAAAGTCCCACAAGATTTGCCCAGGCAGAGGATTGAGACCTTCCTTGCGAAGGCCAAGTCCTACCACTGGGAGGATCCCATCCTTTACCACGAAGGAGGGGATAGCGTCTGGCGTCGTGTATTCCTCAGGAGGAACACCATAGCGTCCTCACTTACTGCCATAAGCTTGAGGCAGGAGGACATCATTCTGGGAGGAGAACGGCACAGAAAGTGCTCCAATCCAGCTTGTGGTGGCCTACCTTCTTCAAGGACTCTGATGAGTTCGTGAAGAGGTGTACTGACTGTCAGAGGATGGGCACTTGTGGACAGTGTGATATGATACCGATGCAGCCCATTCACTTCTGTGAGGTTTTTGACGCATGGGGCATCGATTTCATGGGTCCATTCCCTAAGAGTCAGGGATTTGAGTACATTCTGTTGGCCGTAGATTATGTTAGTCGTTGGGTTGAGGCTATCCCCGCCCGAGCCGCTGATGCGAGGACAGTATGCAGATTTTTGAGGAAGCACATCATCACACGGTTCAGGGTTCCACGAGTTCTGATTTCTGATGGGGGGTCTCATTTCATCAACGACCAGGTGAAGGCCCTTGCTAGCGAGTTCGGTATAGACCATCGTGTTGCTACACCTTACCATCCACAGACGAATGGTCTAGCCGAGGTGTCGAATAGGGAGATCAAGACTATATTGCAGAAAGTCGTCCGCCCTGACCGAAAGGATTGGTCACAGCTTTTGGACTCGGTCTTGTGGGCATATAGGACGTCTTTCAAGACACCATTGGGCACATCTCCCTTTCGCCTCGTATATGGCAAGCCGTGCCATTTGCCTGTTTAGTTGAGGCACAGGTCACTATGGGCAGTTACCGATATTCTGATGGATCTAGATGGTGTAGGAGACCAGAGGAGGGCAGAGTTAGCAGCCTTGGAGGAGCTTAGAGATACAGCTTTCTCAAACAGCCTACAGTATAAGGAGAGAGTGAAGGAGTGGCATGATTCTCATATCAGCCACAAATATTTTGAGATTGGACAGAAAGTATGGTTGTTTGATGCGAGGCTACGTTTATTTCCAGGGAAGCTACAAAGCAAGTGGAAGGGACCCTACTTGGTCATAAAGGTACACGACAACGGTAGCATTGACATATCTGAGTTGTCTTCTGAGAGTACCTTTCGAGTGAACGGCCAGCGGCTCAAGCCATTTCTAGATCATGAGCCGCGGGTCGCTGATCTTGCCCCTATTCATTTTGCGTGAGATGTGGTCTTTGACTCACATCTAATGCATCTCAAAGCCTGAGTTTCACTGATCCTCCGCCTTGTATAGATCCAGATGTCTATATCACTACATTCTTTAGTCCCACATCCCTTTCTTCATCTTGTGATTATGCTATACTTAGGGTGCACTTTACCCTAAGTATAGGGGGGATGTGAGACCTTCGGGTATTTCTTTTGTTCCTGTCTACCCCTGTTTTTGCTGCCTATACTTAGGGGTATTTCACCCTAAGTATGGGGGGGGGGTAGACCTTGTACATTCTCCTCTCGGTTTTCCCTTAGTAGACAGCCTGCTATACTTAGGATTACTTGATCCTAAGTATAGGGGGAAAACCCGAGACCTTTTTGACTTTTCTATTTCATTTATTCGTCTCTGTATATAGCCTTCCTTTTCACTTCCCTATACCTAGCACGAGTTATGTCTTCTTCATCGCTCTTGACTTTGAGGACATCGTTCGAGCTAAGTATAGGGGGTGTGTATATATTTCATATATACTTTAGCCATAACTCGTACTTTGTGTGAGTGTGTTAATAAATAAAATGGCTAAAATCCCTAAAAATCACAAAAATTAAAAATTTTTCATGTACATAAACTTCTTTTATTTGCACATAAATAGCTAGTGTACAAATTATTTTTGTAAAAATGATTTCAAAAATCTTTTGTGTAAAGCTTGTGTAAATATTTTCTTATCAAAATTATGTATATAGTACAAAATTTTTCCAAAATGTTTTGAAAATCAAAAGTTTGCAAAAATCTTGTGTAAATTTGTGTAAATATCTTTTTGCAAAACTTGCATTTCATGCATCATTCATTCATGATTTCAAAACATTTTTCAAAAATTTTGCATGATTATAAAATTTGTGTAAATAGCATCTTTTTGTAAATATGTGTATAGTTTTCCTGGATGATAGTTGATATTTAAACTAGCTTGGAATCAAATTGAGAAATGGAGCTTGATTAAGATCTTAATCCACCTAATTTCTAAGAGGAATCTTATAGGGCTTAGGTTTAAGGCTTTTCAGGTCCATGGTGACTTAATTCTTGGAGTCCACTAGGCTATGATCACATGTCATCTCAATGAGCCTAAGTAGAGCACTTAACAACAACACATGACTCATATAGACAATGGATTTACTTGGACATCAGCACTATGCACCGAGCTCTCTACGGATGAGGTGGTGAGGAGGCAGTCTTCCTTGACTTGGGGTAGCATATGAGGGTAGTACTTATAGGCGGAACCTCTCTTTTTCTTTTAGTGAAGGAAGTGCGTCTCAACTTGGTCTGGTTGCCATGAGGTCTAACGACGGGAGTTGTGGGTTGCAATAAAGCTTCAAAAGAGGGATAGTCTACTGTCTCAAGAGGAAAAACTTCTTGTATATATGCTGCACATGTATATGTTGTATAGATGCACTTGAAAAAAAATGCAAAAAGAAAATAACTCCAAAAAAGTGGTGGGTCTGAGAGAAAATGATAATCCCACCGGAGTATGTATATAGAGTGCAATAAGCAAAGCTTTGTTTCATGATCCACCTGATGTAGCTTGCAGCAGGGAGACTTGGCTACACTGGTCAAGCTCCCAAGGGAACTTGGCTACACTGGCCTTGACCCATTCTCTTCTTCCTCCTCTTCTTGAGCCGGTTGAACTTGAACTTAGAAGGGAATACCCCGCTCCTCGAGGAAAGAGTGGCCAGATTGAGGTCATAGAGTTACCTTGTTGGGGAGGGTTGTCAAGTTGCCATTTCTGAGGTGGAGAGCTTAGACCTCACAGTCACGGGACAAGAAAAGACTCATGGTCTTCAGGGTTTGTGATTGATGACTTGTTCTGATCTGGAGCATTGAGGAGTCTTGGTTATAGAATAGTGGAACTTAGAGGCTGTTGAGTTTTAGACTTAAGTCCAAATAAGGTTCCGACACATTAATAATCCAAAGATCTGATCGAGCTCCATACCTTAATTTAATGAAGGGCAAGTTTAATAATCAACCTTGATCCATGTACATTCTCTTTTTCTTTTTCTTTCTTTATTTTTCACTTCTTTTTCAAATAAGTGTTTGCTAAGGGACTAGAAAAGTTAAGTATAGGGGGGTGATGAATACTCATTCATCACTCTTTATTCTTATATTTTAGCTACAAAAACCTTTGCAAATGCATGTAGATATGTGTAAATACAAATAATTACCAAAAGCATGCATTGTGTAAAAACCTATAATTAGCATGTTTTTGTGCAAAAATAAAAGAATAAAGATTAAAAAGAAAAAGAGGGAAATATTTAGAATAAATATTGAGCAACCTAACCCAAGGGAGGGCTCAGCATGGGCCTGACCGCATATAAGCCAAAGTAGAGGGAGATAGGGGCTCATGTGTGTAAATACTTATGTAAATAAAATAAAATATTTTCCTCAAAAAAATAGATGAAAATTGGCTTGTAAATTTTTGTATATATTCCTAAATATAAAATCAAGATAAAAATTAAAAATTAAAAAGAAGACAAAAATATCATTCATGTGCATGATCACCTTGTATATAGTTCCATCATCCCTATTTATACAGCCTTATAAATAAATAAAATTAATTTCCAAAATTTTTGTAAAGATTCTATATTATATAGTGTAAATAAATAAAATAAAAACAATTAAAACAAAAACAAAATAAAAATAACAAAATTAAAAACACAAAAATATATTAAATATACCATGTATATAGATATACATATGTATTTATTTCACCCATATAGATAAATAATAAAAATAAAATAAAAATATCCTTTTTTCCTTATTTTATGATATAAATAAATAAAATATAAAATGGGAATAAAATTATATAAAAATAACAATCAAAAATTAAAAATTAAAAACCTATATAGTGTACATATACCTATATATAGCTATATAATGTAGATACCTTATTTTTATTTCGAAAAATTAATTAAAAATCACTAAAAAATAGAAAAAAAATAAAATAAAAATATTTCATGTTTTAACTTTTTGCTAATTCGGCCCTTAGCTACCTTGAATTTCACTTTCAAACTTTCGCCACGTGGCCGCTTCCTACTGGTCCTGGGAATGTTGACCGCCCGGTCAACTACCCCCCAAGGACCACTTCTCACGGGCTTAGGCGCCCGACCCGATTTCACCAATTTTTAGTGCCTAAACCCGATTGATTCCCACCTAAACCCCGGGTCAGATCCGTCCACGACATATCCGAGACCCTCGCCGGAGCTCCTGCATCGGGATCCGCGCGCTTCCACGCCCTACCCGCGCCAGTCTTCCCGGACCCTTCCAGCGTATAATGCCGAGCTCCGCCACCTCCATTTGCCATCTTTGGCCATTCGATTCCACCCCCTGTGAGCTCCAGCGTGTGCGTGAGAGTGACAGCTCGCGTCCTGTGCTGTTGAAGCGAGGAGAGGGAGCGTGACCACTGATCCGGCGAAGCTTCGCCGCCTTGCTCTGCCACCAGCAGGAGCTCGAGCCTCGGAGGGAGACGCTCCTCGAGGCGAAGACCCAGAGCTGCGCAAGCTCACCCCCAGTCTCATCAGGCACCCAGGTAGCTTCTTAGGCTTTTCTTTTTCTTTGATTTTCCATTTCCCCCAAATCGCCGCCCCGCCGTGTCTCGCATATTCCGACCACTCCATAGCTCTATTCGATCATCAGAATCCACATTCATCTTCGCCGTCCTCCTACGCACCTTCTCCATCCCTCCATCCAACCCAGCTCGCACAGGAGCTGGGATTCGAGCACCACCGTCCCCCCTTCGCCGGAGCTCGCCCACTTCGACCCGCCGTTCACCGTCACCCCGCCTAACCGGGTCGAGGCAGTTTGCCCTCGACCCGCGAGTCTTCTGGTCGTCTTTGCAGGTACTACCCAGCCCATCTGAGGGCTTGGGTCATTTGGGACAGGAGCCTCGCCTCCGCCGACCTCGCCGGAGCTCCCCAGAGCTTGGCTGGGCCATCGGAGGTCACCAGCAGCTGCGGAGCACCACGCCGGAGCTTCTCCGATCCTCAGGCGTAGCAGAGGAGGTCAGGAGCGCACACCTTGGGCCGGCGATGTTCGCCGGCGAGCTGTTCTTCCTCGACCTTCGTTCACCGTCCGATCAGACCTCCAGCTCCAGTTTGCATCGGGACCGTCCGTTCAGGAGCAGCATCCACTGTTTTATCTGAGGAGGATAGATCTGGACCGCTCGATGCTCGAGGGTTAGCCACAGAGAGCCACCACCGTCCGATGCACCACGTGGCTTAGCCCCAGCCGTCGGATCACAGCGAGGACCCCAGCCTTGGAGCGCCCACCGATCTCCACCGTCGATCACTCCACGTGGCGTCCATCCTGCGGCCCGCATTAATAAAGGGTAAACTACCCTTAGGCCCTTCTGTTTATTGCATTTCGTAGTTAGTCCTGTAAATACGTAATATAGTTGTTTAGTTTTTGGGATATTTGCATAGAGGACCCCGTACTCTGCTTAGTTTGCATTTATGCCCCTATGTATGGTCTGACACGTGCATCGACACGTGAGTTTTTGGCTTATTTGCATATCATGCCCCTGTAGTTCTGACTGTTAATGAATGAATGACAGTTTGTGTTTATTTGCATTTATACCCCTGTGCGTATTTTAATTGAGCATGTGCGAATATTTGTGGGTATTTTGCAGATAAGCCCCTAGGCTTTTGGTACCTGTTACCAAATAGCCCTCGGGACTTATTTTCATTACAGTTGGGTCCCTGAGTGCCCCAGGCACGCGCGTAGCACGTGTTTTGCTGGGTTAATTGCACCAGACCCCCCAGACTTCCGGGTATTTGCACATAGGTCCCTGTGCACAGTGCCCCCTCTTTATTTTTGAATAAAATAGCAAATCACCTCCAAATTTAATGAAAATTGGACACATGGCTCCTGCCATGTTGTAAATTTTTCCATAAATTTTGGAGACATTTTGGATATCGTTTGATATTTTTAGAAAATCAAAAACATCTAATTTTGTTATTGACTAACTTTAAAAATCATAAAAAATATTAAATCACATCTAAAAATTCCAAAAAAATTATCTGCTGCTTGTTTTGTTGTGTTCGATTTTCTAGCCAATTTTGGCTATTTTTCATTACTGAAAACCAATAAAAATTGAAAAACACTTAAAAACTTAGAAAAATTCTAATAATTAAACCAAAAATCCAAAAATAATAATATAGGTGCCTACATTTTCCTTGTTTTATTCTCTTTACAGGAAAATTACCTCCCAGCTAATTTGGGGCTTTAGATATTTTATCTAGGCCCTTTTAGCTCAGTTGGACAGTACCTCCCATTTCCGTCCTTGTTTGATTTTTAGAAAATTAAATAAACATCAGAAAAATCCCAAAAATTTATCAAAAACACTAAAAATGATAAAGCACATAAAAATATTTTTGTTAGAATTTTTGGTTGATTTTTAGTGTTTTTAATAAATTGTTGAAGTGTGTGTTTATTTGCTTTTCTTATTTTCTTAATACATTAAAAATCCAAAAAAAATATAAAATAATTAAAAACCACCAAAAATATTTTCTTCCTTTATTTTATTTCCTTTTTGACTACTTCGTAGGCCGCAAGGCCAATCCGTGCTCCTTGAGTTCGACCCTGGTCGCTATACCAGGTTAAATTAATAGCAGGACCGCTATCTTGTTTTTGATTGATTTTCATCTATCTTGGTGGTCTATTTTTCTTGATTGACCTAGCTGAGTGATTGAGGTCGCGACGACCGATTGATACCTTTACCTTGGTCATTTGGCCGGTTCATCATTATGCTACATGCAATGTACTCAGCCTCCTGTGTATGTCGAGATACACATCCTTGTTTCTTGCTACCCCAAGAAACGGCCGCACCACCAAACATGTGATGAAAGTCGATTTCATCAACTTAATTCGCATATTTCAACCCCCTTTCTTAAATGTGTGGCAATAAAAACTTGATAAAGCCTTGTAATTATCAGAGTCTTGAATAGATTAAAAACCACAAAAAATAACAAAATTAAAAATCGTGGTGTTTTTAGCTCTAAAATATCCTAAAAAATATCTCATATCTTTAAATGACCTCATCTCCATTTCTGGTCAACAAGAAACTTGTAGATCTCATCGAGATCTACAACTTTCATGTTTTGAGCTTTCTCAAATTCGGCCATTTGCTCCTCAATATCTCACCATCTTTCTCTGAATAACATGATTGGGCCACATGGCTCATTCTGGTTGAGCCATGTGCACTCAATTTCAGTCGTCAGATCAAACTCCTGCTCTCATCACCGCCACCCGTTCGCATCTCACACATAGTTCGCCACGTGGCGCCTTGTACACCATTCGATCGCCTCCATCCACTCAATCCCAGCCGCTCTACTCTGCCGATTCATCCACCGTTTGATCGAAGTCCAGACGCTATCTGGACCGCCCACCAGCACCGCGCCAATAGCACGACACGTGGCGTACCCAGTCGCCCTTCGATCGCATCACCTTGGACCTAATCGTAACCACCTGTTAGCTCCTTTATTTCGGCCGTTGGATCTCGAGATCCAACGGCCAGAGCTTCGTCATCAACCTCCGGTCACCCCTCTCGCCCACGTTCACCGGCACGCAAACCATCTTCCCCCTTCCCTTTTTTTCCGCATCTCCAGCCACCATCTTCACTAATCAAAGACCCCACGACGTTCTCCCATCTTCCCTCATCCTTGCGAGCCATCACGCCCCTCATGATCCCACTCTGCTTGCTCCATATTTCCCTCACAAAGCACCACCTTCACCACCGGAACTGCCACCTAAACTCTTCAAATACTCCGCCTCCTCCTCCATTCCCAGGCGTCCACCTTCTCGAGGGGAAGGGCCCAACCCTCATCCTTCTCCCTGTGACAGGGGGAGAAGTCAGGATCGAGCGACGATGACCCAAACGCCTCCGGTGAGACCCACAGTTGCTCAGCTACGTCGCGGTGGCTCTGCCCCGCCCGAGCTCCGAGGAATAGCCGCCCTCGACGTGCGACGACCTCGGGTCATCTATACGATGCCCAGCCCAGGCCTCCACTCCGCCCGACCTCAGGTAAGCCTCCCCATCTTCTTTGCAATTTTATCTTAATTTTTCCTAATTATATAGGATTCCCTTTCCACTTTCGTTGTCCATGGATCACCTCTCGAGCTCCGCCTAACATCCACCTTTCATGCGTCGCTTTCCGTTCACCCTCTTCTTCTTTCACACCCCATAACGCCTCCGACCCAACTCCTCCGCCCTCACGGTGGAGGGGATCTGAGCTCCACCTTCTCCGCTCACAGAGCTCCCATCCCATGCATACACGCTTTTCCCCTTTTGCTTCGTCTATGTTCCTAACTATGCAGATCCCCAAATCTCGCACTGGCTGGAGCTCCATCGGAGCTAACTTCTTCGACTACACCGCAACCAACAGAGCTCCGATGGGCTGATCCATGAGGTCCAGAGTCTTCCCCGAGCTTCCAGCTACCTTGACGTTCGTCAAGGGAGCTCCGGGGAGGTCCGTCGTGTCCGAAATAGAGCGGCGGAGCTGGAGCTCCTTCGCCGGAGCTCGGATCTCAACGCCAGCTGCAGCCAAAGATGAAGGTACAGGTGCCGGTGGATGCTCCTCTCCAAAGCACATCCAACGGCATAGAAGCGTCCACATCGCCCATGAGCGCCATCTCCAGGTGCCGTTGGATCCTCGAAATCTAACGGTGATCGACCGGCCACGTGTCAACTTCAGAGAAGATCCGATCCGCGATGCCAGAGCTTTGGGGGTTCCGAACCTATCGCGAGCCTCTCCAGACCTCCGAGCTGTTGCCGAGCCTATCCAAAGCTGCTTCCGAGCCTCAGCGAACACCGAGCCTGGAGAGCACGTGAAGGTCACGTGCGACCTGGGAAAATTGCAAGGAGGCCCGCCGACTTCTCCATATTGCAGACAGGTCCTGATCCACGTGCAGCCCACGCGCGCTTGGGGTTATTTGCACTTTGACCCTCGTGGGTTTTAATAATTGTAAATATACCCCCGCGCGTGTGGGATATTTACAGGGAAGGTCCTGCGCCTTATTTTAATTACATTCTAGTCCTTCCCAGGGACCGGTTTGTAGTTATCTTTCATGTTTTTTCTTGCATTTATGCCCCTACTTCTTTTATGCATATCTTGAGCTTCGTAACTCCAATTGAGACGATTTCAGTGGTATTTTGAAGCTCTCTTTATTGTCTTCTTTATGGCATGCTTGTCTTTTCAATTTGACACTAAGAAATTTGATGTGTTATTTAATGTGTTAAGTGTCTTGATTCTATGATTCTCGTGCCTAATAAGAATGCTTTATTATTTGACCTTGATTTGACTTGTATTTTAATGGATCAAGAAATTATGGTCTAGGGCATATTCTCATCGCATTTCATCGCACCTAATTACATGATTAAAAATAAAATAAAAAAATGCATGTTTTGTACTTGTTTGATGCATTGCTTCATCTTCTTGCACTATTTGGCCTATGGTTCTCTAACTCAACACTTAATAAATAAATAAGAGTCTGAATAATCACGAGAGAGGCTCGTGTCCCTGAGTTCGACATTGGTTTCTTACCAAGTAAAATATAAAAATACGACCATCCGATTCTTTTTAGATGGTCTTTGATGGACCGAATCCAGCCCGACTGCAACGTTCTTAAGTGCTAATTCCGCACCATTAAAGGGCCGAATTTCCGGTTCGTCAACATGAACAGAAAACCTGATGTAGATTTTCTATCATCCGCATCCCCTCCGAAATTAACATCGTAGTATCCTACCACTTCAAATGATTCTGCTTGATACATAAGTTACAGATATATTGCCCCTTTCAAATATCGAAGAATCCTCTTTACAGCTTCCCAATGTGTTGGATCAGAATTGCTTTGATATCTACTGACTAAGCTTACTGGATATGCTAAGTTAGGTCGAGTACACATCATTACATACATTAGACTCCCCACTGCTTGTGCATATGGTACATCTAAAGGTTTCTGCCTCTTTCTGGGACACTGACTCTTACTAAGTCTATTTTCCATCACAAGTGATGTTGGAGCTACAGTGTTATTATGCATTCTAAATCTCCTTAATATAGCATAAAAATATCTTTCTTGACTAAGGCTCAATGTCCTTGAGTCCTTGTCTCTTGTTATTTCAATTCCAAGGACATAGGATGCTTCATCCATGTCCTTCATCTCAAATTCATTGCTCAATTTCTGTTTGATTTCATTGAGCATTTGTATGTCATTACCTGCAAGAAGAATGTCATTCACATACAATGACATGATTGCAAACATGCTCCCACTCTTCATGACATGCACACAGTTATCTAATTTATTTGAAACAAATCCAAATTAGATAACTTTCTCATGAATTTTTAGATACCATTTCCGTGAAGACTGCTTCAGGACATATAATGACTTTCTTAACTTGTAAGACATTTTCTCCTGACCTTCAACCTGAGAACCATCAAGTTGTTGCATATAAATCTCCTCCTTTAATTGTCCATTAAGGAAGTTCGTCTTCACATCCATTTGGAACAACTCCAAATCCATATATGCGACTATGGCTAAGATCATCCGAATAGATGCAAACTTAGCCACTGAAGAGTAGGTTTCCTGGAAATATATTCCAGCTTGCTGAGGATAACCCTTGACAACCAATCTTAATTTGGATTTATCAAAGTAACATTGGCTTGGTACTTCTTCTTGAAAACACACTTACATCCTATGGATTGTCTACCTTCTGGTAAATCACATAATTCCCAAACATCGTTTCACTCGATTTAGTCCAACTCATCCCTCATGGAGGCCGGCCATGATTCCGATTCACACAAAGCCATAGATTCATCAAAGAATATGTGATCTGTACAATCCACGACATACTCATCCATGGTGTAACACGATGCCTCGCATCCATAGAAATGGAAATCTTCCATTCATGGGAGTCAGGTCTTGGTCTCTTGTTATTGATTATACTTATGGATTGTGTGGGTCCACCCACTTTCTCTAAAGGATCATCATGATCTATAGGTTCATTCTCTATATTTGGATGATCGATATCATCTTCAAGTTCTTGTTTAATGCTCAAGTCATCTTCATTGTCCTGTAGGACAATCAGAGATCTGATTCCTCTACTTCATGCTCCTTTTCTTGATGAATTTCAAGGAAAGTAGCATCATGACTTTTGATCAGACCTTTAGTTTCATGGAAGAACCTATATCCTTTAGAATTCTCACTATATCCAATAAACTTACACTTTAATGTCTTGAAGTCTAGCTTGTCCTTAAGCTGACTCGGTGCCAGGACATGTGCAACACATCCCCATTTCCGGAGATGGCCCAACTCGGGCTTTCTGCCATTCCATATTTCATATGGCGTTGATTGTACGGACTTGGTGGAAATCATGTTTTGTATGTAGTTCGCAGTTAACACTGCCTCTCCCCAGAATTTCTTGGAGAGGCCTGAGTGTGAAAGCATACACCTTACTACATTCATCAAGGTTCTATTCTTTCTTTCTGCTACACCATTCTGATGTGGTATATAGGGCATTGTAGTATGCCTACGAATTCCTGCTTGAATGCAGTAATCCTCAAATTCCTTTGAAGTATATTCCCCACCTCTATCTGTCCTAAGGGTCTTGATTGATTTTCTCGATCTTATCTCCACTTCTGTCTTATATTCTTAAATGTTTCAAGTGCTTCCAACTTTCTTCCTAAAAGATAGACATAGGAGAACTTTGACTAATCATCAATGAATGTTATAAAGTATTCCTTATTTCTATGTGTGATGATGTTCAGTGGTCCACATATGCCCAAATAGATCAAACTTAGTAACTTCGTAGATCGAATTCTGGTTGAGAAGGGTTTTCTCATCATTTTACCGATCAGAAAGTTTCGCAGGGCAATGTCCTTACACCTGTGATCTTAAGTAATAGATTTGTCTTAATCACTTGATCCATCTTAGAATTTCCTGATGACCCAGTCTCATGTGCCACAAGTTATAATCAGACAAACAACACAAAGAATACTCAGAATAGACAATCATTGATTCACTAGAGTTTATTACAAGAAGACAAAATAGGTCATGCTCGGGCACAAACTTTCCCATCACATAGACCTTTTTATTCTTTCTTATAGATACACGTTTATTATAAAAACGGACTTCGAAATCCTTCTTGAGCAGCACAGGGACAGAGATCAGGTTCTACGTACCCCTGGGGCATATAGTACATCATTCAGTACTATATTGTTATCCCCCAGGTCAAGTCTGTACGTCCCAACAACTTCCACGTTCAGGTAGTTGTTGTTCCCCATGAAGATCCTCTGTTCTCCTTTGCTCAGTTGTTGAAGTCCATCAGGTCTTCCTTCGTCTTTGTGATGTGTCTGGTTGCTCTAGAGTTGATCCACCATCCATCATTGTCCGTGATGACGAAGTTGCATTCCACGATAGCCGCAAATTCCATTTTCTTCTTGTCTTTGTTTTCAGGCATCTTAGAATTTCATGGCTTCTTCTTGTTGGAACAATTGACCTTGGAATGGTCGTATTTGCTGCAATCGTAGCAAGAGCCACGTGGGTATTTCACACTCTTTCCCTTGAAATTCGCCTTGGAGGGACCCTGCCTTTTCTTTGCGTGCACGAAATTTGCTTCTTCTTCTTCCCCGACCTCAAAGATCTCAGCTTTTGATCTTTGCTTAGAGAAGTCCTGCTCAATTGTCAGCTGGGCAGGTAAGTCCGCACAGACTTAATGTTGACATTCATCCTCAGAGATGTGGCAACCATATCGAATGACGGTGGGTATGGCTACGATCTGCATCTTTTCCGGAATCGTGCAATCAGCAATCGCAATATCCTTGACCATCATGATCATTTTGTTCACGTGCTCGAGGACACTTTCAGATTCCTTCATTCTACATGAGTTGTACTTGTGTATAAGAAACTGGACGCTCACTTCCAACTTGAAGTGATATTTCTCTTTAACTGTGGTCCATGGCTCGTAAGCTGATTCACAAGCCTTAAAGACTCGAATCATGTTCAAATCCATGTGGGTCAACATAAAGCTCCTAGACCTATTATCTGTTTTCTCCCACTGTTAGCGGGACCTAATTTCCTCCATAGTTGGATTTTCAAATAAGGTTGGACCAGGTTTGTCTATGATGGAGTGTATGCTATCGTGCAATAGGTCATAGTAGATCTTTCTACTCCGTAATTTGTAATTATTACCGTTAAGATTCTTTATTTTTCCCACTCAGTGGCAATGGTCTTGCTTGTCATATTTGATCTAATGAAATACATGTAAGTTCGTATGAGATTGAGATATCTAACAAGAATAAGTAAAGTTTTTTTGTTGATCTAATGAAATAGATATAAGGTTGGAATGAGATTGAACAATTTAAAACTTTAAGGGAAAAAAACAACTATTCGATTGCGGTTTATAAATTGAAGCCTATTTTACTTAAGGTAATCAATGAGATTTTTAATAACTTTGATAAGATTCAAAAGAAATGAAACCTCTTAAAGAGCTACTTTACTTCAACCAACAAAAAAGGATGCTAACTTTTATCTTAATAAGCACGTTAATGACAAAAAATATTCAATGAATTAAAAAACAGAAAAAAAATGTATTTTACAAAACAGACCTTTATTCCAATTTAATGAACAAATACGAGAGCAATAATAAAAAAAATTGATAAAACTTAATAGGAATAAGAAAAACTAATTTTTAAAAGAGACAATCAATAAAAAAGTAATAATCAGATGGACCAAAAAAAAGAAAATCAATAGATCCACTCAATCTTTTCATCAAACAAAACATGGATAAAAATAAAAAATAGAAAAAACCTTCAACGTTTAAGGTTCGGGATGGTTTAATTTTTAATATTAGCAAGATGCAAGATGTAAGGGTTTTCTTGCTAAAAAGACAGTGCAATCAATCAATCTTACTCTTTTCTAATTAAACTTATCCCGTGATTCTATAAAATTAAAAGGTTAGTTTTGAAAGTAAATTAAAAAAATACAATTTATAATTATACTGCAATGGCAAAAAAAAACAAGCTAACCCTTTTTTAAAAAAAAATGGTGATTAAAGTATCTTAAAAACGAGGCCAAAAAAAGATAAAAACCCTTTTTAATTTGAATGAAGCACGAGTGTTGTTCTACATGTTTTTTTAAAAAGAGATTTTATCACTTGTGCCCCTCTGAGATATCGCAGTTATGCCCCTATCTTTTTCGTAATATCAGTTGTGCCCCTCACTTCTTGTCGTTTTATCAGTTGTGCCCCTTAGGTTAGTTGTCGTCCATCCACAGTGCAAACGGACGTTAACTTTGAGAACATAAGTGGAATTATTTTTAAAAAAAGATTCAATAGTCATTTTGACACCATCTTCCTCATCCTCTTCTTCCTTCTTTTCCCTCATCCCCTTCCTCCTCCTCCAACCTCCTACTCCTCCATCTCCGCCCCAGCCTGCCCCAGCTCCTCCCCGAGCTCGCGATCGTCCTGGGCTGCCCCCTCCCCTCCCCCACAAGCGAGGCCACGACCAATCCTGCCTTCACGAGGGCGAGCTGCTCTGCCTTCAACCCATCAAGCTGCAACGCCGACAGTCACACAGTTATGAGCTGTATCGGTGAAGCCATCTCGCGGCTCATGATGTTTCAGAACAGGATGCGTGCATCGTTTGTTGTCTCTGCCCCACGGCATTCCTAGGTAGTCCACGTACGACCGCTAGAGAGCACCAGGACGAGGATCGCGTAGGGTGCGGCGAGGAGCTCCTACGTGTCGATCTTAAAGCTAGAGGCTTTGAGCAGAGGCATCCGTATGATGGCGAAGACAGTGGCCTTGTCCCCATTGGCGAGACGACGAATGACAGGATCGTCCGTAGTTGTAACCTTGAAGAAATTGCAAGACTTGAAGTGCTCGAGGCGGTGCACGGCCTTAGGGTTAACACGATCGTAGGTGCGATCGTAAAACTCAAGACCACCGCAAACAAGGAGGTCCTCGGGTGGGTCAGGAACGGCGAAGGAGAGCTTGGAGAAGGTCGAGAAGGGGATCTGACCGCGCATGTGCTACAGGGCCCGCATCTGGAGGCCCTCGCGGATGAAGAGGCGGAGGAGCTGCGGGAGGAGGCCATGGCAACAGAGGAGGAGAGGGGAAGTGGAGGCAGATCGGAGCATAATCTAAGGCCGGAATAAGGGCGAGGAGGTGGGGATAGGGAGGCAAAGGCAGAGATGGATTTCAGTCATGTTCAGGTTCGGGATGAATGTTCGACAAAGACGTGCCTCACACTTCCCTCCGAGATATTTTGTTCTGACCATAATACCCTTCTTAACCACACCATGGTTTGAATAAACCGTAGTTATTTTAATTTTTTGACGGTCAATTTGACGGAAGGGCACAAGTGATGATGGAGAAAGAAGTAAGGGGCAAAACTGATATTACCAAAAAGATATGGGCATAACTGATATTGCGATATCTCGGAGGGGCACAAGTGATAAAATCCCTTTTTAAAAAAACTCATGAGTATAGAAGAAGCAGGCAATCTCTATATGATCAAAAAAAGTTATCAAAAAGGAAAAAAAACACCCCTACTTAAAAAATAAAGAGGCATGTGGTCCCCTGTGGAATAAAAACACTTACGGCTCTTCTTTGAGAAATAAGAAAACAATCCTCGTAACATTTTCAAACAAAATAAAATAAAAGGAAACCTTACCTTTCGTCTTAGGGTTTCAGTGGGAAGATATGGATGCGATCAGCGACGGCGGCCAAAGGGCAAGCACGAGCAACGTCAGCGTTGGTGAAGACGATGCACAGGGCCGGATTGGGAACGTGCTCTGATACCAGTGTGAGATCGTCAAGGTACGTCGCCTCGATATTCTTCTTGTGGAGAGAATGAGAGAAGGAGATATAGGGATGGAAAGATAGGATGGGGGCTCCCGTTAGGCGAGCTAGTTCTGATCGATGGTGTTCCCCTCGGAGTAGGAGGCTATTTATAGGGTGTGACCCTCGCCACGTCTGCCCTTCATCCTTCACGCCCAACGGTTAGGGTCTCCGTGAGACCCGATCTTGCCGCAACTGTCGGAGGCGATTGCTTGACCACGTCAGTCACACAGAGGCCGTTCTACATGTTTTACATATTTCTACTGCTTGCTCAAAAAAGTATATCATAATAGTTTACAAATACTTCCACCCCTAATTAGATTTGCATTCCATCCTCGCCTTTGATCATCAACTTCGTTACATCCTGGCTACCTGACATGTCTCTCTGGCAAGTTCGTGAATCTCTACTTCTTCCAGAAAAGGCAACTGAATATATGACGACAAGGTTTTAAATTTCGATATCGGATATCGCATCGCTACCATGTCGAAATGAACTCTCACTGAAATTTCGTAGAAATTTCGATAAATATCGATCGCATTTCGCCCAAATCGAGCAACATTTGTGAAGGAAGGCCCCCATATCGGCATTCACTCGAAATTTCGATCCCATGTTGAAATCAAAATTTCGACGAAATTTCACAGATATTACACGAAATCTTAAACCATGTATGACTCTCATTCTCGACCTTCGATCAGGTTAGCTTTGCATTGTTTTTTTTTAGGCTTGTACATATTATGAACTTCTCCTCCGCACGTTTCTGTTTGATATATTTACTTTTCATTTTTAGGATATGCTCACAACATCATGGAATGCATCGAAAATATATCCTTTTCTTTCTCCTTCATTTTCCCTCGTATGATTTAAGAGATTCTCCTTCCTTTCTAAAAAGAATAAACATCGCATAAATTACATAATCTTCAATCTCGACCGACTCATCCAAGGTAAAAGGCGGTTCTATTAAGTATTATACATAACTAAATAAAAAATGTTACGGACATCTGGGGACGTAGCTCATATGGTAGAGCGCTCGTTTCGCATGCGAGAGGCACGGGGTTCGATTCCCCCTCCAATTTAAATTAACCTTTTCTATCTAGATGCCTATTGATAAAGATGGTTTACAATTTTTTTTGCATTTTTTTACTTTTAAAAACAAAAATGTCCTCTCCTTTTTCTTTTTAAAAAAATTGGTCTCCTTGTTAAAAAGGTTATTAACTTTTAACTTCGTACATAATTATGACGGCTCTAAATCTTAAAACGTTTTATATTTTAGTGGCAACATATATTTCAAGAACCTTTCTGAAGTTTATTTACGTGCAGATGGACTATAAAGATATCCGCTCGACCTCCTTTAAAATTTTGTTTGACAAACAAAATAGTTAAGAGTAAATTACAATGTAAAATCCCTGATATATATATATATATATATATATATATATATTCGATTTCAGTGTATAATCCTTTAAAATACGTATAATAAAGAGTAAATTAAACAAAAAATCCCTGAACTAGATATTCGATTTCTATGTATAATCCGAATTTTAAAAAGTAACAATGTAGTGTACAATCTTTACTAAAAAATTTAATGTGATATGAGACTAAAGAATTTGAATTCATCATTTTTACAAATAAATTTTATACTATGATCTTTATAAACTTTGTCTATTTTGTGGCAACTCCAGTATTCTTCATATTTATCCCACAACCCTGTCATAGTTACTAACACTTACGCCATGACCCCTATGGTTAACTCTTGATGTGGCCACGGTGTAAGACGGAGTAAATTTACATGAGTTTTGACGTAATCATAAAAAAAATAAGGGGCTATTGGTTAATTGACCAAGTCAATAGTGATAATGATGTAAATACCCCTTTTCTACAAATTTTAAAGATCAAGTATGGCATTATTATCTTCTAAAGTTTAAGCACGGAATTTAAATGTTGTTCATTATGTCAAGTGTTATCATAGCAACTGACAGTGGAGAAAACCAAGAGACTTGGGAGTGGAATAAACAAACTTATTGCATTTTGGTGAGGTATAAATCAACCATGGTTACAATCTGTGTCCCAAAACTAAGAATTAGACTTATGGACACTGTGTAAAAGTATGACGGATGTATTATGTCTGATGTGTATAATGCTATATTTCTAGCCTATTTTTTAGAATAAGATAATGTGTCGTAAAATAGGATAATAGTATATATCCATTGTATTTTAAAATCAACATTGATTAGTATAATGTGCAATAATGTAAAATATGGGCATCACACCTTCACATCTAAGTAACTACGGCCTATGACATAGAAAATATCACATATTATTAAATTTATCCCAAGGAGTTACTTATTATTAAATTTGGCCCAAGGAGTTATTTTATAGAAGCATAATGAAATCTTTACTATTGTGCACAAGGTTATTTAATGAGTGTTATTATTTTAAATTGCCAATTATAATAATATTATGAAGGTATGTTTCTTACATTAATATCTCCATTAATGTATACTTGTAAAACGTGGAGCCATGACCTTGATAAGAGAAGAATAACCGTTTGATAACCTTAAACAATATTAAGGCACATACTCAAAAAGAGTTATATGGATGACCATCAAGGGATCGTATTAGCCCAAGGAGCAATATTGTCAAGGAGCGTATGATTTTCAAGGAATCACATAGACCAAAGCTAAGTCCTCTATAGTTGTAGATACACTATCATGTCATGCCATGAATCACAAGTGCCAGCGGTTGAAACTCTAACAAGATATGTACATGAAAAGTTGTGCAATGAAATAGTTTATAAAGGTAGACCATTACAAGTATGCAAGGAAATGGTTTATAAGGGAAAAACATTGCAAGTATGCAAGGAAACATTTTATAAAGCAAATCATTACAAGTACGTAAGGAAATGGTTTACAAAGGTAAATCATTGCATATTGTGCAAGAAAATGATTTCATAAAAAATAAATCATTACATATTGTACAAGATATGGGGTAAGAAAAGTAAACCATCACAAGTCATGCAAAGTCATCTAAATGGGGCTAACATGCAGAATGATTTAATGATAAGATATGGGGGCTATGAATCTTATGAAATATGCCCCACAAGATGAAAGATATGTATGTTATATATTCTTATGCATATTTGACGAGTCGCAAAATCGGCCCTTTAAGAGAGTGTTTTTAGCACTTGATAATGTCATCGCAGCCGGGCCGAGATGGACTCGTCAAAGACCATCTCATTTAGATATGCATATATCAAAATGAGATGGTCGCATGTATTTTTTATTTTACTTGGCAAGAAACCAAGGTCGAACTCAGGGACACGCGCTTTTCTCGTGTTAATCAGATTTTTATCTATCTACTTAAGCGTGGAGTTAAAGTCAATATAGGTCAAATTATGAATGCTGAAGGACAAGGAGACACAACAATGCGTTAAAATGGAACATGCATTTTTTTATATTTTGGACTATGCAAATATATGCAAGGAAATGCAAAGCAAATAATATGCCCTAAATGATCATTACTTAAGCCATAATTTTCACGAGTTGAACAGAATCAGTTAATGAAGCAATTTTCATTTATATAGCAAGTATTCATGAGAAACAAGGAAATCAGGACACTTAGTTAACCAAATAGAGCATTACAGATCATAGTGTCAAAGTGGAAATCTAAGCATGCCATAATAAAGATGACGAAAAGAGCTTCAAAATGAAACTGAAATCACCTCAAGCGGACATACGAGGCTCAAGATATACAATAAAGAAGACAGGGGCAAAACTGAAAGAAAATATGAAATAAAATTGCAAACTGGTCCCTGGGAGGGACTAAAATGTAATAGAAATAAGAAGAGGGGCCTTCCCTGTAAATTACCCTCACGCACAGGGGTATTTTTGCAAATACTAAAACCCGCGAGGGTCAAAGTGCAAAATTCCCACTGGGCGTCTGGGCTGCACGTGATCTGGACCCGTTTGCTATTTGGAGAAGTCGGCGGGGCTTCTGCGTAAATTACCCAGATGGTGCGTGCTATGCACGCGCCATCCAGGCTCGGAGGGTGGCTCAGGTTCGGCAGAGGCTCGTTGCTGCTTCGGGTTGGCTCGGCGTACACGAGCCTCCAGGCTTGGTGGCAATGAGGTTCGGAGTGGTCTCGGGGACTGCCACGTGGTATCAGGACCTGGATGTAATATGCGGAAGGTGCGAGGGCGCCGATGCAAAAAGCCCACACCCACGTGCGTGAAGCACGTGAGCTCAGGCTCGGATGGGGGCGAGGTTCGGCGCTGCTTCGGGTGGCCTTAGCAGGTGGCTCGGGCCACGTGGTGGCTCGAGGTTGACTCGGGCGAGGCTCGGTCCCACCGAGCCTCCGCGCTCCGGGACGGGCGACGTGGCTCCTCCAGGGCCGTTGGATCTCCGCCGTGGGGCGAGATCCAACGGTAGCTGCTTCTCCGTCCACCTCGATGGCTGGCGGCGCGATTGGAGCTCCGGCGAAAGGCATGGAGCTCCGCCGCGCCTCTCTGTGCTCGGTGCAGCTCGGGGAAGGGAACTGAAGGTCCGGCGATGAAGATCAGAGCTTGAGGAAGACGAGAGGGTGCGTGAAGTCCGCTGTCGACGCCTGCTTGCCGGAGGCAGAGCTCTAGAACCAAACTCCACCCGAGGTCCGGCCAATGGGGATTTAGACCTGCAAGAGGGGTTAAATGGAAATCGGGGTGTGCGTGCGTGATGAGGTGAGCGGAGGGCTTAGGGGCGGAGAAGCGGAGCCCGTAGTGTGTCCTCCTCCGCCTCCAGCGGAGGAGGATGCCTGGGATGAAGGGGGTTGTGACAGAGGAAGGGGGTGATCGGAGTGGCTGGCGAAGGTGAAGGACGCACGGTGGATCTAAATAGGTAATCGAAGAGCGGTGAGGCCTAATTAATTAAGGAAAATTAAGACGAAATGTAGAGGAAGAGGAAGAAGGCTTACCGAAGGTTGGGCGGAGCGGGAGTCTGGGCTGGGCATCGGAGAAGATGCCCTGGTCGTCGTACGTCGAGGTCGGCAAGTCCTCGGAGCTCGAGCGGGGCTTTGAGCCACCGCAATGCTGCCATGGAGGTCGGCGGGTCTCACTAGAAGCGCTGGTCGTCGTCGCTCGATCCAGCCAACTCCCCCTGTCACCGGGAGGTGGCGGAGGGCTGGGCCAAGCCCCATGGAAAAGTGGACCAAGGTGAAGTGGGGTGGAGGTGCGGTATTTAAAGGTGGTGATAGCGGAGCTGGAGAATGGAGGTCATGGGTTTCGAGTGAAGTGTGGAGCGACTGGAGGAGGGTTGTGGATGGAGGACGTGCACGCGAGGATCGTGGGAGGATGGGCTCGGCCGTGGGGTGGTTAGAGCATGGCGAGGATAACCAGGGCTATGGCTATAATTAGAGGGGTGGAGGAGGTCTGCGAGGCGCGGAGCTCAGGCGAAGGATGCGGGAGGAGGAAGACGAAGCCTCGGCCGTTGGATCTTGCGATCCAACGGCTGAGAGAAGGGCGCTAAGATGCGGTGTGGATTTAGTCTGAGGCGAAGTGATCGAAGGGCTAAGGCGCTGCCACGTGTCGTGGTCTGGCTGCAGCGCTGGCGGACGGTAGTGATGTGAAGACGGTGCTGATCGAAGGGCCGAGAGTTGAATACGGAACTAGTGGCTCAGATGGAAAGATCGCGGGCGTGATCGAAGGGCTCGCAGCGCGACATGTGGCACGATATAGTTGAGGCGCGAATGGAGGGTGATGATGAGAGGCGGGAGATGATCGGACGGCAGGGAAAAGAAGCGGGTCGTGGAGAGCGTTTGGCCGTTGGATTAAGAAGGTGATCCGATGGTTGGGAGAGGAGGCGGAAGCGACAAGAGAGGCGGGCCACGTGGCTCACCCAAATTGGGCCACGTGGCCCAATCAGATTATTTAGAGGGTAAAATTGAAATATGAACATCAAGATGGTCGAATTTAAGAAAACTCAAAACATGAAAGTTGTAGATCTCGATGAGATCAACAAGTTTCATGTTGACCAAAATTGGAGATGAGATCAAATGAAGGCTCGAAATATTTTTGAGGGTATTTTTAAGGCTAAAAATACCACGGATTTTAGTTTTGCCATTTTTTGTGGTTTTTAATTTATCTGAGACTCTATTAATTACGGGACATTATCTGGGGTTTATTGACAAAACTTTAAGCAAGGGGGATAATTATGGAAAATAAAGATGATGAAATTGGGTTTCATCACCCCCCTATACTTAAGCGATGCTCGTCCTCGAGCATTATGTTCGTCCTCGAGCACCAAAGAATGAATAAGTTGGATTAACCCCCTTGTGCATGTGAATACAGGATCCAATCCGATCAAGTTGACTTGACTTTAGAGATCCAAAATTCGAGAGTTCAACCCAACCTTAATCAAGAGGCATCCAATTCCTCTACTTCTCCAGACTCTCTCTGATGTACATATAATCTAAAGGATATGAAATTTTAGTGTTGACTGTGATTCTGAGAGTAGAGTCAAATCTTCACCCAAAGTCTTGGTCCGAGAAAATCTACTAAGGACCCAATCCTCAACACTAGGGAATAAATCAAATCTTGCATTCAGTCCACCGTATCTTTAGTTGTCAGACTTAGAAAATGTAGATGGTAGGCCAGTAATGAGGGCATGGGATTGTGTCATTTCTTCTCTCCCTCTCATTGGAACAAGGATTCTCTCTAGTGCCATTTATGCAACACATTTTTTGGTGTTGATCAGTGCGTCCGTCAAAAGAAGTTGGAGCCGTCTGTACTTGTTTTCCTGGGAATACACCGGGGTGTGTCTCTTTTGAGTACCTATCGTACCTTCGACACCCAGACTTGTAGCATTTACGATGTAGAGCCCTTTTTTGGTGCAAGCCCGACTCCTGGTCCTAATAGCGGTGGTCCAAGTGGACACTTTGAAAAGCTTGGGAGCGCTCGCCTTTGGTGGAAGCTCTTTGATATTGGACTTTGAGGAATGAGAGCTTTTCTTTGAATTTCATTGACTTGTATACTTTTTGGCTAGCTCCACTGCTTTTACCAAGAGTTGGTGCACACTGATCAACGATTTTTTATTTTATCACACCCTGGCACTTAGGTCAATATCAAGAGATTAGTATAAGAACCAAGTTCTCATACTGGCTAATATTGCTGACACTCAGGTTTCATGAAGCCTTCAAAGATTTTATCCCATCCTCGAGCATCATTAGATAAAATCCAAACTTGACTTCCTCATCCCAATTCCTCGAGTGAAAAATCAACTCATCTCATCAAAAACCGCAGTCGTGCATGTGATGTGTTGATCATATTCTTTATGTCTGAGACTAAGCATGGAATATAGCATGCAAATCTAGAAACCTAGGGGAATGTGGACGATTAAGTCTATGACCCTGATGGCTAAGGCTGGTTAAGCTAAAAATCTCAAAGAACTCAAAAAGCTAAGTCTCCTTGATCATTTCAGATCCTGGGTGAAAGTGTAAGTGTAGAAGATTAATCCAACTTCTTCATTCAAAAACAAGACTTTTTTTTTGAACTTCAAGAGATATTAGAGCTGCCTAAACTCAATTGAGCATCTGCAATTCAGCCAGTATGGATGTAAGTACAGGCCGAAGCCCGTTGCTTAAGGACGGGGCCTTACGCGATGTCCTCTAAACCATTCAATCTGCTAAGGGCGAACCCTCACTGAATGCGGCTTACTTAATTGGGCTTAGTAGTCACTAACGGCTCCTAAAGGGTTTTGCGGTTTTCTCATTTTTATGGATTTTAATAAAGGTTAAAACACGAGTTAAACTCAACTTTCCTTGAAAAGAGATGGTGATTTTTTTTCAAAACCATGTCACACAAATAAAAAGTTTTTCAAAACATTTTCAAAAGAATTTTTCAAAACAAGGAAAAATCATTTTCGAAAATATTTTTATAAAAATAGCGTAACATAGTATCGAAAAGCCGTGAAAATCATTTGAGTTCTCTTAGTCCAAAGAGTTTTACCTTAGCCAAAAAGTTTTAAATTTTTCAAAATTTTCAGTTTATAGCTAAAGTAAATATACGATATATACGGTATACCCCCCTATACTTAAACTTTGCTATGTCCTCATAACACTAGATGTTACAAGTACATAGGTTCATTTAAATATATAGGAATATACGGGAGCTAAGAGGGGTTCCCCCTATACTTAGATTAGAAATAACCTAAGTATAAAGGTAAGGAAAGATGAGTAGAGAAATCACAGGGACTCGGGTCCCCCCTATACTTAGGTTGAGATTAGCCTAAGTATAGAGATGGGAATTGATGTTGGGAGGGACCCAAGGTGAACGGAGAAGAGGAATAGATTTACAAGTGAGCGGTTTGAATCTGCAGAGATGTATGGAGTGACGAAGGTTTTAGGGTGTGTATCAAAGAAAACATGGCTCAATCAATCAAGCAACACCCTTAGTTTCATCAACTCACACATGAAACCAACCGAGGTTGGTTTATTATCTTGTCGGTTTTATTGGTGATAAAACATTAGATTCTTACGCAAAGAAAAGATGTGGAGTGAAAATCAAGGCGAATGCGCGGGTGTTGCTCTCCCAAAACCAAAGTTTTACTCCATTGCATGTTGACTTGCAATTAACAATCCCAATTTTATTTAAGGTTATCACTGAATTATGGTTAGCTCAAAATCAAGCAATCATCGTCTACCGTTCATTCCCATTTTCCATTAATCCTAGGTGATCAAGCTAGGAAAAGAAAGCCGAGAAAACATGTATTCGATAAAAACCGCGATCTAGGCTAAGCGATAAAACATGCAGTGATTTGACAATAAATCCGTGAAAAACTGGGGTCGTTTTGAAAACCAAAATCAACATGTATGCAAGTCGAAAAAGCCGCACCTAATCATGCATCTATTAGCGGTGATTGATTTTCATTAATTTTAGCTAGGCGATGCGAGATTATGTGCGTCTAAATTTAAAGTGTGTCCTACTTACGAGCAAGCACGTAAAAGATAAAAAATGAAAGACCGCTCAAAGAGTCGCGTGCCTGGTCCTAGATCGACACTCAAGTGGGGACGATCCCCACACAACCATGATCGCTCGATTACAATCGCGAGCCTTCGATCGAAGACTGCTGTAAAAGACGAATTATTACATGGAAAAAAATGTAAGACACATTTTTTCTTTCTTCTCTACGTACTCCAAGTGTGCTTCTGCGGCTCCTCGCAGCGGGTAGCATACTGCTCCTCGCCTCCTTGAACCATCAAGGGCCCTG
This sequence comes from Ottelia alismoides, assembly GCA_037367405.1. NCBI lineage: Eukaryota > Viridiplantae > Streptophyta > Magnoliopsida > Alismatales > Hydrocharitaceae > Ottelia > Ottelia alismoides. The sequence continues at coordinate 16,236 of JAZKJV010006261.1, read as the reverse complement.
CCACAAAAGCAATAGTTAGAGATCGATAGAGAAGAAAACTTTACAATACAAAATGAATTGACAAATTGACCTACAAAATGAACACTAAATTAAATAAACAAAAATCCAAAAAAGTACAAGAAATGAGCCGCATCCCCGGCAACGGCGCCATTTGACGAGTCGCAAAATCAGCCCTTTAAGAGAATGTTTTTAGCACTTGATAATGTCATCGCAGCCGGGCCGAGATGGACTCGTCAAAGACCATCTTATTTAGATATGCATATATCAAAATGAGATGGTCGTATATATTTTTTATTTTACTTGGCAAGAAACCAAGGTCGAACTCAGGGACACGCGCTTTTCTCGTGTTAGTCAGATTTTTATCTATCTACTTAAGCGTGGAGTTAAAGCCAATATAGGTCAAATTATGAATGCTGAAGGACAAGGAGACACAACAATGCGTTAAAATGGAACATGCATTTTTTTATATTTTGGACTATGCAAATATATGCAAGGAAATGCAAAGCAAATAATATGCCCTAAATGATCATTACTTAAGCAATAATTTTCACGAGTTGAACAGAATCAGTTAATGAAGCAATTTTTATTTATATAGCAAGTATTCATGAGAAACAAGGAAATCAGGACACTTAGTTAACCAAATAGAGCATTACAGATCATAGTGTCAAAGTCGAAATCTAAGCATGCCATAATAAAGATGACGAAAAGAGCTTCAAAATGAAACTGAAATCACCTCAATCGGACATACGAGGCTCAAGATATACAATAAAGAAGACAGGGGCAAAACTGAAAGAAAATATGAAATAAAATTGCAAACTGGTCCCTGGGAGGGACTAAAATGTAATAGAAATAAGAAGAGGGGCCTTCCCTGTAAATTACCCTCACGCACAGGGGTATTTTTGCAAATACTAAAACCTACGAGGGTCAAAGTGCAAAATTCCCACTGGGCGCCCTGGCCTGCACGTGATCTGGACCCGTTTGCTATTTGGAGAAGTCGGCAGGGCTTCTGCGTAAATTACCCAGATGGCGTGTGCTATGCACGCGCCATCCAGGCTCGGAGGGTGGCTCGGGTTCGGCAGAGGCTCGTTGCTGCTTCGGGCTGGCTCGACGTACACAAGCCTCCAGGCTTCGTGGCAATGAGGTTCGGAGTGGTCTCGGGGACTGCCACGTGGTATCAGGACCTTGATGTAATATGCGGAAGGTGCGAGGGCGCCGATGCAAAAAGCCCACATCCACGTGTGTGAAGCACGTGAGCTTAGGCTCGGATGGGGGCGAGGTTCGGCGCTGCTTCGGGTGGCCGTAGCAGGTGGCTCGGGCCACGTGGTGGCTCGAGGTTGACTCGGGCGTGGCTCGGTCCCACCGAGCCTCCGCGCTCTGGGACGGGCGACGTGGCTCCTCCAGGGTCGTTGGATCTCCGCCGTGGAGCGAGATCCAACGGTAGCTGCTTCTCCTTCCACCTCGATGGCTGGCGGCGCGATTGGAGCTCCGACGAAAGGCCTGGAGCTCTGCCGCGCCTCTCTGTGCTCGGTGCAGCTTGGGGTAGGGAACTGAAGGTCTGGCAATGAAGATCAGAGCTTGAGGAAGACGAGAGGGTGCGTGAAGTCTGCTGTCGACGCCTGCTTGCCGGAGGCAGAGCTCTAGAACCAAGCTCCGCCCAAGGTCCGGCCAATGGGGATTTAGACCTGCAAGAGGGGTTAAATGGAAATCGGGGTGTGCGTGCATGATGAGGTGAGCGGAGGTCTTAGGGGCGGAGAAGCGGAGCCCATAGTGTGTCCTCCTCCGCCTCCAGCGGAGGAGGATGCCTGGGATGAAGGGGGTTGTGACAGAGGAAGGGGGTGATCGGAGTGGCTGGCGAAGGTGAAGGATGCACAGTGGATCTAAAGAGGTGATCGGTGGAGGGCGAGGAAGAGCGGCGAGGCCTAATTAATTAAGGAAAATTAAGACGAAATGCAGAGGAAGAGGAAGAAGGCTTACCGGTGGTTGGGCGGAGCGGGAGCCTGGGCTGGGCATCGGAGAAGATGCCCTGGTCGTCGCACGTCGAGGTCGGCAAGTCCTCGGAGCTCGAGCAGGGCTTTGAGCCACCGCAACGCCGTCATGGAGGTCGGCGGGTGATGAATCTCCATTTCATCACCTTTATTCTATCATTTTGGCCTTAAAAACCCCAGCAAATGCATGTATATAGCCTTAATTTGTACATAATAGCATTCATTATTCATTGTATTTATTTTATATTAAATAAGGTTTTTAATGCCAAAATTATAGAATAAAGAGTAGAAAAGAAAAAGGAATAAAATATTGCAAATATTTTATGACTCTAACCCCGAGACCAAGGCTAGCATGGAATTGGTCGACAAGGAATAAAGTAGGGGGAGATAAGGGTCAAGAGTACAATAAATACCTCATTTATTCATTCATTCATTTATGCATGTTTGACACCTATTTTGTACATAATTATTTATTTATCAAATAAAGAAACTTTGTTCATGAAAGTTGTAGATAATAATATAAATAAAAATACAAAATTGAGTTTGTGTAAAAATAACACTCAGTGTACATTTTACACACAGAATAAAAAGCAAAAATCTCAACTTCACAGAACCATATCTTGCAAATAAAAACTCCAAATCACCCAAACTCACCTTTAATTGTATATAGCATTTCAAGAACTATTTTATAAAATTGGTTTCATAATTTTTGGAGTCCATCTGTGGAAGTTAGGTTTTTGGCCCTTCTTGTAATTGATACCTGACTAAAATATTCATTTTATTCAAGATTTATTATTCTTACAAAATTATATTTTTAGAATTTTGTAGATAATGTATATAATTCATGTACATACTAAGATTAGAATAAAACCAAAAACTAATTTATAAAATAAAATAAGTCTGCAAAATACATAGGCAAAATACCTATGAGAAGGTTGTATATAAATAAAAGGGGAAAAAACATTCTTTAATTATTTCATTCTTTTATATTTTTATAATAATGCATATATTATATATATCTTATTAAAAATATAAATCCATAATAAAAACAAATAAAATTCATTAAATAAATAAAATGTATATAATATATAGGTAAAATACCTATAAGCATACCTACATATACACAAACACATTTATTTAAAAATATAATAAATTCATAAAAATCAAATAAAAATATATTTATTCTCATAAAAAATAAGTTATAAATTTATAAAATAAGCCAATAAAATAATAAAAGAAAATAAATAAATTAAAAATAAAATACATAAAAATACATGTAAATACATACATATACACATTATTCAAATAAAACTATAATAAAACACCTCGAAAAATTCAATAAAAATCATAAATAAATACTGCATGAAATAATACACATTTTTTATTTTATAAACAAAAATTAATAAAATCATTTACTCAGCTAAATAAATCAATTTATAATAGGGTTCCCTGTTTTGGCGTTTAGCGGCTGAGGTAGACCAATCAGGTCCCTCCGCGAGTTGACCCCGGTCAACTTGACCTCCAGCTGCCTGACTTGACGTGAACCATCTTTTCCCCCGATTTCTTCCCTTTTTTCCGCTCGATCTATCGCTCCATCAACAAGAATCACTTCACGAGATTTGCTAGCCCTTCATCCATGATCCCCGCCGATCATTCAGATCCATTGTACATAGCCCTGATTCCTTAATAATCGCCGGTTACTGGGGGTCCCTTGGAATGTATATAAATAACTCATCCCTCCTGTTAAGCGAGATTTGGCGAGGGTCAAAATAGTCCACACAAGGCGGGACTACAGTGTCGCTGAGCGACCGCTCACGAAACCCGAATTAATCAACAATTAACCCACAACAAATAAATCAAGCAATGAATGTAAATGTGCGGAGTTAAAATTTATTATAACTCTACAACAAGATGTGTATAGTGCAAGTATGTGTAGAGGTCGAACACAGGAAGCAGACAGGTAGAACGGGGCACGAATGCTCAAAAATGTGTGAGTTGTGATCAAATGCCTATTATGCTATTTTTTTGTGGGTTTTTAATTTTTATTTTTTTATTTAATTTTTAATTTTATATTTTTGTATTTTGATTTTTAATTTACTGATTTTTATTTTCTTTTTATATTTTATATTTTTTTATATTTTCTTTTTCAATATTGGAAAATAAAGACAATGTGATAAAAGAGAGAAAGATGTATTTATAAAAATAGATAAAAATGTTCAAAAATCAGCAAATAAAGTCTTTTTGGTCTTTTTATACTTTTTTACTGTTTTTGTGATTTTTGGGTAATTTTTAGAATATTTTTGGTATTTTTAGTTAACAAAATAAAGAAAACAGTAGCAAAAATGCCAGGCTGAAACTTAAAATGGAGAAATAAAATAGCAAACAGTAACAAAAATTCTCCAAATTAATTTTCAAAGTCCCCAAGTTTTCATCTCCTGGGGGATCGTCGCGGAAATATTCCCCCATGGCACAGCCAGAATATGGGGCAAAAAATTGGAGAGGAGCAGGATCCGAAGCGGTGGCTGCGAGCTTCTTCGCTTTCCTCTCCATCAGGAGGAAGATGGTCTAGCCTTCGGGTTTTTATATGAATGTTTTTGCACATTCTTTTAAGGAAGTCTCTTAAAGATAATCAAACAAAGAAAATTCAGGAAAAGAAAACACTATTTTTGGATTTTTTATGAATTTTATAAATTTTTATGAAGGTTTTTAGAGTTTTGCAATTTTTTGGAGTTTTCTTTTGTATTTTATAATGATTTTTGGCTGGGAGTTAAAAAAAACCAAGAGAAACAAAATATATTTTTTTGGGATTTTTCTGGAGTGTTTTTATAATTTTTAGTGATTTTCTAATGCAAACAGTGCTGAAAATAGATGTTTTTGATTTTTAATAAATATAAAAATGCAATAATTATGAAAAATAAAAATGTAGCGTTAATCTATGATGCAACAGAGACCTAAGTTAATTTTTGTGGATTTTTTAGGGTTTTCTAGGCACATGCAAAAAATACAAGCAACATAAAGAGAAATCATGCAAGCAAGGTCATTTGCGCAATTAACAGGAAATGCGGGGGTCTCCACGCAAATATTCCAGAAAGATTATAACTGAACAAAAGCCTTGCTAGACTAATAATCAATAAACGAACGCGTGAGGTTGAGTTTGCAAAAACGCCAGGGCGCACGTGACATACACGTGCGCCTAGCAAGGGCCTCAACGGGGTTACACAAATTTCTGAGGTGCTACTAATAAAATGTACAAAAATTATACACTTCAGAAGAAAGTTTGCGCAATAATAATAAATAACAAAATCGGTTGGGTAAAAGAGCAAAAAGCCCAACCTTTGGCGCAATCCGACGGTGGCTCTTATCCCACTTAAACACGTGGCGGACTGCGGGGACACGATACCCGTTCGCAATCGGCGGCCCTGATTAGATCCCACCAGCCGATCCAACGGCTGATGTCAGCGGAGATCCGAGGGCAGCTGTAGACCTGGAAGAACCTTCAAAATCCGACGGCGGCTGGGCGATGTCGAAGAACAGGAAGAGGGCCGGCGGCGCTGGGGTTCCCCGACCCCTCTTCCTCGTCTCCGTCGACGGTTGAGGTTGCAAAAGGGGCCGCGAGGTTCCTGGGCGTCTCCCCGAGAGAACGGAGGGGTCAAAATGGCCCACGGAGGGCCGGAGGTCCGCCGTTTCGTGAAGCGGAGGGGGCGGCTCCAGGCTGCCGGCGTCGACAAAGAAACGAACCCAGATGGGGTTCTTCGACCCTGGACCTGCAAGAAAGAAACGCAAACCAGCAGTAAAAGGGTCCACGGTCTTATTGGTGGAGACGCGGAGGTAATAAGGCGGGAGATGGTGGTGGTAGTGGCCGGAGCTCGAGGCTCCGGCAAGGTGTTTGACGCGAAATCGGGGGCTACAAACTTGATGAATCAACCAGCTAACAGCTTGTATCTAAGCCTATGACTATCATCTATTTAACTACAAAGAAACTAAACGGAAAAGATGACCTCGAGGGCTGCGAAGCCTAAGGTAGGACCTCAACGGCTACACGCCGGAGATGGAGGTGGAAACGCCCAAATAACTCGCCGATCACCGCCTTGATGGGCTGGAGGTGGTGCTGTCACCACCACCGGTCCAGAGCTCCAAACAAAAAGGGGGGAAGACGGGTCAAAGTGAGGTTCAAAGGGCAAATGGAGGAAAGGGGGCTGTTTTGAAAGATGGTCGAGGCATGACTTTCAACGAGGCGTATCTTGCGAATCTTGCATCCATTCCCCAATGTGATAGGTGGGCGTGTATGATCAGTCATAGGGGAGAAAAATCCCAGAAGAAATCTAGGTCAAACGATGACCGGATCGTCCTAGAAAAAAGGGAGAAGAAGGGACAAAACTCATTCTAACATATAGCAGGCTGGGGTCAGAGAGTTGACCTCGGGTCAATCCAACCCCCCTGGTTGGTCCACGTGGACCAACCAGGAAAAAGCCTGCAAAGAATGCTTAAAAAAATGTTTTAAAATAGTAAACTATTTTATTAGATTTAGGTTATAAAATAAAAAGTGTTTATAATTTTATGTAGTATTTTATTCTTATTTTTAATTATTTTTATGAGGTATATTTTTACCAGTTTGCATTTATGCCCTTTATAGTATATATATCTATATATTTAAGTATTTTATTTTTATTTTGTGTATTATGATTTTATTATTTTTGTTTCTTATTTTATGAAATTATAAAATACTTTTATATACATAAATATATTTTTATTTTATTTTTCTGATTTATTTTGTATATTTAATAAAATACTAACATGTTTTGTATAGGGATATGTATAGGTATGTATCTATGTATTGAATATATACAAGTATTTTTATTTGTAATTTATTTATGTCTTTATTCTGATTTTAATGCACATAATTAATATATGTATTATTTACAACATTATAAAAATATAAAATTATAAAAATAATAAATAAATAATAAATTGAATATTTTAATATGTACAAGTATACATTGAGGGTCCAAAAGTCAACTTTCAAACCGTAGCTCCGCCAAATGCGAAACCACCACCATTGAATAGATTATTTTCTTCTATATACAATTAAAGGTGAGTACGCTGCATTTGGAGTTTTTATTTGTGAGATACGGGTCTGGGAAGTTGGCATTCTGGATTCTTATTCAGACCATAACATTTTATCTGTACATTATTCTTCAGTGAAATCAATTTTGTATTTTTCTTTATTAATTTATCTACAACTTTCATGTACAAAGTTTCTTTATTTGATGTATAAAAAGTGGAACCAAAAATAGGTCCCAAAATGAATAAAGAATCAATAGAATGTATAGGTATTTTCTCTGCAATTCTGACCTTATCTCCCCCTACTTTATTCCTTGTCGACCTATTCATCAAGATGCCTAGGTCTCGGGGTTTCGGGTCATAAAATATTTACAATATTTTATTCTTTTTCTTTTCTTTTCTTTATTATATTATTTTGGCTTTAAAAACCGCATTTTATACAATATTTACACACATATGCATGAATGCTAAAATGCCTATATTAAGCCTATTTACACGCATTTACTAGGGTTTTTAAGGCCAAAATGATAGAATAAAGATGATGAAACGTGGATTCATCATCCCCCTATACTTGCCTTCGCTAGTCCCTAGCAAACACTTATGCAATAAGTGCAGAAAAAGAAAAATAAAGAAAAGAAAAAGAAGAAAGATGGACTAAATTTAATTATCAAACTTGTCTTCACAAAATAAAAGTTTGGAGCTTAAGTCGGACCTTTGGAATTTTAGTGCGGGCGGAACCTTAGTGAGAACCGTGTTTGAAATCCAACAGCCCTTGAGAATCCCAAAACTCTGTCCAAGTCTCCTCAATAGCCAGGTCAGAAATACTTCAACTCATACGCAAACCCTTACGACTATGAATCTGACTTGTACAGTGTAAGTGATAGTGGCTCTCCCCAACTAGACTGACAAAGAGACTGACTTCTCCAGTACGACAACCCAATGATTCCCCAATCCAGCAACTCCATCCTCGAGGAGCGGGGTATTCCCTTCTAAGTTCAAGTGGCAACCAGCTCAAGAGGAGGGGGTGAAGAGAAGAATGGACGGTAGCCAGTGTAGCTACCTATCCTTGGATGCAAGACCAGTGTAGTCAAGTCATCCTGCTGCAGGCTCACATGATATGACTTTGGAACTCAAGCTTGCTTATTGACTTTGTACATACTTGCAGGCTTTTTATTTTTGTACATGCTTGAACTTCTTTTTTTTTCTTCTGAAATACTATTCACAGCAGCATTTACATAAGGAGTTTTTCCTCTTGATCCAGTAGACTATCCCTCTTTTGAAGCTTTATCGCAACCCACAGCCTCCTGTCTTTAGACTTCCTAATCACTAGACGGGTTGGGGTGCACTTCCCTCCCTAGAGGAGGACAAGTGTTTCCACTTGTGTGCGTCTCATACTGGCAAATCCAATCCCCTCACCACTCCAACTGAGTTGAGCCATGTGAAAGGTGCAGGTGTCCAAGTTAGGTCATTATCAACAAGAGTCATGCGTGTGCTCCGAAATACTCTACTTAGGCAGTCAAGAATCCATTGAACCAAGTCCCGTGATCCTCAAAGATTTAAGTCAACTAGACCTGAAGTGCCTCAAACCCAGTTCCTATAAGGTTCCTGTTATTAGGTAGATTATAAGGTCCAATCAAGCTCCAATCTTCGGATTTTACTTAGACTCGTTCAATTATCAAACTCAATCCGAAAAATGCGAATGTTATGCAATGCAATGAAGAAAATATTTTTGTGATGCTATTTTCAAGATTTTGAACTTTTTATGGATTTTTGAAAATATGATGATGATGCATATGCAATTTTTTTGTATTTTTCAAAGAAATTTTTCAAATGTTTTTGGATTTTAATTTTGCAAATGTTTTTGGGATTTTTGAAAAGAAAAAGATTTTGGCTAAAAACAAGGTGAAAAATATGTACACGGGAGTGCTTCTTATATATACAAGAAGTGGATTTTAAGAATTTACAGGGTAAGTGATCAATTTTATACATATATATATATATATAGTGGATTTCGGTGTGATGTGAGTATTCCTCAAACTTATTTGACACAAGCTTTTGCAAACAATTTTTGAAAACTATAGTCCAAAATAATTTTTACAAACATTTACACACATTTGAAAATCATTTTGCAAAGGCTTTCAAAACAGTATAGATAGATTTTTCAAAACATTTTTACAACCATTTTTCAAACCATTTGCAAATCATTTTTCAACTATTTTATTTCACATAAAGAAAATAAATTTTGCAAAACACACATTTTTACACAGGTTGAAAACATGTAACAAAACATTTTCAAAATAGTTTTCAATAGATGTTCACGAAGTTTTTCAAACTATTTTTCAAACATTTTGCAAAAAACATTTTCACCTGATTTATTAATCAGTAAATACACAAAGCATTTGAGGAATAATCACATCTTTTTATTAAGAATTTTTACTGAATTTTAAAGAATTTTTAAAGAATTATTAGCCATATTATTAGGAAAGTACGAGTTATGGCTAAAGTATATACGTAGTATATACGACCCCCTATACTTAGCTTGAGCTATGTCCTCATAGGTCGGAGAGAAAAGAGAAGACATAACTCGTACTAAGTATAGGAAAATCTAAATAATAAAGGAACAAATGAATCAAACGAATGAGAAGTTGACCGTCCCCCTATACTTAGGATCAAATAATCCTAAGTATAGCAGACTGTACACAACGTAGGGAGGGTCAAGGGTGGGAATTAACAGATCGTACTCAGATTGTCTCCCCCTATACTTAGGGTAAGATATCCCTAAGTATAGACAAGAAGAGGGGACAATGGAGAGGATCGAAATGAAAATGAAAGAAACTCGGGGTGCCAACCCCCCTATACTTAGGACAAAGTACGTCCTAAGTATGGAAAACTGTCTACAAGAGCGGCACCTTTTTGATAGATCAAAGAAGATAGAAAAGAAAAGAAGAAAAGAAGAAAAGAAGAAAATAAATCAAGAGATGAAATAGATCATGGGGATGTACACACCACTCCCCCTATACTTAGGGTAGAAGAAGTCCTAAGTATAGGCAACGACAGGAGGGATGACACGGAACGATGAAAGAACACTCGGCTCGTCCACCCCCCTATACTTAGGACAAAGTACGTCCTAAGCTAGGCAGACACGAGAATGGGTGGACGAGCAAAACGGGAGAGAGACGGAGGTACACAACACGAATGTACAACAGGATGGATGTACAGAGGGTCAAGAAGGTAGAAAGCGAACCTTCTTGCGGGACTGCTGAGGAATGGATCTGGTGTGATGCAGGTCGACATCGGGGTCCACAGTGGACGGAAGCCGATCAGGGTCGACAGAGTAAAGGTCCTCAGGGGCCCTAGGGTGTGAAGGCACAGACGGGGTCGTGGAAGAAGTGCGGCTAGGTCCGGCCTTGGGAGTCTCGCTGATATCAAAGTGGAATGGGACGAACTCATCGTCATCGGAAGTAGTGTACTCAGAGTCGTCCTGCGAGGAGTCATCCAGGTCAAAACCAAAAGGCACGAACTCATCGGTGGAAGTAGTCGAGCTCTGTTCGTCCTCTATAATCTCAACTGGATCATCTTTTCATCAAAAGGCCCGAATTTCTGAAGAAAAGCAACTAAATCAAATTCGGCCTTAGTCTCATCAGTATCTACATGGACAGGAGCGGACTCATCAGTAGACGTAGTCAAAGCATGTCCGTCCTGTATAGTCTCTAAATCTGCCCTCCGCTCAATAGTGTCAATCGTGTAAATCCCGCGGATGTCATCAACACATCGCCAATCACAGGAAGCAGCAACACCAAGGTCTATGCTTTCCGAGCTTTCCTCCTTGGAGAGGAATTCTCGGGTCTCATCATCGGTCATGAAGAAGGTCTCTCTGATATCCTCATATAGATCATAGTCCTCGGGGTCAGCCAAGATAGGTGAAGTCATATCAGATGCAGATCTCTGGTCGGCAGTAGGTGCGGTGATCAATGCTTCGCTCTCGTCAGCAGGACGGAAGCGAATCTCTCCTGATCCGTAATCAATAACGACCCTCGCAGAGGCGAGGAATGGTCGTCCCAGAATGATTGGAGATGGCTCCCCTGTGGAGGTCTCCATGGGCAATACGACAAAATCAACGTGATAGCTCATGCCCTGAATCGAGATGACGGCGTTTTCAAGGATACCCTTCGGCCTCTTTATTGATCCATCAGCAAACTGAACGATCATCCTGGTCTTCTTGAGAGGCCCTAAGTGAAGAGACTGTACCAATGAGAAGGGTATGATGCTAATCGAAGCACCGCCGTCTAGGAGAGTGTGATCACATGTGTGGTCAGAGATGGTGCAGCTAATGAATGGTGTGGCAGTGTTCTTCTTCCGAGGAATGGGACGATGTGTGATGGCGTGGGCAGTGGCCATGGTCAAAATGTGACGCTCAGATCTGCTCCTCCGCTTTCTCTTCTTGGGAAGAGGAGCAGATGAATCGGTCATGGCCTGCTGAAGTGGGGCACGGATAATCTCATGTATGGTGGCCACCACTTCGGGTTCAGTCAGCATTTTTTTGAATTTTTGGACCTCCTCCATACAAGGGAGGAAGTCGGAATCAGCATATACACGAGGTATGCCAAGAGCAGTCTGTACATCGGCATCCTCGGGGTCAAAGGTGGGACCGGGTGTGAATGCATGCGTGATCAAAATGTCTGGCAAGTGGGCGCTCTCCTCACAGTCCGACTCGATCGTGTGTCTCCCGAAATCTTTTTGTGTTTTTAAATTTTTCTCATTTTTTTGTATTTTGGGCGATTACAAGCTCTCATGGAAATCCTCGAATGAACCCATATCATCAAATGGTGGAATATCATGGTCGCTCTTATTGGTCCTAGTGAGGTGGTCAATCCTCTGTCTCATATGATCCATCATCTGGGTCAAGTGCTCAAGGGTGGACTCCATGAAAGGTGACTCCATCAGCTCAGTCTCGGGTGGATGTGAAGGTGGAGGCGGATAATACATAGGTGGAGATAGAGGTGGGTGTGGGTAGAAATCCGAGTCCTGATACTGTGGCTGAGGCGGATATGTACAAAAGTCAGGAGCAACGTCCTCCTGGAAAAAAGGAGGTGGACCGGTTGGAGTGAACGAATGATCCGCAAAGTCCGGATAAAATACGCTCCAGTCGGCCATCTCGAAACAAAAGAAAATGATCAGGAGAACACGATGGTCAAGTCGAGAGAAGTGAGAATAAAGGCGCAAGTGCGCAGGGATGATCTAGGACACACACAAAACAATCACAAGCAAAAATGAAAAACAAGTCAAACCCTCAATTCACCTACTCAACTCGGTAGAGACCGCAAAGAGCGGTCTTTTTATCTTGTCTGTTTTAGAGTTAGGTGAGAAGTCAAAATATTTGCACAAACACTTAGGGGGCTGAATATGGGATTTGGGCACTAATCCTTAGTGTGTGCGCGAGCAAGTAGAAGCGAAGACAATGAGGGGATTACTCGCCCCAAGACAATATTTTCTTTTTGATTGATTTTAGGGTCGAGTAATGTTAGCAGTCCCGATTTTATTGGTTATCACTTTTTTGGATTTTTAATAAAAATGCACGATCCTAACGGGGATTCAATTCCTTTAAGATCCTAGGTTGGCAAAATCAGAGGTAGAGAGGCGGAAAAGCAATGCAAGCGACCAAAATGATGATGGATGCTAAAGCGTAAATGCTCACCTTGTCTCCAGCACTCTACATGCAAGGATGCTTAGCAGAATTGAAACCTATCTATATGCAAATGCAAACCGATGAAATCGCCCTAAGTTTCAGAAATTGCTATTAGCGGGAAGAACCACAAGATGACCACCAATCTTCAACCCTAGAGTCCGGTCTAGGCTCACCCCTCCTCTGCTCAACAAATTGAGGGTAGGAGAAAGCGCTTTGCGGGGAGAGCTCGTAGCGCGGCGGATCGAAGATGATGAATCAACTGTTTAAATTTGACTAAGTCCAAACGATACTATAGGAGCATGCAAGGTATTAGGTGTTTGGCCTTAGTCTATCGCAAGCAATCCTAAAAGCTAAGGGCTCAATCACACAAAATAAATAAAATCGAAAAACAAAACAAAATAAAAAAAATGCGATGAAAAGCCGTAAAAACCGCGAGAGCCCCCAAGTGAACAATCACTTGGAAATTAGGCTCGAATGTCCGAGTTCGGGGGTACCTGTATTATTACAATAATTGTGGTCTCTCTCTCACAAAAATTACAAAAATAAATGCAGGAAATAAATTCTACAACTAAAGTAGAGCTCGGTCTTCAAAATTTCCTCTTCGTCTCCTCGGTGCTCGGTTGGCAGATGCCGGCTTCACATGGGTGCGTAAGCGCCTAGGGTGGAGCGCCTCCCTCGATCCGCGGTTCCTCGCACAAAGTCAACAAGAGAGGGGGTTAGACAGCTCAAGAGATATATCAAAAATAAAAGAAATAAAATAGCAAAAATAAAAGCCGCGAAATAGACAATCAATCACAAACACAAACAAGACCCGAACTAAGCGTTGTTGCTCCCCGCCAACGGCGCCATTTGTTAAGCTAGATTTGGCGAGGGTCAAAATAGTCCACACAAGGCGGGACTACAGTGTCGCTGAGCGACCGCTCACGAAACCCGAATTAATCAACAATTAACCCACAACAAATAAATCAAGCAATGAATGTAAATGTGCGGAGTTAAAATTTATTATAACTCTACAACAAGATGTGTATAGTGCAAGTATGTGTAGAGGTCGAACACAGGGAGCAGACAGGTAGAACGGGGAACGAATGCTCAAAAATGTATGAGTTGTGATCAAATGCCTATTATGCTATTTTTGTGGGTTTTTAATTTTTATTTTTTTTATTTAATTTTTAATTTTATATTTTTGTATTTTGATTTTTAATTTACTGATTTTTATTTTCTTTTTATATTTTATATTTTTTTATATTTTCTTTTTCAATATTGGAAAATAAAGACAATGTAATAAAAGAGAGAAAGAGGTATTTATAAAAATAGATAAAAATGTTCAAAAATCAGCAAATAAAGTCTTTTTAGTCTTTTATACTTTTTTACTGTTTTTGTGATTTTTGGGTAATTTTTAGAATATTTTTGGTCTTTTTAGTTAACAAAATAAAGAAAACAGTAGCAAAAATGCCAGGCTGAAACTTAAAATGGAGAAATAAAATAGCAAACAGTAACAAAAATTCTCCAAATTAATTTTCACTTAAAGATAATCAAACAAAAAAAATTCAGGAAAAGAAAACACAATTTTTGGATTTTTTATGAATTTTATAAATTTTTATGAAGGTTTTTAGAGTTTTGCACTTTTTGGAGTTTTCTTTTGTATTTTTTAATGATTTTTGGCTGGGAGTTAAAACACACCAAGAGAAGCAAAATATATTTTTTTGGTATTTTTCTGGAGTGTTTTTATAATTTTTAGTGATTTTCTAATGCAAACAGTGCTGAAAATAGATGTTTTTGATTTTTAATAAATATAAAAATGCAATAATTATGAAAAATAAAAATGTAGCGTTAATCTATGATGCAACAGAGACCTAAGTTATTTTTGTGGATTTTTTAGGGTTTTCTAGGCACATGCAAAAAATACAAGCAACATAAAGAGAAATCATGCATGCAAGGGCATTTGCGCAATTAACAGGAAATGCGGGGGTCTCCACGCAAATATTCCAGAAAGATTATAACTGAACAAAAGCCTTGCTAGACTAATAATCAATAAACGAACGCGTGAGGTTGAGTTTGCAAAAACGCCAGGGCGCACGTGACATACACGTGCGCCTAGCAAGGGCCTCAACGAGGTTACACAAATTTCTGAGGTGCTACTAATAAAATGTACAAAAATTATACACTTCAAAAGAAAGTTTGCGCAATAATAATAAATAACAAAATCGGTTGGTTAAAAGAGCAAAAAGCCCAACCTTTGGCGCAATCCGACGGTGGCTCTTATCCCACTTAAACACGTGGCGGACTGCGGGGACACGATACCCGTTCGCAATCGGCGGCCCTGATTAGATCCCACCAGCCGATCCAACGGCTGATGTCAGCGGAGATCCGAGGGCAGCTGTAGACCTGGAAGAACCTTCAAAATCCGACGGCGACTGGGCGATGTCGAAGAACAGGAAGAGGGCCGGCGGCGCTGGGGTTCCCCGACCCCTCTTCCTCGTCTCCGTCGACGGTTGAGGTTGCAAAAGGGGCCGCGAGGTTCCTGGGCGTCTCCCCGAGGGAACGGCGGGGTCAAAATGGCCCACGGAGGGCCGGAGGTCCGCCGTTTCGTGAAGCGGAGGGGGCGGCTCCAGGCTGCCGGCGTCGACAAAGAAACGAACCCAGATGGGGTTCTTCGACCCTGGACCTGCAAGAAAGAAACGCAAACCAGCAGTAAAAGGGTCCACGGTCTTATTGGTGGAGACGCGGAGGTAATAAGGCGGGAGATGGTGGTGGTAGTGGCCGGAGCTCGAGGCTCCGGCAAGGTGTTTGACGCGAAATCGGGGGCTACAAACTTGATGAATCAACCAGCTAACAGCTTGTATCTAAGCCTATGACTATCATCTATTTAACTACAAAGAAACTAAACGGAAAAGATGACCTCGAGGGCTGCGAAGCCTAAGGTAGGACCTCATCGGCTGCACGCCGGAGATGGAGGTGGAAACGCCCAAATAACTCGTCGATCACCGCCTTGATGGGATGGAGGTGGTGCTGTCACCACCACCGGTCCAGAGCTCCAAACAAAAAGTGGGGAAGACGGGTCAAAGTGAGGTTCAAAGGGCAAATGGAGGAAAGGGGGCTGTTTTGAAAGATGGTCGAGGCGCGACTTTCAACGAGGCGTATCTTGCGAATCTTGCATCCATTCCCCAATGTGATAGGTGGGCGTGTATGATCAGTCATAGGGGAGAATAATCCCAGAAGAAATCTAGGTCAAACGATGACCGGATCGTCCTAGAAAAAAGGGAGAAGAAGGGACAAAACTCATTCTGACATATAGCAGGCTGGGGTCAGAGAGTTGACCTCGGGTTAACTTTCCAACCCCCCTGGTTGGTCCACGTGGACCAACCAAGAAAAAGCCTACAAAAAATGCTTAAAAAATGTTTTAAAATAGTAAACTATTTTATTAGATTTAGGTTATAAAATAAAAGGTGTTTATAATTTTATGTAGTCTTTTATTCTTATTTTTAATTATTTTTATGAGGTATA